>JAPFFP010000070.1:7229264-7243494 GCA_026153255.1 Solanum medicagineum
GGGGTGGGGCATCCTGCCACTTGAGAGTTTTTCTTGCCATGTTTCTTTTCTCTCAAGTGTATTATCTAGTAGAATTGACATGCTTAGGTCGTAATGTTTGTGTAAAATATAAGTGTTCACACAAGTCCAGGGTAGCCCTTGTGTTAATCATTTGGTAATGTCCCATGTTGACAATGTTAAGATTATATGTATTTGCATCTCATCCTAACTAACTTGCATGATTTCTAGTAAGTATGGTGTGTTATGGTTAGCATTCTGATGAATGAATCATGTCTGTGTAGTTTAGTGCTAATTAGTGTAGAAGATGTGCCATGTGTGTGAGCTTAGTTCCATAATTCAGTCGACACATTGTAAGATAGAACTTGCCTGGTTAGTCCCACTGAAATAATTGAATGGATGGATTAGGATGTGATCTTATGCCTTTGTTATTGACTAGTCACTTATCCTAAAATTGAACAACCAAATGAAATTGTCCCTCTTGAACCAAAAGTTGATCCTAAATAGACCTTTTCTTTGTAATCACCCAAATTCACTTCCCTAATCTATCTGTTGATGTTTGTTTTGGCCCTGGTCTCTCCATGGACATTGTGAACCTCCGCCTAGGTCAAAAGCCTAAGTTGAGGGTGGCTTATATTAGCCCTGGTCCCTTGGAAAGATATTGTGAACCTTGACCCAAGCCGAAAGCTTAAGTTGAGGGTGGCTAGTGAAGGGAGAACAGAAAAATGAGTATGGGAAAGAATAAAGCAATAGAAGGAGAAAATATAAATGGGTTGTGAACAAAATTAAGGATCGAAAAAGAAAAAAATGAGTAAATGAGCATAAAAATCACTTCCCGTACTATAGAAAGATGGAGAAATAGGGGAAATAAGTGTTGGAGACCAAAATGCAAATGGATGAGTCAAAATGAGTGTCTGGGAGAGGCCTGTCATTCACTTGAATCCTAAATGTACCTCACCCGAGCCCGAGCCTACGCTACAAGCCGCCAAAATCCTAATGTGATCCTAAAAAGGCCATTCAAGAGTTAAGGTGGTGAAAATAACAACAAGTTTATGACCAATATGTGCGTGTCCACTAAAAGTTATTTCTAAGAGTGAGTGACTACATTCCAGTCTCTGTTTTACATGCTTCTGTTGTGAGTGAGACTTCTTTGTAGTGAGGACACTATCTTTTGCATTAATTGGTTTCTAACTCAGTTGGGGTATCTTTGCTCCTGATCATATATGGACTAACCGTGCATGCATGATGTTTGGATTAATCTTTGGGGGTCCATTTGGGGTGTGAGCACACTCCTATACTTGTTAACGGGGGTTATCCATAGCTCTGAGTAAGCACTTGTGTTTGTGTTTTGTTTGGTTGAATCATCATTGCTTGAGGACAAGGAATCATTCCAAGTTGAGGGTGTTGATGAGTCATAGAAACACCACTCTTATAACGGTTTGAACAGAGGATGTTTGAGCATTCTCAAGCAAATTTGTTATTTTGATGTTTGTTTTTGTTATTTTTCAGGAAAAATGTCTAAGGCATGCAAAAATGGATGAACCACAGGAAAAGAAATGAAAAAAGAGTTAAGTATTGGCAAGAGGAACAAAGATGGAACCAAGTGTGGGCACACAAGGACCTACACGGCTCGTGTACATCCACACGAATCGTGAGGCTCTTGTCGCCTCACACTTGGTGACTGACGGTAGTGACAAATGAGCAAAAGGGAGGCGTAGGAAATATTTGACCAAGGCATGTGCCACAACACATTTCACGGACTGTGGGAGGTGTGACGGGTCATGGCAGCTTGTCAAAGTGACGTGAGGGGAATTACCATCGAAAAATAAGTAAAATGAGCAAATTGGAGTCAGATGGGGCCCTATCATGGGCCGTGTGACCAACCATGGTCCGTGAATTAGCCCGTGAGGATAAGTGGAACTGGAAAATATGCAAGACAAAGAATACGATCTGTGTCACGAACTATTTAAACTCACATGACCTATTTAATGGCACGTGGACCAACAGGGTGGGTTGAAAATTTTGGAGACCAAGTATGATTACACGGACCGTTACGCGGTCCATCTAATGTCTCACTGGCCGTTACCAAAATTATTTTTATTATTTTAAATCAGATAAGGTTTTCCTTGTATATAGATAGTATTTTTATTTCATTTTTACTTAGTCTTCGATGGCTGGAGATAGAAAACTCAAGAAAAAACTATTTTGCTTGTATTTCCATTAATCTTGTGGATTTCTACTATCTTATTCAAGGTTGTGATCCGTGGATTCTCTAATTCTTCAATAGTCAGTTCTTCATTTCAATTCTATTTATTGTTGTGGGTTATCTTTCATGAACATGCTAGGCTAACCCACAACTAGGGTTGTGAGAACCATGACCAATTGATAAGATAGACGAATATGGGGTAAATCTTCGGATTGATTAGTGTATATATCGTAGTAATCTCCATTATAATTTCTTCCTTGATGAGTCAATGCATTAGGGTAAGCCTTTATTCATTAAATGCCCGAAAGGGATGTTTTGATTAGGAAAAGAGTTCTACGACGGAAATTCGGGGTTTTTAACCTAGTCTAAGTACTTGAGACTCAAAGGTGAGAGTATTCAGGGATTGACAACAAGGGTTAGTAAAAGTATACGTTCTGAGACCAAAAGATGATGAATGATATGCATCTAAGAAGGACTGAGAGGTGAATTAGATGTTACATAATTTGTTAGATCTTATATACATAATCATGAACAAGTTTAACACTAGATTTGGCTATCGCATTAGATTTTATGGGGAACACAATCCTAGCTTCACATTAATTGTCTAAAATCCAGTTGTCTTTGCACTCATTTGTTACTTTGTTTTAGTAAGTTTGTTTATAAAAACCAAAATCCCCCCATTTACTTTATGCACTTTTGTTTCAGAAATAGATATTACATCTGAAAAATGGTGCTAATAGATTTATTCTCACATTCCCTGTGGGATCGACCTCAACTCTTGTTGAGTTCTATATTTGATCAACAATCACTTCACTATTTCTTTTGGAGTGTAAATTTGGGCGTATCAAGGCCAGCTTGAAGAGACTGAATATCAACTGCATTGATCTGTATTATGTTCATCGCATCGATACTAAGTTGCCAATTGAAGTCATGGTTTGACATCTTTGCTCCAAAGTTTTATTTTTGTATTGTACCTCATTTCTTTTATGTTTTAAGAAGTAGTTGTGTTATATGATTTGGGTGTCTAATTAGGTAAATCCTATTTCATTGATTGTAGCCTATAGAGTCAATTTTTCCCAAGTTTGCTATCCGAAAGTACTACTTGTACTTGTTTGACTGGTATATCAGTCCATCTTTTATGGGACACACCTTGTTAAGTCTATGCCACTCTTTAATTTTTACTTCTCTTTGTTTTATGATTTTTTTGATGTGTCATATTAGGAGCTCCTTCAATTTATGATAAACATTTCCATTACAAGTTATTTCTAGAACCTGGATACTTCCAAGGCTTCAAAGAGCTCCCATCAATTTCTATAATCAACAAGAAGTTTCTTCTTTGCTTTGATTTTCTTTTTCCCACATTCATCTTACTCCACCCATTAAATTGCCCTATATAGTTCCAAAACTCAGTGTTCACTTTCCATTATCATCAAGTTTCTTTTTTGTTTCTTTCTCTGTTTCCCAATTCTCCTTCCTCCACACATTAAATTACCCAGGATACTTTCTAATGTTTCAAAGAGCTCCAATTATTTTCTATTATCATCACAAGTGCCTTTTTTCACTTTCTCTCTTTTCTGCACTCATCGTACTCCACCCACACACAAAAAAAACTGGCGGTTACATCTCCAAATGTCAAAGAGCTATCATCATTTCCCAATATCATCAAAAAGTTTCTTCAGACAAACTCAGCCCTAAAACCCCAACAAACATAGGCATAATACATCCATTTTATTGTCTATTTGTTGTTAAGATTCTATATTTGCATCCATCATAAAAGGATGTATAAGGAAGAATAATTTAATACTATTAATGAAAATGAATGTGTCTCAATAATATTTTGGTATCTCTTGACATGGTGAATGATAAGGAACAATCACAAAAAAATCTATACAAACACTAGGTAACTCTGTCCACCCACTAGCAATAGATATCAAGTAACTTTGTCCACCAACGATAGAAAGATGGAAGAAAGGAAAACAACCATTTCTAATTCTTCTTTAATACCTGCAACCTCTTACTAACAACAAAGACTCACCAAGGATATGATAAATGTAACCAGGTCCCTTTAATATGTCCCAATGATCTTAGTACATAAAAATCACTCCAGCAACACAGCAAAGTCCATACAGAATTTATGAATGTAGTCCATGTCCAGAAACAAAGATTAGGAGAAACAAAATTTCCTATTAAAAGCCAAACTTTCTGAAAAGAACGAACCATGAAAGTCCAACTTCATTTTGATATTGAAACCAAGCTAAATGATGAAAGCATTTGAGAGTTGAGATTTTTGGGAACATTTAACCAAAAATGTACTCAAGGATAAAGTTAGATGCTCTTTAAGTAACCAGAAAAGTCCAAAATTATATGGCACCTGTGCTAACTGAAAGTTAAACATACCAAATGTAATAATCGAGACGTGTGCAAATTAATCTAACGCCACAAAGAAAATGAAAATATTGCACTGGATAAACTTAGATGCTGTTTAGAAAAATGGTAGGGAAAAGTTTACAAATGGAAAAAAAGAAAAATGAAAATGAATTACTATAGAATAGTGGTGACAGAAAGATCAGGGTGGCACTTTACGAGCGTATTTTTCATGCTATACTCAATTATTGGTCTTACATCTCATAACTAATGCACCATATTATCTCATGTTTACTTATGTGTAGCATATTACTCACATACTTTGTACATTTGAAGTATTAATGCATATTATTGTTTCCTACATTGTGTTAGAATGCATGGTTAGATACTTTTTTTTGACTCGTGGTTAGCTCGAAATTGTACTTGAAGAGTGATTGGTGAATCCTCATGTTTCAAGGGAAACTCTATCATTTTTTCTTGCTATCTATATGTTGTTACTTGAGATAATTTTCTTTTTTTTTCATATATTGCGGGTGAGCTAGTAACTTGCCCTATGCCCCCGCCTATTGTAACACCCCTCATGTTTAAAGGCTTGAAAACTGAGAGTTAAGATTTTTGGTGACAGGTCAATTCTATGAGCCACTCTACGACCCGTAGATGCATCCATGGGTCATAGGGGCACTCGTGGAAATTGTCTAGTGAAGTTGGAAAATTGAAGAAATTCTGAAAGATGACTTACGAGTTAGCAGATAGTGTGTGTAAAGAACCAAGGCCCACCAAGAGGTGTTGTAGGTGGAGGCCCTAAGGAAACAAAAATAGTCTATAGTCTCACTATGAAGAGTTTTATAGCCCATAAGTTCATCCATGAGCCGTACTGCATGTTCGTGGGTTAGAAGATGCAACTCTAGTAGGTTAACCTTTGTGACACTCTGACCTATGAGGCAAGATACGAGTCATAAGTTGATCCATGACCCATAAAAGGGATTTCATAGATGACTTTGGTAGTTTTTAATTATGGGTGTTTTTGACTTTTCCAATCCATCTAAGTCCTAAACTACACCATTTTGGTTACTCTAACTACCCTAACCGACTTAACTTCTATAAAGTCCTATTCCAACTCATTCAAAGCTTTTAATTCCCAAATTTCTCTCAAAGGTTCACAATATCTCTCTCTAAGTCAAGGGTTCAATTAAAGATGAAGCTTGAGGTTTGACTAAGGATATCCAAATCTTTTTCTTCAATTTTAAGGATTCTACTTGAGGTATGTAGGGCTTCATTCATGGATTAGTTTCATCCGTGAAGCCCAATCCAAAATCTTTCTTTTTATCAAAATTCATGATGATTTCTTATGGGCTTTTAAGCCATGATTTTTAATACATGGACTATCATTTATATATGATTATTTTAACTAATTATGCATGAATTATGATGAATTTCATGATTTATATAATTTCCAAACTAAAGTATGTGATTTCAAAGTATGCATGATTAGGGCTTATTGACTTTATGTGAGTTCCCTTATTGATGATCTAATTTGATTCAAATTGCATGTTTTCTCTATGAATCCTACTCAATTGCATGACTTAGACTCAAATGTCCATGAGCCCACATTAGCCCAGTCTCCTATGATAAAGTTATGTATTTCTATCCCTATGATCTCAAGTATGAAAACATGTTTTAAATGATGATGGTGATGATGATGATGATGATGATGATGATGATGATGATGATGATGATGATGATGATAGTATGACAATGATGATGTTATGAAAGCTATGATGATGCTATGATAAAGAGGGTGATGAAAATCCTAATGTTTATGATGATGTTAAGGTGGGAATATCTACCTACACTGTGATGAAAGCAAGTAGATGGACTATTCTTATGACATGATGATTTATGAAAGACTATGTTGGTTATTTTGAAAGCTATGAAAGTATGATTTTAAATTTAGTATGACCAATGTTTAAATCTATCTATATGCATGATTTATGTATTTCGTGGGATATGACTTAGCACCGAGAGGGCTTTGGTAGATATCATAGTCCCATAACTATGTGCCACCACAGGAATAATGTTCATGTTCTATGCCTTAAAGGTGTGCTATTGGATCCAATTAACTTAATGATGGATACTCCCCATGTTAGGATAGAGCCTAAAGGGTGAGAGCAAATGATGGTTCTCACCGTGCTAGGATAAAGTCAATAGGGTGAGGATCGAGTTTACCTTGGAAAAGTAGACTCTTCTTAGCTCGACGTTGAGTGAACATCGAGATTCCATGTAATAGACCGCATAGTCGTATGAAAGTTGATTATGGTCTTATTCCCACGTATGTATGCTAAAGATAAGAATGGAGTTACGATGCTTCTTATCATGAATTTTAAATTATAAGCTTATATATATTGTGTCCTCATCCTATTAATTATGATTATGCATATTAGTAGTATTGTCACGTCCTTTGATTCATGGCATACCTACAAACTTAGTGCATTCTATGTGCTAACACATGCTTCTCTGCCTACGTGATCTAATCATGCAGGGAGAGACAACAAGGAGATTATTTCATTTTGTGGCTAGATCCAAATCTTGAGATTGAAGACTTATTGGTGAGTTCCCATGCTTCGGTGTCATTCCCCGGACCTAGGGCCTAGACGTGATCGGTGAATGGGGAACTCGAAGGAACCCCAAACAAGCCTCATAACATATCATACACATCCTTGGTCGCGGAAGAAACTAGAATAACAATAAGAAATAATCATAAGCAAGAGAATTAGGGGTAAGGGTAAACTTCCATATTATATTATCAAGAAACAAGAGAGTCAAAGCTCATCGCACAGATACATAACATGTCCAACAATACCTCTACTACATAGATAAGAGCTGGGGCCACGATAAGCAATCGGGCTCACCCTCATAGTCAATACATGAAAAAAGTAAGATAGTTTTAGTACAAAGCAAGAGATCATAAGCAACATCACCGAAATGGAGGACTCACCAACAAGGTTGAGTGACAGTCGTACTAGCCACATAGAGGAGGAGGATGATCAAGTTGTGCACCGATTCCTACATGGTGAAATCATGTAGGTATAAAGTATGTGTTAGTATGTTTGAATGTACTAAGTATGCAGGATGTAATACAACAAGTGACGGTAACATAATCGAAATGTATAAGCATAGGCAATGAGTACATATAGCAATATGGTATGCATAGAAGATACTCGTAGTAAATCACTCTTATATGGATCATAAAGTAAATGTAAGGAGTGACTATTCTTAGTGCAAGCCAAGGCCTACCACCACGTTAGATAGGTGCATGAGGTACAAACCGCTTCATGAGGTTGATGGTGTACAAACCCCCCAACAAGGTTGATGAGCACAAACCCCTAACAAGCTTGATGGGTAAAAACCCCCTAACAAGGTTACCCGGACCTACCACCCCCAGAATTAGGCGATCGAGGTACAAACCCCTCAATAGGTTACCCTGGCAAACAACCCGTCGAGCTAGGTTTGGTCATCCCCTACACTATAGAGATAGTATCATATACATATACACTCCTTTCATCATCATATATATACATTCCTTTTAATCATCATTCCTTCATCCCTTTATCATTATTTCATCATCATAAAGTCATTCAATTCATAAGATATGCATAGGACCTTCAATTCCTCAAGAAACTATAACCGGATATTTTATCTAACACTTAGAGGGTGTATAGTACTAGTGTAAAATCATGCAATTCAAGAGTGAAATCATGCTAGAAAATTCATTCTAAAACCATAAATATATACTTGGTGACACCCTCAAGAAATATACATCAAAGTCTTTCATCAAATCTCACAATAGATCTTAGATTCACAGCCCAAAACATAGTAAAACAGTCACAATTTCATAAACCCCAACATAGTGTGCAGTGAATTTCATAATAAATAAGACCCATGAGTAAATCAACTTTAAATCATGCAATTTTTTGAGAAAAGGAAGCTTAAGCATCATAGGTGAAAGGAACCCATGAAAGAAACCCACATACCTTAGCTTTGGAGATGAACTTGAAGAAGATTGGAGATGGAGACTTGAAGCTTGAGAGGAAATCCTTAGATCCTGAGAGGGTTTTGAGACTTGAACTTAGGAGTAACATATTTGGCTAAGTGTTCGAATGAGTATTGGGAAATGTTAGAATGATATTAGGGTGAAAAATGACTAAGTATAGGTATTTTCACGTTTGAGAACACTTAGGTCCAAGACTCAAAAGCCTTGGACCGAAATAAAAATCACTGGCAGCAAAATACACAGGTCTGCATCTGGTCCGCTATGTGGAACTGTCGTGAAGCCAGGATTTACACAGGTCCGTGACGGTTGCTTGTCGTGATACCATCACGGGTCGATTCTGGAAATCGAAATTATAAAAAATGAAATTGATAATCGTTTGCTCTTAAATCGGGGTTAGATCTATTTTCCACTCAATTTGACCCCCTGAACAAGAATATGAAGTCGTATATTCGATACCGCGTATGAATTTTGAGATATATGAAAATTATGATTCCGGGCACTTTCGAGGAACATTTTCGGGCACTTTTTGGGGTCATTACAATATCTCCCCCTTGGAAACATTCGTCTCCAAATGTCAAAGAGACATATATGAAAGAGACAAACATGACAATTTCAACCCACATAGAGATGCAACAATGCACTTAAACGTCATTTCAAAAATCTTATCATAAGTGTAAAATCATCATGAACTTGTCAATTTAAACATAAATGTATGCATAGGTCATGGGCTGAACTTATACTTGAAATTACATATGGGACTTAGAGTGATACCTTAAGCTTGAGTGGGGTGGAAAAGGTAAGGATATTGCCTTTGCATGTCCGCTTTGGCCTCCCATGTAGCACTTTCGACTTGTTCATTCCTCCAAAGGACCCTAATGGAAGCCACATCCTTGCTCCTCAATCTCTTCACTTGCCTATCTAAAATCTGAACCGGAACATCTTCATAAGTTAAGCTATCTTCAACCACACCCACAACATCAAGGCACAATATCATTCGGATCACTCACACATTTCCTCAACATAGACACATGATACACCGAATGAAACAAATCCATTTCCCTAGGCAATTCCAACTCATATGCTACCTTGCCAACCCTTCTCATCAACTTAAAAGGACCCACATATCAAGGGCTGAACTTTCCCTTCTTACCAAAGCGAACCACACCCTTCATGGGTGACACTTTCAAATAAACCCACTTATCAACTTCAAATTCAAGCTCCCTTCTCCTCACATCGGCATAAGACTTTTGATGGCTTTAGGACGTCTTCAACCTTTCTCTAATCATCCTAACCTTCTCAAGAGCCTTCATAATTAGATCTGGTCCTAACAAGGCCACCTCAACAACCTCAAACCACCCAATCGGTGATCTACAATGTCTACCATAAAGAGCCTCAAATAGAGCCATACTGATGGTAGCATGATAGCTATTGTTGTAGGCAAACTCAATTAATTAGAGATGATCATCCCAACTATCTTTAAGCTCCAACACACAAGCTCTAAGCATATCCTCAAGGGTTTGGATGGTCCTTTCAGCTTTGCCATCCATTTGAGGGTGGAAGGTTGTAGAAAGCTTAACTCTAATACTAAGACCCCTTTGGAAAGATCTCCACAAATGTGAAGTAAATTGAGATCCACGATCCAATATGATGGATAAAGGAACCCCATGCAATCTCACCAAGTCATGGATGTACAACCTAGCATACTCTTCAGCCCCATATATGCTCTTAACCGGTAGAAAGGGAGCCGATTTCATCATCCTATCAACCACAATCCAAATGGAATCATAACCTTTTCTAGTCTTGGACAACCCAACCACAAAATCCAAATTAATCACCTCTAACTTCCAAGTAGGAATCTCTATGTCTTGGGTTAGGCCACCTGGCCTTTGATGTTCAACTTTGACTTGTTGAAAACTATGACAACTGAAAACGAATTTGTCAATGCCCCTCTTCATGTCACCCCACCAATACACCTCCCTCAAATCTCTATACATTTTAGTAGAACAGGGGTGAATAGAATAAGATGAATTATGGGCCTCATCAAGGATCTTTTCTATCAAACCATCAACACAAGGCACACACAACCTACCTTGGTATCTAAGAGCACCATCTCCCCCTTAGGAGAAAACCTCTACTTTTCCCTCTTTCACCAAGGCCTTCAATTCCAACAAGGAGGGATCAAGATCTTGTTTAGCTTTCACCTCCTCAACCAATGAGGATATAGAACCATCAACAACAACAACACCATCATCATCTACTTCCCCTAACCTAACTCCCAATCTATCCAAACGATGGACCTCCCTAGCCACCTCCCTATAACTACCATCAAGATGAGCTAGGCTACCCATAGACACCCTACTCAAAGCATCCGCCACCACATTAGCCTTACTGGGATGATAATGCACACTCATATTATAGTCCTTAAGAAGTTCTAACCATCTCCTTTGCCTCAAGTTAAGATCTTTTTGAGTAAAGACATATTGGATGCTCTTATGATCGGTGAACACATCAACATGCACTCCATACAAGTAATGGCGCCAAATCCTTAATACAAATACCACGACGGCTAGTTCAAGAGCATGGGTAGTGTAGTTCTCTTCATGTACCTTGAGTTGCCTAGAAGCATAGCATTTTGCATTAGGACACAACCCAACACAACTCTAGAAGCATCACAATACACAACAAATCCCTCTAGCCCATCCGGTAGTGACATTATAGGAGCGGACACAAGCTTATATTTCAAGGTTTGGAAGCTCCTCTCACACTCGTTGGTCCACACAAACTTGGCCTTCTTTTAAGTCAACTTTGTTATAGGGGAAGCAATAAAAGAGAACCCATTCATGAATCTCCGATAATACCCCGCTAAGCCTAATGTCCGATGGGGTCAATGGCCTAAGCCAATATTTAATCACATCGGTCTTCTTAGGATCCACCTTAATGCCATCCCCTGACACCACATGTCCTAGGAAGGCAACCTCCTTTAACCAAAATTCATACTTTTCATATTTAGCATATAGTCTCTCCTCCCTCAATCTTTGCAACACAACCATCAAATGAGCCCTATGCTCCTTCTCACTATGAGAAAAGATCAAAATATCATCAATGAATACAACAACAAAAGAATCAATGTAGGGTTTGAAGACCCTATTCATAAGGTCCATAAAGATGGACGGTGCATTGGTCAACCCAAAAGAGATCACAACAAACTCATAATGCTCATATCTAGTACGGAAGGCCGTCTTGGGAATATCACACTCCCTCACTTTCACTTGATGATACCTGGATCAAAGATCAATCTTAGTGAAATGGCTAGGCCCTTGCAATTGGTAAAAAAATCATCAATCGTTGAAGAGGATACCTATTCTTAATGGTGACCCTATTGAGTTGTCGGTTGTCAATACACATTCTAAGGGACCCATCCTTCTTTTTCACAAACAACACTGGTTCACCCCAAGTTGATTGGCTAGGCCTAATAAATTCCTTCTCCAAAAAGTCCCTCAATTGTTCCTTCAACTCTTTTGGGGCCATGCAGTAAGGGGGAATAGAAAGAGGTTGAGTATCGGGAAGGAGATTTATACTAAAATCTATTTTCCTTTTGGGAAGAACACCAGGAAGGTCATTTGGAAAGACATCAAGGAACTCATTAACAACTGGAACCGACTCTATGGGATGGACTTGGAACTTCACATCTCTAACCCTCACAAGATTGTAAAGACACCCCTTAGAGATCAACTTATGAGCCTTTATATAAGTGATAAACCTACCCTTGACCACCACATCATGACTCTCCCACTCAAGAAAAGGTTCATTTGGGAATCGGAATTTGACCCTTCGGGTCTCCAATCAATAGAAGCATAATATACATATAACCAATCCATCCCAAGAATGACATCAAAATCAACTATGTCAAACTCAATAAGTTCACAAAGCAATATTTTATGCAAGATGCAAATTGGACAACTTCTATAGACTTTTCTAGAAACAATAGATACACCAATAGGAGTAGACACCTCATATGACTCATGCAATAATTCGGGCTCAACTTGGAAATTTTGGCAACAAAAGGGGTAACAAAAGAAAGAGTGGCACCTAGATCAATCAATGCATGCACATCAAAGTTAAAGATTTTCAACATACAGGTAACAATTACGGGGACCTCATCAACCCCTTGCCTTCCATGCAAAGCATAAAGCAAGTTGTGGCTTGGGGAACCATCTTGTCGGCTACCTCTTCCCAAAGGAACCACATTAGCACCTTTAGGACCAACCTCCTTACCTTTGTTGCGATTTCGAAGGCAATCTATTGCCTTTTGCCCCATTTCCTACAACCATAGCAAGCACCCGTATCTCTCAAGCATGGGCCACCATGACCCTTACCACACTTCGAACACACATCAATAGGAGCCATACCCTACCACCTTGGGCCCTTGAAAAATCATTTGCAACCCTCTTTTGAAATGTATGAGAAAACAAATGGCCTCGATGAAATCAGCCACTCTTTTGGAACTTACCCTCAAAGTGGACCCTGTTGGCCTCATGACCTATCATCTTCCTCAATTTCTCCTCTTCCATTTGTTTGGCATAGGTCATCGACCGTGGGAAGTCCATCTCACTATTCAACATGGTGGACCAGCATTCTTCACTTACTAAGTCGGTCACACCCATCACGAACTTGTTCATTCTCAACCTTGGATCGGCAACTAAGTGAGGAGCAAACTTTGAAAGTTGGATGAACTTGAGGGCATACTCCCTCACACTCATGTACCCTTGACTCAAATTCATAAAATCCACCAAATTGGCTTCCCTAATCTCAAGAGGGATAAACCAATTAAGAAAGACCGTCTTGAACTCTTCCCATAGAACCACATTGTTGGCTCCCTTTTCCTCCTTCCATTGGTTGTACCATATTTGTGCTACCCCTTTGAGTTGGTAGGCTACCAACTCTTCCTTATTCTCCGGCCTCACATCCATGATAAACAAAATCTTGTAGACCTCACCAATGAACTCTTGAGGGTCCTCACTCACCTTCGACCCTTGAAATTCCGAGGGATTCATCATTATGAAATCTCTCACCCGAGATGCCGATGTAGGAGCATGAGAGGCATGGGCCCCTTGGTTGGCTTGATTAGCCACCACTTGTGCAAGCAAAGAGAGTGCATCCCTAAGTTCTCCATAGGCCGATTTCTCCTCGGGTGTGCGAGCTTGTCTTCCCCTCGTGTTAGAAATGATCTAACATAGTAAAGGATAATTCTTAGGGGGCAAAACTTACTTCAACTCTATAGCACGACTTAGAACATGAAGAAGGGAAACATTTCCTAAACATCTCATAGCCTCCTATTCATCGTTATAGTGCACAACACAACCATGAATAAGACTATAATCAACGCGATGTGTTGGACTCGAGGATCTAACAACCTACTACTTTGATACCATCTTTGACATGTCCTAGACCTAGGGCCTTAACGTGACCGACGATAGGGAACCCGAAGGAACCCCAAACAAGCCTCACAGCATATAATTACACATCCTTAGTCGCAGAAGCAATTAGAATAACAATAAGAGATAAGCATAAACAAGGGAATTAGGGCTAGGGGTAAACTTCGATGTCATATC
>JAPFFP010000070.1:7249576-7266811 GCA_026153255.1 Solanum medicagineum
ATACATAACCTTCTTCTTCTTTTCTCTCTTGATCTCCACATCCATCACTAAAAGCCTATGTTGAGTGGAAACATTTTTACTCGGAATAACCTTGCAATTCTTACATAGACTTCTATCGCCCTTTCGAAGAAGTAGGTAATGTATCTGAGTCTTAGCTACCGTACTACAGAAGGTAATCAAGTGATTTTCCCTCTTTGGGAAATACGAGTTAGCAATCACTAACTCAAAGGCAATCCAAGAGAGACGTCCCACTTCCATTCCTCTCCCCAAAACCAAAGCCTCCACGAACATCTTCAAACCCTCTAGTAGTAGCCCTGATATGCGCATTAAAGTCACCCCTAATGAAGAGTTTTTCTGTCTCCGGTATGCTTCGAACAACCTCATCTAGATCCTCCCAAAAAAGCCTTTTGACTTCCCCATCTAGGCCTACTTTGGGCGCATAAGCACTAACTACGTTCACTACATGTCTACCAACCACGGATTTGATAAACATCATCATATCATTAACCCTCCTAACCTCAACCACATAATCCCTAAGATTCTCATCTACTAGGATACCTACACCATTTCTATTCCTAGAACCACCCGAGTACCACAGCTTAAACCCATCCACGTCCCGTACTTTGGTGCCTACCCATCTGGTCTCTTGGACATACGCTATATTAATATGTCTCATTTTAAAATATTTTACTAATTCTATGTACTTCCCTGTTAGTGACCCTATATTCCACGATGCTATCCTTAACTTGAATAAACCCGTGTCCCTCTTACCACCCTTACCCCTAACCCCTGACCCCAATTGATTACATGACCCTAGTCCACCATAAGATCTTGACGTCACTAAACTAAGAACTATTAACTCTCCAAGTAGCAAAGATCCAAAAAAATATAATCTAGCGAATATACAAGTAAAACAACAAGAAAAACTACCAATCAACAGGTATAAAACAATATACAAAATCTACAACAATATACATCCATATACAACAATATTTTATAGCAATATATAGCAATATACAATAATATATAACAATATATAGAAATGTACAATAACAATATATAACAATATACACAATATATAGCAACAATATACAACAATAGACAACAGCAGTAAAATTATGGAACAATGCTATCAACAGGCAATCAAGATCAGTCACCAAATTTATGAAATAATGCTGTCAATAGGCAGTCAACAACAATCACAATAGGCATCCAAGCACAATCAATATTCCATTCAAGCCAACAATCAAGAACAGTAAAAAAATTGCATCCAAGAACAATCAAGACAATAATGAATAGAGAAGAGATTGGGGGATATCACCTGGAAATGAATTGCACCAATATTCACCGGAAATCTTGCTGTATTCTCATTTCTGTATCCTCGTGGTAGCCTTCTTCTTGATAATAGTCTGCGAAAAATGACTATGTTTGGTATCGGAGAAGATCTCGCCAAAACCTGTTGCTCGCTAGAAAACTCGAGTCAGAAACTGACCGTACTTCAGAAATCTGATAGGAAGGTTGACAAATCTGATGCTCGCCGGAATGGAGACCAGCAAAAGCCACTGGAACTCACTAGAAAATAAAATAAAGAAAGAAAGAAAGAAGAAGAAGAAGAAAGGGATTTTTCAAAAAGAGAGACCGACAAATGAACCATCGGAACTCGCCGGTAAAGAATCGACGGCGCGCTTGACGTCGCTGGAGAAGCCGGGAGAGGATCGACGACGCGCTTGAAATCATCGGTGCAAACTCTCACCCCGATGAAGATAAGAAAAAGCAGATCTTGACTTACGAGTAACTTAGAAGAAATCGAAAAGTGGTCGCCGGGAATTTAGCAAAGCAACTGGAGACTTCAGCCGGCGGCTTCAAGAAAGCAAATTTGAGGGTACTTGCAGTTCTTTATAGAAAAGGCTGATACAACTATTGGAAAAATTAGAAAAGGTGTTAAGTATGTCAAGAATTTAGAAATAAGATTAGAGAAATATGCAGAGTGTCTTAATAACATTAATCTACAATGTTCCAAAAAGTTACGCCATGATATGCCTATTCGGTGGAATTCCACCTATCAAATGCTTGAGAGTGCTCTTCTGTATCAACATGCATATATTCATTATGACTTGGTGGATCCTGATTTTAAACATGGCCTTATTGAAAATGAATTGAAAAAGGTTTAGATTATAGCTACATTCTTGAGGCCATTTTATTATATTACAACTTTATTTTCTGGATGCAAGTATCAAGACAAATTTGTATCTTCCTAATATATGGAAAATTGAAATGTTATCGGAAGAACACAAGAATAGTGAAGATCCAGTGGTGAAAGAGATGCTACTTCAATGTTAAGGAAGTTTAAGAAATATTGGGAGTCATATAGTACCATTTTATCTATAGCGATGGTTCTTGACCCTCGATATAAGTTGAATTTTCTTAAGTTTTGCTTTTCAAAGCTTGATGCTAATACTGCTGATCAAAAAGTGAAGGTTATCGAAGATAATTTACAGTTATTATTCAAAGAGTACTTGATACCTCCTACTGCAACCTTTTTATAAAAGGAGTATGCTTGTAGTAGTAGAAATGAATTGACCGATGCATTTGAGGAGTTTGATATGTTTCAAATTCAATTAGAATCAAGTATAGGTAAAACTCAATTAGACTTATATTTGGAAGAAGCTAATCTTGACCGCAAAACAAATTCGAATCTAGATGTACTTGGCTTTTGGAAGGATAACAAACTAAGCATGTTTTGAGTGTGCCTATCAATACAGTAGCCTATGAATCTGCATTTAGCATAGGAGGTCATGTCATTGGAAAGTTTTGAAGTCTTATTCTTCTCGCAAATTCTGAGGAAAAACTATGTGCTAGAGATTGGATTTTTGGACAAGAAGGTAAATTAATTTTCATTTGTTTTGTTTCTTTAGAGAATTTACATTTAACATTGTAATAACTTATCTTTTGTAAATTGTTTAAGATCTTGACGGATTCGATTCCGATGAAGATGAGATTGCTATCGATCTTCGACCTTATGTTGAAAAACTTAGAGGTAAGAGTAGCTCACCTTTCTTTTGTATTTTCCATGTTAATTTCTGTTGTTTACTGCAGATTTCTAGTGAATTCATTTTAGGAGATTTCTAGATTAGCTCGTGTCTGGAACTGTAAGCATTTGTTTCTTCTTTTGGTTGTAGTTTTTTATTAAGCTGTATGTAATGCAACTTCAAATATGTGAGTATGTGTGAGCTCAAGTTTCTGCTGAAATTGCTTCAAATATTTGAGTATGTGTTGTAACATTAGTCTCCGTCTCTGTTACTGTCTTAGATTTTTTGCTCTAATTTTAGTTGTTTTTGGTCCTTTATCTTAATTTGGAGATTTGTTCAACCATTTCAGGTCATTGCACTTCAAATGACAATCCACAATACCAGAAATCAGAAAATTTGTGAGGATTTTGTTGTAAGTGATGGCCTCAACATGCTGTCGAGCAAATTTTAGAGTCTTCCTCATTCATAGGCGCATCGTCTCCCTCATTTTAGAGTCAACATGCTGTCGAGCAAATTTAATATAAATGTTCTCATGTCTTCAGTTGGTAGATTCATTATTTCTTTGGTGGATGTGTTGTGGTGTAGCTTTTGACTTGCTATGGGCAATTCTCGCTTATGTTATTGTTAAATTGGGTGGTATAATTGTCTCATTTTGCTTCTATTGTTGTGAAACTAGGTATTATAACACAAATAGATATGATTTATATAAGTCATTATTATGTTATGGTATAAACTGGGTGGTATAAGTCATTAAGTCATTATTATAATTGTCTCATTTTGCTTCTGTTATTGTGAAAATTTCTGTGTGATCCCGCTGGTAATATACGGATAAGTGATCCTGCTTGCAGATATGGTGTAATTGAAATGAAATAGGGATACCCATATTTACCCATTGGGTAACTCATTACCCATTTAAAATATGACTCTTAACTCATATTTGATCCATTTTTGTGTCTCATTTTTGACCAATCCATATTCGACCTCGACTCGCTCGTTTGCCACTCCTAGGCACCATCTCCCCCTTGGGAGAAAACCTCCACTTTACCATATCTCACCAAGGCCTTCAATTCTAATAAGGCAGGATCAAGATCTTGCTTTGCCTTTACTTCATCAATCAAGGAAGATTTAGAGCCATCAACAACCACTACACCACCATTATCAACCTCATCTAACCTAACCCCCGATCTAGCCAATCGGTGAACTTCTCTAGCCACCTCTTTGCCACTATGATCAACATGAGCTAGACTACCCATAGACACCCTACTTAGAGCATCGGCCACAACATTAGCTTTTCCTGGGTGATAATGCACACTCATATCATAATCTTTAAGGAGCTCTAACCACCATCTTTGTCTTAAGTTAAGATCCTTTTGGGTGAACACATATTGGAGACTCTTGTGGTCGATAAGCACATCAACATGAACTCCATACAAGTAGTGACGCCAAATTTTCAAAGCAAATACCACGACCGCCAATTCTAGATCATGGGTGTGATATTTCTTCTCGTGCACCTTAAGTTGTCTAGAGGCATATGCTATCACCTTACCACTTTGCATCAAAGAACACTTAAACCAATTATTGAGGCATCACATTACACAATAAATCCTTCCAACCCTTCCAGTAAGGATAAGATAGGAGTAGAGACAAGCTTATCTTTTAAAGTTTGGAAATTCTTTTCACACTCATCGGTCCACACAAATTTCACCTTCTTTTGTGTCAGTTTAGTCACAAGAGAAGCAGTAGAAGAGAAACCATTTACAAACCTTCGGTAATAACCCACTAAACCTAAGAAACTTCTAATGTCAGATGAGTCAAAGGTCTAGGCCAATTTCTACTCACCTTCGTCTTCTTAGGATCCACCTTAATGCCATCACCCAACACCACATGCCCTAGAAAAGCAACCTCTTTCAACCAAATCTCACATGCTCTGGTCCCTACACGGTAATATCATGTAGGCATAGAGTATGCGTTAGTACGTTTGAATGTACTTAGTATGTAGGATGCAATCAAACAAGACATAAGACAATATAGTCAAAATACATAATCATAAGAAATGGATAAGTATAATATCAATATGGCATGCATGATCAATGCTTGAAGTGAAACATGCATGTAAATCATATGATCTGCAAATATAGATTACATGTGTGGGAAGAGGCCATAACCAAAATAGACCAAGCAAACGATTACTTGTAATTCAAGGCATACCACTCCCTAGGTGAGGTGATTTAGGTATCCACCCCTCAACATAGTGGTACGGGCATGTCACCCCCCCAAAAGGTGGTCGAGGTATCCTCCCCTCAAAATAGTTGTATGGGCATGTCATCCCCCAACAAGGTGGTCGAGGTATCCCCCCTTGTCACGACCCAAAATAGGGCCTAGATGTGACACGCCGAATGGGGTGCATGAAGGGTCCCCAAACAAACCTCTTAACTTATCATTGCACATCATTGGTCACAGAAGCATTTAAATGACATAAAAGAGTAGAAATAGGGGCAAGGGAACTAAGGGGAAAGCTTGCACAACATCGTAATCAAGGGACGAGAGTTCAAGCTCATATCATATACACATAGCATGTCCAACAACATCTCTACTACATAGGTAATAATGGAGGCCAAGACAAAGCAACCGGGCTCACCCTCATAGTCTAAATAGAAAGTATAGAAGAGTGTTCAATACATAATAAGAGAAGCATATACTAATGTCCTCGAAGTGGAGGACTCACAAACTAGCTTGAGTAGCACCAAACTAGCCACATGGAGGAAAATGGTGATCAACTTGGGTTTCGATCCCTATATGGTGATATCATGTAGGCAAGAGTATGAGTTGGTATGTTTGAATGTGCTAAGTATGTAGGATGAAATGCAATAATAGATAGCTATCATAACCAAAATTCATAACAATAGGGAATAGGCATAATATAGCAATATGGCATGTATGACCAATGCTAGAGTAAAACATGCTTAATTAACTCATGCTCATATAGGATATCATATGTGTAGAAAAGACCTAGCTACCTATTCAAGGTATAAAACCCTTGGTGGTTATGTTGTATAAACCCCTCACATGGTCGACGGTAATCACACCTTACCAACACGGTGACGAAGTATAAACCCCTCACATGGTTGATGAGTATAAACCCCCAACATGGTTACCCAGGCTCTTGTCCCCTTGGATCGGGTATGGTCTAATGCAACACTTTATATAGAGTATATCATATACATAGGCTCATTTCATCATCCTATAGTCATTCATATTATATCTCATGTTTTGGACCTTCAACTACTCAAAACACCACATCCGTATATTTTATCAAACACTTAAAGGGTGTGAAATGGTAGTATAAAACCATGCAATTTAGAGATGAAATGATGCAAGAAAATCCATTGTAAAACCATCATTCAACACGTTACATCCTCAATACATACATCAAAACTCCTCATCAAATCTTACAGTAGATCCAAGAATTATAGCTCAAAACATAGCAAACAGTCACAACTTTACATAGCTTTAACATAGTGTGCAGTGAAATTCATAATATGCAAGACCTATTTGTAAATCAACTTTAAATCATGCAATTTGAGTAAAAGGAGGCTTGTGTATCATAGGTGAAAGGAACCTATGAAAGAAACCCAGATACCTTATCATGGAGATGAACTTGGTGAAGATTGGAGATGGAGACTTGAAGCTTGAAGAAGAACCTTGAAGGAGAACTTAACTTGGGATGAGGGTTTGGGACTTGAGTTTAGGGAGTGAAAATATGTCTAAGTGTTTTAGTGAGTATTGGGTAATGTTTAGGATGATAGAGGGTGAAATTTAGCCAAATATAGGTAAAAACACGTATGGGAACCCTTGGGCCCAAGATAAAAAACCTAAGACCCGAAAACAGAAAAATGCTCAAAATAAGGCACTGGCGCATCGCGCCAGTATTGCAAAATACACACTGGAAATTGCATTCTTGAATTTTCGTAATTGCTAATTCTTCGCTCTAAAATTGGGTTAGACCTTTCTCTCCCTAATTTAAACCCCCTGAACAAGAATCTGAAGTCGGATTTTCGAAATAACAAATGGATTTTGAGATATATGGAACTAAAATTCTGGGCATTCCGAGGCACATTTTTGGGCACTTTTTGGGGTTGTTACAATATCTCCCCCTTAGGAACATTCATCCCTGAATGTAAAAGAGATGTAAAAGACAAGAGTGATTAGAACAAATCATCCCCAACAAGAATGCAACATCACTTTCAAAACACCATTTTCAAAATCTGAACATAAGTGTCAAAAATCGTCATGAACTTGTCAACATGATCATGGATGCATGCAAATGACATAGGGGATGAAACATAAGACTTAAAATCACAAGTAGGGATTCAGCATGTTATCATAAGCTTGAATAGAATGAAGGAGGTACGTATATCACTTTTCCATGCCCGCTTTGGCTCCACGAGAGACACTTTCGACTTGACGATTCTTCCAAAGGGCCTTGACGAACACTACCCCCTTACCAATCAACTTCTTCAACCCTTCCAACCAATACCTCCACCGTGACCTCTTGCTAAGGAAACTTATTTTCCATAACACCCACAATCTTACGAGCTCTATAGCACTAGAGTTACCACCACATTCCTTCAACCTAGAGGCATGAAAAATCGGACAAACCATAATCATATCCCTAGGCAAATCTCATCCACCTGCAACCTTACCAACCTCCTCTACACTCTAAAAGGTCTCACAACCATAAACTCATTTGTCAAGCTTAACCACACCTATTCCACTTGTTGCCACGAACTACCATCTCCCCTCTGGGAGACTATGTCTACTCTACAACCTTTTCACCCAAACTTTCAACTCTACTAAGGCGAAATCAAGGACTTGCTTAATCTAGACCTCTTAACCAAGGAAGATTTGGAACCATCAAGAATGATATGCTACCATGCTCAACTTCCCTTAACCTAACTTCTAATCTAACCTATCGATGGACCCCACTAGTCTCCTCCTTACCACCATCAACAACACATGCTAGGCTACCTAGAGCACTGACCACAACATTAGCCTACCGGGGAAAAATAATGACACACCCATTTCATAATCCTTAAGAATTCTAACCACCTTCTTCCTATCCACAATGCATATCTATCATTTTTAGCAAACAACCTCTCATTTCCCCAAGGCTTGCAACACTACCCCCAAATGATTCACAAGCTCTAAACAAATCAATACCTCATCACTAGAGACCACAACAAACATACAAAGGTAGGGTGTTAAGACCGTATTCATGTAACCCAATAGACACAATGGGTGCACAAGCACACCTAACAGCTTAACCAATAACCAAAATGCTCATTCCTGGTTTTGAAAGGGCACTTAAGGATATCACCCTATCCTCCTCCACACTTGAGAACAAAACCCGAACCTCAAATCAACCTTAGGGAAGTGACTACCTCATTAGAGTGGACCAAATAGATTGACCATCCTTAACCATCATATTACAACCTTACGAGTTCTACACTCATTAAAAGCATGATATGCAAGTAGGCCAAACTACTATAAGACCTCCAATCCATCAAGCTAAGTTCAACCAATGTCACAAGACAAGGCTCTATGCAACAAGAACAAGGGGCAACCCTCATAGACCCCCTCTCAATCCATCGGTGCTATTCCCACAAGAATACTTATAACATACATATACACACTTTCAAAGAGGCAACAATCATTTTTCTTTCCAAATCATTTCAATGAACGATTAGGCTTAAAATTCAAACACCATTCATAATAATTCATACTTGGGCTCAAATGCCAAAATCATAATTTCATAGTCAAAATATTCATGCATAAGAATAGCCCATCCATACACAAGACGGTGCAAGCACCCCAAATGCTCCATGAGCCAAAAACCAAAGGCATATGTGTGATCACAATATTGTCATAACCAACATTTTGTCAAATCCATACCATAAACAAAATTGGGGTTAACCTATAACATAATTTCTCAAAATAATCCATGTACATGAATGCATATGCTATGATCAATGAGGGAATGACATGGGTAATTAAGACTTAATCTAAAATCAATATTTATAATATGAAATTAAAGTGAAAACATAATTAATTCCACATTTAAATTTATAGTGTAATCTCTCATGCATAAGTAATTCAGAAAAGGGACATGCATACTTATAATTTCATAAACCCAAAGTAAATACTAATATAATGGTTTAAATCACATTAAAATGATCAAATAAACACTACCCATGCATCAATAGAATTTTAGAAATTATAATATTCAAAACTCCAAACTAAAGTAAGCAAAATCCATGTAGGTTTTCTTGAAAATAATTTTGGGCCTCCTCGATTGGAAGGGATCAAGGATCAACCCTCATACACATGAATCCTACTAGTACTGAGGAAAAACACAAGAAATATCAACTCTCAGACCTATCAAATCACCCCACTCAAAACATCAGTCACCATATTGGCCTTACTTAGGGTCAACTAAGTCACAGGGGAAACAATAAAAGAGAGCTTATTTACAAACTCCGGTAATAGCCTGCTAAACCCAAGAAGCTCTAACCCAAGGAAGATGAGGTCTAGGCTACTCTCTAATCACCTTCGTCTTACTAGGGTTCACCTTCCCGGCATCACTTGACCTAGGAAGGCAGCCTCTTACAACCAAAATCTCCATTCCTCCTATTTAGCATCCCACCTTCTTCCTTAAACTTTGTTTTACTACCCTTAAAAGACTCACATGCACTACCTCATTAGGGAACACAAACCATCATATCATCACCAAAACCACCATAAGCCTATTAGAGTAGGGGTTAAAAGATCCTATTCATGAGACTTGTAGGCATAACCGATGCACTAGTCAAACCAAAAGACACTACCCCAATTTCGAAATATTAGAAAGGGACATTCAAGGCCTCATTTACCACCACCAACAACTCAATAACAAAACAATTAGGTTTAACACCTCCATTCTTACAAGATGACAAATGCAACCGCTTAGAGACCCAATTGTACCCTAAGACAAGAAATGGACCTACCTCTTTTGTTACCACTTGACAACCTCCCACTTCAAGATGGGTTCATTAGGGATTGGGGATCTAGCTCTACGGGTCCTACCATCCATGAAGACACTACATGCATGTACCTATTCCATCCCTATAACGACATTCACATCCACCATGCCACTCCAACAAACATACAACAAGACCTAATGCAATACAAACCCAGATCAACACCTATGAACCTCCTAGCAATAATATACCCAACAAAAGGATATAAACCCAAGATCCACACAACACCTTGGGCACACGAGAAGCCCCACTAGTAACCAAAAGAATAGAGAAGAAATAGTGGCACACCCAGCCTAACAATACATGCACAACAAAGCCAAGAAAACCTCAACTTATTGGTAATAGCATCGGGAATCTCATCCCCTCCTCGAGTCACTTGACCAACAAGACCACCTTGATCTAAAGGTCGACCATATGTGCAAATTAAAATTTATGGCCTACCTTACCACACCCAAAGTATAAACCCGTGTTCCTCCAACATGCGCCACTATGAGTCCTCTCATATTTTGGGCATCTAAGACGAGTCATCCCTTCATCACCCTCCTTGCTCTTATTGCGTATTCGAGGACAATAACTCCTCTAATGTCCCACTTCACCATAATCAAAACAAGCATTGGTTCCCTTGAAGCATGGGCCCTTATGAGTCTTTTTACATGTCAGACACATAGCATCACCCCTATCCTTAATACTTTGGAACTTTCCTTCAACACTGGCCCTCTTGGCCTCACTATCTCTCCTCTTACCATTTGAAGTCCTGAAATCACCCACTTGTTATCCGAGGTGAGTTACCAATTTTGCCGCTGCTTTGGCCACTTTCCATAGAGCATCGCAAATCTTCACAATCTTCACGATCTTCACATTCGTCTTACCACTGTCCTGAGTAGTTTGAGACATATCCTAGAATACAATGGTTAGGGGTTAGCAATAAACCTTAGGGGATCTAACTCTATCACACGACATGGATCATGAAGAAGTGGAACATTTCCTAAAATACCTCATAGCCTCCTACTCATAGTTTTGGTGTACAACACATCCATGAATAAGACTCTGATCGACGCGATGTGTTGACTCTAAGGATCTATCAACATAGTGCTCTGATACCAAGTTTGTCACGGCCCAAAATGGGGCCTAGATGTGACATGGTGAATGGGGAGCCCGAAGGGTCCCCAAACAAGCCTCTTAACTTATCATTACACATCATTGGTCATGGAAGAATTTAAATGACATAAAAGAGTAGAAATAGGGGCAATGGGACTAAGGGGAAAGCTTGCACAACATCATAATCAAGGGACAAGAGTCAAGGCTCATATACATAGATAAGAGCGAGCCCTAAGACAAAGCAACCGGGCTTACTGTCATAGTCTAAATAGAAAGTAAAGAAGAGTGTTCAATACATAATAAGAGAAGCATATACTAAGTTCCTCGAAGTGGAGAATTCACCAACTAGCTTGAGTAGCATTGAACTAGCCACATGGAGCAGAAGGGTGATCAACTTGTGCTTCGACCCTACATGGTGATATCATGTAGGCAAGAGTATGAGTTAGTACATTTGAATGTACTAAGTATGTAGGATGCACTGCAACAATAGATAGGCATCATAACCAAAAAGCATAACAATAGGCAATAGGCATAATATAGCAATATGGCATGTATGATCAATGCTAGAGTAAAACATGCTTAATAAATTCATGCTCATATAGGATATCATATGTGTAGAAGAGACCAAGCTAGCTATTCAAAGTATAAACCCCTTTGTGGTTATGTGGTATAAACCCCTCACATGGTTGATGGTAATCATACCTTACCAACATGGTGACGAAGTATAAACCCCTCGCATGGTTGATGAGTATAAACCCCCAATATGGTTACCCAGCTCTTGTCCTCCCGGATCGTGTATGGTCTAATGCAATACTTTATATAGACTACATCATATATATAAGCTCATTTCATCATCTTATAGTCATTTATATCATATCTTATGCATTGGACCTTCAACTACTCAAGAAACCACATCCGGACATTTTATCAGACTTATAGGGTGTGAAATGGTAGTATAAAACTATGCAATTTAGAGATGAAATCATGCAAGAAAATCCATTGAAAAACCATCATTCAATACCTTTCAACACCCTAAAGACATATACATCAAAACTCCTCATCAAATCATATAATATATCCAAGATTTATAGCTCAAAACATAGCAAAACAGTCACAATTTTACATAGCTTTAACATAGTGTGTAGTGAATTTCATAATATGAAAAACCCATTTGTAAATCAAGTTGAAATCATACAATTTGAGTAAAAGGAGTCTTGGGTATCATAGATGAAAGAAACCCATGAAAGAAACCTACACACCTTAGCTTGGAGATGAACTTGGTGAAGATTGGAGATGGAGACTTGAAGCTTGAAGAAGAACCTTGAAGGAGAACCTTAGCTTGTGATGAGGGTTTGGGACTTGAGTTTGGGGAGTGAAAATATGGCTAAGTGTTTTAGTGAGTATTGGGGAATGCAAGGATGATATGGGGGTGAAATTTGTCTATGTATAGGTAAAAACATGTATGGGAACCCTTGGTTCCAAGACCCAAAGCCTTGGACCCGAAAACAAAAAGATGCTCAAAATAAGGCACTTACGCGTCGCGCCAGTGTGGTGGAATACACACTGGAAATTGCATTCTTGAATTTTCGTAATTTCTAATTCTTAGTTTTATTTTTTTAATTCTTAAATCTTTATAATTTCAGACTAAAAATATTACCTAATTCTATAGGTATTTGGGTACTTTAAAATCATATGTTCATAATCATGCATGTTTAGAAGGTTCAGTAGCAAAAGCATACATAACAAATGAGTATTTAACATTTTGCTCATGTAATTTGGAGGGTGGAGATTCAAGGTCTTATTATTCAAGAAAAAGTGATGATCAAATTGAGCAAGTACTAATAAAAAAGAATGTCTTTTTCCTACTATTTGGGAGCCAGATGGTGGGATAGATGTTTTTAAGTTGGATGAAAAAACATGGCTGCAAGCACATAGACATGTGTTATTCAATTACGAGTCAAAAGTGGTTGAGAATTATAAAAAGTAAGTGTTATATCTATATTTATCTATCTATCAATATATATATATATGTGTGTGTGTGTGTGTGTAGGGGAGGGGGGGTTGTGTGTGTCCATATACACACACATATACATATATACACATATATTGCTATTACTTTATTTCATAATAAAATTGATAAATATGAGTTACGTAAATAGTGAATATATTGCTGAAATCAAGAGATCACATCGTAAGCATCGTTTGAATCAACATCAACTTGACTGCTTGCAATTTGATACATTTCCAGAGTGGTTCAAGGAAAAAGTAAGTGGTAGTCTAAGTCATTTGTCACGCTGCAGTCCTCTGCCTTACCACTCGGCCATGTCGCCAAAATGCTACAAATACAACATAGATGAAAACTTTCTCGGATTACTGAACTGCTTTTTTATTGTACTTGCACCTTGACTTTTGTTTTCCTTAATTTTTCCTAAAAGTCAAAGAAATCCTAATCCTTCTTCCCTTTTGGTTGGGTTTGATTCATCCTTTCAATTTCGATTGAGTCTAGCTCAAAATTCATAATGTTCAAAACTTTTCCTTACCTTTCTATTAAAAAATCAAATGTGGATTTTCAGTCGCAAAATACAAAATTCAACTTTATGAAAATAAGACCCATTAA
The DNA here is from genome assembly GCA_026153255.1 of Solanum medicagineum. Taxonomy (NCBI): domain Eukaryota; kingdom Viridiplantae; phylum Streptophyta; class Magnoliopsida; order Solanales; family Solanaceae; genus Solanum; species Solanum medicagineum. The sequence continues at coordinate 7,263,397 of JAPFFP010000070.1, forward strand.
CTATTAGAATGCATGAATGATTCTTGGATTTGAATCTCCAAATTTTGGTTTCCTAATGACACAAGAAAATACAACTTGATATATGATATAGAACTAATCAGTATGAATTTTTTCAATCAAAAAATCCCTCTCAATTTTCATTATTAATAATAATTATAACAATAATTATGAGTTTATGTAATAAATTATAGATTTCATATTTATATTGTATTTATAATTGTATCTTTTAATTTTGTTAGGCAAAGGAGTTACAAACTGCATCTAACATCATAAAGGATATTAAAGTCCTCGCACAAGGGACGAATTTTATTGCAAAAAGATTCAATGCGTTCAATGTAAATAATGGATACTGATTTCGAACTAAACAAAGTGAAGAGTTCAAGGAGACAAAAAACAATGGTGTTATGGTCGTTTCAAAGATTGAAAGTTATGCAAGTACAAGTGATAATGCTCCAAAGTAAGCAAATATCACATATAATGGTAGATTAAATGATATTGTAGAGTTAAACTACTATGAGGAATTTAAGTTTGTGTTATTTAAGTGCGATTGGGTTGATGTAACGAAAGGTAGATGAGTTAAGAATGATGAATTGAGTTTCACATTAGTGAATTTCTCACACCTGGTAGATGTTGGCAATCGAGAACGTCATGAGCCTTTTATCTTTGTAGAACAAGCTCAACAAGTAATATTTGTGCAAAAATCCTGTAGATCATGAATGGTTTGTTCCTAGGTTAATTAAAACTTGAGATATTTTTGATATGGGAGAGGAAAATAAGTATGCAAGTTGAGTCACCAATGCAAAGTGATGCCATCGACTTAGCTCTTTTAGAAACTTCTTGTGTTCCTGAGTATGAGTGTGATGATTGGGTAAGAAGTGATGTTGATGGGATAATAGTTGAAACAAACATACATTCTCAAGCTTCTATAAATGATGGTGAAGTTAATGTTGAGGGAGAAAATGAGTGAGATTGAAAGTGATTCTTAATAAGATTGGTGGTACTTATAAAATATATTTTTTTATAACCGTTATTTAAGAACTACGAAATTATTGCTTTTCAATTAGAAATTTAATAAAATATTTTTGTTTCTTTTCAATTTAAGTCATTTTATTGGAAGATGCAAGTTAGTGAATTATGAATAGTCCTAGTTTGTACTAGTTTATTTTTGAATATTTAAGTGCATTCTTTGTGATTGTCTTTGCTTATAGTTTGTTGAATATTGTAGCTCTCAGATTGTAATAAGCTTTGTTCATGCGCACAAATAACCAGTTATGTGTTTCCATTGCTTGAGATGATGAAGCTTCTTCCTATTTTCCTATGGACTGTTTTATATGTTTGAATTAACAGGACTTAATGCAGCTAGGTAGTTTCTTCACTTAAAAGAAGAAATCATGTGGACTAGAAGTCGCAATAGATTGGTTATTGAACAACATGATGAAGATGTGCGACATTATATTGAGCAGTTGATGATGCTCAAGATAACCCTGCAGCCCAACCTTATCTTAAGCAACTGATAGATAATCAAAACCACTATGTATCCCAAACGCATAATGATGAAGCTAATGAGTTAAATAGTTCTGTTTGTCTGAGGTTCAACCTAATGACGAATCAAGTAACACTATCATTGACTTGCTCTTTTTTTAGAGATAAATAATAGAATCAACATTATCGAGCTGCTCTTTTTTTAGAGAGAAATAATGGAATATATGAGAAAAGTGTGCAGTTCTTCTATTCATTGAAGGTCCTGCAATGTACACTGATGGACTCCTTTCTGAGAAGTCAATTTCCATGGTAACTCTTTCTCCATTCCTTAAGCTTTGCTTTGAGGGCTTTAAATTTGCAAGCCGTAATGTAGTCAAGCTTTCCTGAATAGTCAAAAGAGCTCCAGCAGTTCCAAATCCTGTAATAAAGCCTTCAATCAAACCATTACTTTTCAAACTTAAAATAAGATTTACTTTGTTACCGGTTTCCACATTGTACTGCTACTCTAGTGTCATTTAAAATCACTCATTGCATTAGGATTTGTTTCATATTGTTGAATTTTCTGCTCAATGCTTATTCTTGTTGAAACGTGAAGGAGTGGAAAAGTGTGTGTTTCAGAGATAGAAGCGTGAAGCACGCTTTCTGTTAAAGAGACAAAAGCATCGCTTAAGTACTGTTAGTTTTTTTTTCTTAAAAATAATGGTTAAGAGATTAAATTACTCAAATATTTAGCAATCTTTCGTAACTGTAAATCTACGACTGCAGCGAGCCTGCTACTCCAGAGTCTCTTCTTCGACGACTTCAGTCCAGTCTCCAGGTAAGCTCTACTTCTTGTCCTCGTCCTCCTCCTCCTCCTCCTCCTCTTCATCTTCTTCTCCTTCTCTTCTCCTCTTCTTCTGTTCTTCTTAGTCACTTTTCAGTCTCATTTTTTGTAGTTCCACTCGATTTTCTGTGATCAATTTTGTCAGTTGTTCTGTGAACCTTTAACAGAAGTTCTGGTTATATTTATGGTGTTCTATTTTATTTGTTGTTAAAATTTTGTTGCTGTATTTTTTATTGCTATGTTTTCATTTTTTTAAAAGGAATTAGTGTGCATATAGTAGATGGTCCTAATGAAGTGCAGTTGGGTTTTTGCCATGAGTTTCTTACCATAATTGGAGTTTTCCTTTTACGAAAAGGAAAATAGAAACTCTCCATATTTGGTGAATCCTTTTTCTATTAGGAAAAGGAAAATAGAATTTCTCCATATTTGGCAAATCCTTTTTCTAGTAGGAAAAGGTTTATGACTATAAATAGAGGCTCATTCCTTCTAGTTTTGCAGCATCCATAATGTAGCCATGAAGGCTTGAGAGTTTTGTGTAGGGAGAGAAACGATGAGTCATAAGTGTTGTGCTAACACTTGTGTGGACCTCTTTGTATTCCGAGTGAATTGGTGAGGTTATTTCTCTCGATATTATATACTCTCTTTTATATAGTGGATTGCTCATATCCTCTTGTGGATGTAGGTCGGCTGACCGAACCACGTTAAATTATTATCTCTTGGTGTTTCTCTTTTATCTTCATACTCATGGTCTTTCGAGGTTGCTTTGTTAGGTTCCGCATAAACACTTGATTCATATCAGTCCTAATAAGTGGTATCAGAGACTAGGTTTGGGAATACTGGATTAGTGGACTGTGTCTTATGAGAAGTTCCCAGCATGATAACAATACCAGAGATTTGCGGTTGATGTCTTGTGTCGAAAGTCTTCTTGGCAAAGTGGTGGTCAAGCGGCGTGCCCCACTAGTTGTTAGTGGCGGTGTAAGATGATTAGCAAATCAAAATTATATAGTCTTGGTTTGTGGCGTTACGTCCAGTTCTTACACATGGAATCAAAACGAGGCTAAGAACAAGTGTTCATATTGGCGGGTTCAGTTCTAGATGCAACATATTTGA
>JAPFFP010000070.1:7282570-7319494 GCA_026153255.1 Solanum medicagineum
GGGAGGGTTAACTGGGAGAGATTTTTAATGGCCAATTCTCTGTTCTCCCACTTCTATGGATCCCGAATCTTTGTTTCTCATCCAAACCCTAAAAACAAAAGATGATTTCGTTCCTAAAAGAAAGTTGCCAGCCCCACTATCAATTCTCAACAAGAAAAAGGTTTCACTATTTTGGGGGGTGGGAGTGGGTAAGACCGACGACAGAAGAGAGTGAACCGGAAAACTTGGAAAACAATGAAGGGGACTGAGGAACTTCAGACTATTGGATGTGTAAAGGAGGGTAAGTTGGGACTTGAGAAAAGAGAGAGATTGTGCTGATCTACCAGTGGTATTCACATAGCAGATATATGGATGTAAGACAAGAGGAGTACCTTGACGGAAGATTAAGACAGATTCCACTCAGCCTTGAAAAGAAACAATCTCAAGCACAAGCATATATAAAGGTTAAACTCTTTGACACTAAAGCAAATCCAAGGCTTTTCTTAGGTGGCTTTAAGTCCCAATTTGATGTACTCCGAGTGATTGTCTCAGGCTCAAATTTGACCATATGCCATCATAAGCATTGCTGAAGCATTCTATATATTGATAAAGATGGAGCTCCCTTCTGTCACTTAATTAGATACCAAACAATTCATTCTATGATAAAGAATGAGGCATTCGTGGAAACAGTGTAAATACACATGCAGATCAAGTTATTAAAACCATACTTCCCTTTAAAGAACCCAAATAATAAACAACATACTTTGTGTTTCATATGGAAGAAAATGTTTTCCACTTTTCTCATGTTTAGTTGGTCAAACTTTTTCTAGGAAAACAAGTCCTTAAAAATGAAGAAAATGACTTCCTGGTGAAAGTAGTCAAAACAAGTTCCTTAAGAGGCATTTCAAGTAATTGTCGAATATCCACCCTCCAACACACCACAACCCCACTCCTAATCTCATAGCCTCCATCGACGACCACCTCCACACCCCTAGATCCACATGCAACCACAATAGTGTTTGACTGGATTATATATAAATGTTTTGGGGACAATATTTTCTGCTTATCTACCAAACACACGAAAACAAATAGGAAGCTCACTTGGAAGTTGAAAATGTTTCCTTCATACCAAATACATCCTTAGTTCCATAATAGGTCAATTGATAGTGTTCAACAGGGTGAGGTAAGCTAAGAAAACATGGATATATGTTAACCCATAAATTTTTAAATGAGATGTAAACATTTGAGAATCTTGCTCTTTCCCTTACATGGAAAAGTGAATAAGGATAGGAAGTAGATGAAAACTGGAATAAAATAAGGAGCAAGGGAGTATTAAAAAAATAAAATCTACAATGAGCATACCATTTCTCTTTGCTTCTCTTTTCTGAAATCGGTAGAAATCTAAACGCACATCTTTCTTTTTCTTTTTGTCCATATTATCTACGGCTGCAGCTTGGGAAATAGAACCAACGGCAATTCCAGTTTCAGAATCAGTTGTCTTTTTCCTTCCTTTGTGATGTACGACAACAGTCCAGCCATCTTCTGCAGCAAGGGCTTCTTTTTCTTTCCTTTCCTGTATGAAGAGAATAAGCCGAATATGAAAGGAAAAAAAAGAATAGACTGCTCTCCAATACATCAAACAAGAAAACATGCATGTTAACCACATATAATGAAAATAAAATCCAACCATCAGATGTATAGAACATGATTAGTTCAGGGCATCAATAATCTTTTTGTAACACATCATTCTCTGTCGGTCAAAACATTTCAAGATTACTCTGAAACTATTTCATGATATGAGCAAAATTCAGCAATACTTGTCCATTTTCTTTGACTAAAAACTGACGCATTAACCAGCTTTAGACATAACACTAACAGAGCTCATAAACATCCTAGCATTCCTCCAAGTACTTCAACAAAATCATTAGCAGCAATAGTATATTCTGGAGATATGATGTACCTGTTCCTTTTTCGCTCCATAAGAGGTAATAAACTCATCAATTCTTTCTTGCAACACCTTCAACCCAGGCCTACTCTGGTAATAATCAAGTACCCAGTCTGCAATAAAGGAGATTTCTTCTTGATAAGGAAGCAAAATGACATAGCATCACTAGTGAAGCCATGTCAACATTTTTCTGACAGGCGACAAGGGAGATATACAACAGCAGAATAACTTCAAAACAGCAGCAAATGATTAGAGAGTTTCTCCTTAAGATAATCCAGGAAAATCCAACTTCCAATCTCGAATGTAGAAACAACAGGTTAATAGTAACTTTTCAGGTATATATAGATTCTTACTTCTCATTCCTTTCGAGCAGTCCTCATCGCCAGAAGATAGTTCATCAACCTCTTCATCTCCAGCTTGTCCTTTCTTTTCCACCAAGTTGTCCTTAGTTATTGAAAGTGAGTGATCCTTCTCTGCAATTTTGACAACATCATTTGGCTTGCCTAAGGATAGGCAATTTGGCACTGACAATACCATCATGTCCATTTAACAGTTAGAACAAATCAAGAAAGTTTTTTAAAGGACAGTAATTCCTTAGTTTTCCCAAACTCCTCGCTCTTTTTAAACTTATAGTAAAAGAAAAGATGAGAGAGAGAGAAACAACTCAGACACTAGAAAATATCTCCATACCGCTTTTCTGATCTGAATCATCATTAGCCTCAACATAATGATCAACAGACTCATTTCTCTGTACTTTCTTCTCATTTTTTCTCTTTTTCTTTCTGGATTTCCTTTTCTCAGCGGATACATTATTTTCTTGACCAAGTGCATCCTCTCTTTCATTAGATTGATCAATTTCCAAACTTTCAGTTTCATTCAGTCTGGCATTTTTCCTCTTCTTCCTCTTTGTAGATTTGTTCTCTTTTTGTCCTCCATCCGCACTATCTGATTCATTAAAAATGATCAACAACCAAAAATAAGATGGCAGCAATTTGCTGATCACAATAAAATTCAAATTACTTTTATATGCCGATTACCTTTATAATTTGAGAGATGGAGTTCATCTTTGCTGCGTCTGATTAGCACATGAGCTCTCTTCTTCTTCCTCTTTTTATCTTCCATTGCCTTAGCCATCTTCACCTCTTGCATAAAAGCATAATCAGTCTCAGTGTTCAGTAAACGTCAAACTAACAACTACGAAAAGAAAAATTTTGGGGTGAAGGAGTTCTATAATAAGCTCTCTATTAGTTCACCACAATGTCTGGGCACTCTAGAGCTCCAAATTTGGGCTCATTCAACAAATCAGTTTTTACTGTATCTATTATCCTAATTAAACACAACGTCATTTCCTTCCTTAAAATTTATGATCATTGTTATAGTACTGCACTGAAGACACTTTCTTGATCACACCCATTTGTTATAAATTTCTTAGAAGTCTGATCCAAATACAACAAAAAACCCCGTAAAAGATTAAACAAACTTCCAAGAGAAATTTAAGGAAGTTTTCTTCAAAGAGAACAGCACATCTGTGAAAACCTAAGTTGAGCAGACTCTTCACTTTCGATGCCGCACCCATGTCGGATTCTCCTTGCTAAAAATACTATATGTTTGGAGAACCCAACATGCACGCATTGATATTTTTGAAGAGTCCAAACAACATAGGTGAAAATTGAATAAAAAAGATAACAGATTCCCTCCTCGAGAACACCTAAAGATTAAAAGTAATCAAGTAGTTCATCAAAGAGAAGAGCAAGATGCAGATCAATTTAGGAGCCAAACTGTTTGACTCATCCATAAATTATGCCTACGAAGCTTCAAAACTAAAGTAGCTCAGAATTTAAATATTTTAATCAAAACATGCTAAAGTTAGTTTATTCTTTTTCCCAAGAAGATTGGGTATAATACTTTAAGGCTAATTACATGTATTTAATTAGAGGGGTCTAATCAATCAATTGTGCCACAATCTCAATTTTCTTTCAGTTTTTGATGTCAATAGTGTCTCAGCCAGCTTTCGCACGCCTCAACTAGTTGCACGAGATATCTACCAACTTCCACAGATAATAGGTACTAGATAGCTCTATCCACCAAAGCTAGAACAAGCTGAGAGAATCACCTAGTATTTTTCTCTCCGTTGGAATTTGAACCTGAGTCATTAGGATTCTGAATAACATCATTAACCACTAGGTCACACCCTTATATCCCCACAATCCCAAATTAGTTGGAGTATCTTCTATATGCACATTTATTTCATCATAAATCAATGAAAGATGGAAACTTTAAGGCAATGACACCTTTTTGAAGGAAGATAATGTTACCCTGTTTACTCTTTTTTGTGTCCTTTTTCTTTACCTTCTGCCGTGAATCCTCAGCTCCCATCCTTCTCAACCTTCTTTTTTCTGTCAAAAATTAGCCCAAAAAAAAAAACCCACAACAATCAACTGGGATACCAATTATAAAAAAAAAAACCTGCATTTAACTTAAATACAAGAATTATAAAATGGGTAGAAGAAAAAACTAGTCTTTGGTCATGCAATCCAAGAAAAGGAGAGTAAAGCGGAGGAACGGCGGAAGGCACCTGCTTCGATTTTGTGAGGAGAAGAAAGAGACTTCTCTCAAGCTTGAAGAAAGGAAAGGGGGTTTTTGTCCAACTAGTAAATTTGTCTTATAAGTTTTGTTGAATTTAGACACCAACTTTTTACAAGGAAAATTAACACATGTTGAAGAAGAAAAGTAACACATTTTACTCTTATCATTTAAGGTCGCCATTAGGTCTCAATAAAAATCTACTTTTGCGTAATAATCAATTTGGTGTGATGAAATTTTTTTAATTTTTTTATTTTTATTTTTTTTATTTTTATACTATTTTTTCATAATAATTCTATTTCGTATTCTATTACTATGATAGATTTATTATTTAAATTATGAATATGTGACATTATATAATGACCGAAAATAATACAATTTATTCAAATGTTATATTCATTAATATAATATCATGTATTGTAAATTAATACATAACAATCAATCAAACAGAGTGAGAAAATTATAATGGCATCAACCATGCTAAATTGTTCAGTATTTTAAAAAAAAAAATCAAAATACCCCAATTTAGAGGAGTAACTTTTCTTTGACTTAATCAATATGGACCGTAATGTAGTGGTAATGTCATTTCACCCTTAATCAGAGGTTAAGTTTGAATATTAGGTATAGAGAAAATCATATTAGGACTGTCACCCCTAGATGTACCATAAAGTGTGCGATCCTAATTTATTCAGTACTTCAATAGACTCCAAACAACGAATGTGAAATCAAAAAAAAAAAAACTTAAAAGTCATTTTAGTTTGACTAATAAATTTATTTTTTCATGTCTTAAAGTAGGGGACGAGATCACAAATCTTTTTAAAGGTTGATCTTGACATTTAACCCCCATAAGATTGATCTTACGAAAATAGTCTTCATCCATTCAATGATAATTTTTCGAAAAAAATTGCACTTCTAGCCTATAGATATCCATTATTTCATCATTTTATTTTTTCCTTAAGTTGATGACAATGAAGACGATTTAACAAGTAGGGACTGTTGAGGTCCAACTCCTCAACTCCAATTCTCATAATCCCAGTTCAATAGGAGGTAACAACTTTTTTCTTTCTTTCTTAAATTATATGATTTATTTTGTTTGAGGATTAGTGTCTATTTATGCTTTATGTGTTATTACTGTTCTAGGTGGCCGATTTTTATACAATCAGGGTTAAAAAGTGTGTTCTAAGAAAAGTATTTGCAATGGGCTTTAGAATTTTTTGATTTGTTTTGTTGAAATTATCATTGATCTTTTAGATTAGTGTCTATTTATGATTTCTGAGTTATTATTGTACTAGATGTGCATCACAATTTGATCTGAAAGCATGTCATAAGAATGATGATTGAGTATGTTGTTCCTTATATGTTATTATTTTTTATTTTCAGCCAAGTGCTTTTTTTTTTTTTTAATATTTCGACTATTGATATTTACAAGTGTGCATTATGGAGCTAAGTGTGTATAATCTAGAGCATGAGTTTTTTCATTGGTTAGAATCGTGTTGACCATGTTGAACTCATTGGTTAGAATCATGTAGAGCATGTTGAAGTGTTGAATGCATTGATTTGTTGAAGAATACTTATAACTCTTAAAATATTTTATAGTGGTGGACTACATAACTGGCAGTATTATACCCTCTATTGCAGTAGACATAATTGACAGAGCTAGGTGGATGGGTAACACTTTTGGCACATTCACTATTAAATCAGCCTACAGAATCTTGAGGAGGAAGGGACAAGATCAACAGTGGACAAAAAGTGTCAGATCAAAGGTTTACCTCCAAAAATTGATTTTTTTCCCTATGAAGAGTGTAGAAAAGGAGAATTGCTACAAATGATTGTTAGTGCTAATATGTTTTGATTAATAACATGTTGCAGGAAAGCATAAAAAAGGAAATAATATGGCTAAGATGCATGTTGAAGTAATATATCAAGCAAAATCTAGTTGGAGATATCAAGAGCACAATTATTGGAAGGAGTCAATCTAACACTGAGCAAGAAAGGAAAATCAATCAAGAAAATCTAATCTGGAGCAATCAAGAAAATCAATCAAGGAATATCAAATCTACCAAATCTGGAGTAATCAATCAAGTATGGAAAACAAATCAAGCACAATCAAGGAAATCTGAAACAATCCAAAAAAAAGTGCCCAAAAATGTGCCTCGAAAGTGATCAAAATCATAATTTCTATATATCTAAAAATTCGTGCGTTATTTCAAAAATCTGACGTCATATTCTTGATCAGGAGTTCAAATTGAGTGGGAAATGGGTCTAACTCCGATTTAAAAGCAAACGATTAGCAATTTCATTTTTTCGTAATCTTCCTTATCTAGAATCGATCTGCGACATTGCCACGACACGTAGCTGTCGTGGACATTTATTAATTTTGCCTCGGCAATAGGTCCGCATCGTGGACCAAATGCAGACCTGTGTATTTTGTTACCAGTGATTTTTATCTTGGTCCAAAGCTTTTGGATCTTGGGCCTAAGCCTTCCCACATGTAAAAATACCTATACTTAGCCTCATTTCACCCTCATATCATCCAATATATTCCCAATTACTCTCTCAAACACTTAGACAATATTTCATCTCCAAAATTCAAGTCTCAAAACTTATCCAGATTCTAAGGTTCTCATTCAAGCTTCAAGTCTCCATCTCCGATCTTCTTCAAGTTCTCCAAGAGCTAAGGTATGTGAGTTTCTTTCATGGGTTCCTTTCACCATGATACCCAAGCTTCTTTTTACTCTAATTGCATGATTTAAAGTTGATTTACTCATGGGTCTTACTTATTATGAAATTCACTGCACATTATGTTGGGGTTTATGAAATTGTGACTATGTTTTAGGCTAGGAATCTAAGATCTATTGTGAGATTTGATGAAGGGTTTTGATGTATATTGCTTTAGGGTGTTACCAAGTATCTATTGATGGTTTTACATTGGATTTTCTAGCATGAGAACACGCTTGAATTGCATGGTTTTACACTAGCACTACAAAGCCGCCAAGTGTTTGATAAAAATGTCCAGGTATGATTTCTTGAGGAATTGAAGGTCCAATGCATATCTTATTGAAACGAACCCAAAAGTGCTCGAAAATGTGCCTCTGAAGTGTCCAGAATCTTAATTTTCATATATCTCAAAATTCATGCATTATTTCAAAAATACGACTTTATATTCTTGTTCAGGTGGTCAAATTTAGGGGGCGAAGGGTCTAACCCAAATTTTAGAGCAACCGTTCAAAATCCAAAAATCGCAAAAAACTCAATTTAGGAGGGTCAACTTTAAATGGGCATATCTCTTAGCACACAAAGAACTGGGTGGCCTACAACTTACCAAATTAAAGCTTTTTGAATTAGCTTTTCAACACACTTGGTTTCACCTCATTCCGAGTTCGGACGAAGAATTAATGCCCGTTTGCATATAACTCATATGTGCAGAAATGAAAATTCCAGTGAGTAATCCATGCCGCTTTCGTGATGCGGAGTAGTGTTATTTTGGTCCTATTTTTTTTTTATTTCGGTCGAACACTTTCAAGTCTTGGGCCTAAGGGTTCCCATACTTGAAAATACATAAACTTAGCCTTATTTCACCCTCATACCATCCTAAAATTCCCCAACGCTCACTCAAATATTTAGACTAATATTTCTCTCAAGATTCAAGTCCCAAAACCTCTTTCAGATCCAAGGATTTCCTTCAAGCTTCAAGCCTCCATTTTCAATCTTCATCAAGAGTTTCCTCAAAGCTAAGGTATGTGGGTTTTAACCATTGGGTTCTTTCATGCATGGTGCCCTAACCTCCTTTTTACTCAATTTGCATGATTTAAAGTTGATTTTACAAATGGGTTTACTAGTATGAATTTGTCTATGAACTATGTTAAAGCTACATGAATCTGTGACTATTTTGCCATGTTTTGAGCTATAAGTCTTGGATTTATTGTAAGATTTGAGGAGGGTTTTTGATGTATATTGCTTGAGGGTGTTTCAAGGTGTTGATTGATGGTTTTACAATGGATTTTCTTGCATGATTTCACTCTTAGATTGCATTGTTTTACACTAGCATTACACACCCGCCAAGTGTTTGATAAAATACCTTTTAAGGATTTTGTAGGTTTTGATGATCTATTGGTTACTTTATGATCCAAGTGACTCTATGATGATTATGAGCTTTCTAAAGATATGTTTAACTCATGAAAATGTTGTTGTAAAACCGGGTTTACGCCATTTCTTAAAAAGTTTACCTCTTGTGAGCCCTTTAATGTTGATGTTGATGCAAGGGTAATGTTTTATGATGAACTATTCTTATATTTGAAGTTGGACTCACCATTAGAGATCAGGGATGTTTTAGAGCTACTCGTGTCATGATTCTATGTTTCTCATAAGTTACTAAAGTATGTTTATTAAAAGTATTTCGTGGGATTAGACTTAGCACCGATGGATGGAGGGTTTGCTCTCTTTCCTTGGACAATGTGCCACCATAGGACTATGATATACCCTTGCAATACTAGTGGATCCACTTAGTACACTTTCTCTTGAGGTTCTTCCCGAAATTAGGTTGTGTTCTTGTAAGGTGAAGTTCTTAATGTAGTCCTTTCCAAAATTGGGTCATATTCTCGTAAGGAAGGTTAGTTCATATGAAATTTGGTCATGTTCCCCTAAGTTTGAAGTATGGTTTACCTTGGCAAGTAGACCACCTTTTTACCGCTGAGGGGTAATCATCGGGATTCACAATTGTAGCTCGCTTGGTCTTATTCTATGTCGATTTGAGTCTCATCCCACACTTATGTACTATGTTCCATGCAATTAGAATGACTTACTAGCATGTTTTACTTCAAGCATTGATCATGCATGCCATATTGTTATTATGCAAATCCATTGCTTATAATTATGCATTTTGATTATGATGCCTATCTCTTGTTGCATTGTATCCTACATACTTAGTACATTCAAATATACTAAAACATACTCTATGCCTACAGGATGTCACCATATAGGAACTGGTGCCCTTATTGATTCTCCTCTTCGTGGCTAGACACATTGTTCAAGTTAACATTTGGTGAGTCCTCGTGTCCGGGGACAATGTGTATCTTCTCTCATGCTTATGTTTCAATTATATCTTGTATATTTGGGTTACCTATTGTCATTACTATGAGGGTGAGCCTGGTTACTTGTCTTGGCCCCGCTAAGTATCTATGTTTAGAGGTGTTATTGGACAAGTTGTGTATTATGCTTGTGCTCGACTCATCTATGACATTTAAGTATTGCTTCCTCTTTCTCTCTCTCTCCGTTAGTACCAATTCCCCTTGTTTATGTTGTCTCTTATTGTCATTTTTAATTGCTTCCGCGACCAAGGATGTGTAATGATATGATATGAGGCTTGTTTTGGGTTACTTCGGGTTCCCCATTCTCCGATCATATCTAGGCCCTAGGCCTGGGTCATGACAAAGATGGTATCAGAGCACTAGGTCGATAGATCCTCAGAGTCCAACACACCGCGTCGATTAGATTCTTATTCATGGTTGTGTTGTGCACCACAACTATGAGTAGGAAGCTATGAGATGTTTTAGGAAGAGTTTCCCTTCTTCATGTTCTAAGTCGTGTTGTAGAGTTGTAGTGAGTTTTTCCTCCTTAACAATTGTTCCTTGCTATGCTAGATCATGCCTAACACTCGAGGAAAAAGGGCCCAAACTCCCGAGGAGCAACCTACCAATGGTGAACTCCGGGATACTCTCACTATGTTTGCCCAAGTGGTGGCCAACTAAGTCAACCAAGAGGCCCAAGTCCCTCATGTTTCTATCTTGGGAGCTAGGGTAAGGGACTTCATGAGGATGAATCCTCCGGTGTTCTATGGGTCGAAGGTGGATGAAGATCCACAAGAGTTCATTCATGAGGTCTATTTTTTCTATCATGGTTGTTGGGCCGAATGAAAAGGAGAAGTTGGCGGCCTACCAACTCAAAAGGGTAGCCCAAATATGGTATGATCAATGGAAGAGGGAGAAGGAAAATGGTAATGTGGTGCGTTGGGAGGAGTTAAAATTGGCCTTCCTTAATCGGTTCTTCTCTCTTGAGCTTAGGAAGCTAAGTTGGTAAGTTCCAAACTCCCAAGGGTGGCCGATTTTCTCAAGGCCACAAGTTCCAAGGCCAAGAGTGGCCCAATGCTTCCAATGAGAGGTTTGCCAATGATAAGGTGCCAAATCAAAGATTCCAAGGAGGTGTCGAGGGGGTGAAAAAGCCTAGATGCCAGAAGTGTGGGAAAGGCCATGATGGCCCGTGTTTGAAGAAGTCTAATGCTTGTTTTGGTTGTAGTGGATTTGGTCACAAAGTTAGTGGTTGTCCTCATGCTCAACCCGAGGGTAGAGATGGTGGTCCTCAAGTGGCTCCTGGAGGGGATGAGGTACTCGATGTTGCCATCCGTAAGTTGAAGTTTCCTTTGACTTGGATGTATATGCATTGATGGGTCCAACGTGTCCCTATTTCTTTCATTGCTCTTATGGTTGCTAGTGGTTTCCTTTTGTGTCTCGAGTTGTTGTGTGGGATTGCTAGTGTTTTTTCCATTGGTAGTTCTATTGTTGATGGGTAAGGCTTTTGGGGCTTGTTTCATGATCTTATTGCTTTAGGTCTTGTCTTGTGCTTTGGTTGAATTAGGTGTGGTGGTTTGATGGAGGTGGATTGGTGGAATGTATGGTATGTCTTCATTATTTGTACAACCCGTAGGGTTAAATTCTAATTCCCTAATGATATTGTCTTTTAGTGGGAGGTTGCCAAGTAGTAGCAAAAGAGATAGGTCCATTCTTGTCTTAAGGTTCAATTGATCTCTAAGGTTTGCCCCATGTTCTTATTGCATAGAAGTCTTTTCTTGTGATCTTGGTTGAACTTAGCTTTATGTGTTGGAGGTCTTAAGGTAGTTTGGGCTACTTGCATAGCATGTTTCCAATGAGTGTAGAACCCATAAGGTTGTAACATGATGGTTGACCTATTAGGAAAACTACAATGGATTAGTCACTTTAATAAGGTTACCTTTGGTTTGAGCTTTGTCCCCGTGTGAGCATTATTAGTATTGGTGGAGTTGTTTGGTTGATTTATGCATTGGCTATGTTTGTGGGTCCCTAGAATAGGGTCTTAAACCCTACCTTGATGTGTTGGAAGTGACCTCTAGTGGTGAAGTATTGATTTATTTAGAGATTGTGAATCATTTGGGGGTAGTGTTGCAAGTCTTGGATGATGAGGGGATTGTTTGCTAAATATGATATGTGCGAACGGAAGATAACAAGAAGGTGGTTAGAACTCTTTAAGGATTATGGTTTAAGTGTGCTTTAGTTTTCCCGATAAGACTAGTGTTGTGATTGGTGCTCGACGTAGGGTGTCTATGGGCAGCTTAGCTTATGTGGATAATGGTGGCAAGGAGGAGGCTAGTGGGGTCTATCAGTTGGTTAGATTGGAAGTTAGGTTAAGAGAAGTTGAGAATGGTAGTATAGTGTTCTTGGTAGTTCCAAATCTTCTCTTGGTGAGGAGATCTAGTTTAAGCAAGGCCTTGATCCCGCCTTATTTGAGTTGAAAGTTTTGGGTGAGAAGATGATAGAGTGGAGGTTGTCTCCCAAAGGGGAGATGGTAGTTGTGGTAACAAGTGGAGTTAGGTGTTTTTAAGGTTTACAATTGGGTTGAGGATTATGAGTCCTTATAGAGTGTAGAAGGAAGTTGGTAAGGTTGCATAAGTTTGGGGATTGCCTATGGATAGGGGTTTGGTTAGTCCGGTTCTTCATGCTTCTAGGTTGAAGGGATGTGTTGGTGACTCTAGTGTTATGGAACTCTTTGAGGTGGTGGCTCTTTGTGGAGGACAAGTTGACTTAGGAAGAGGTCCCGGTGGAGGTATTGAGTGGAAGGGTTAAAGAAGTCAATTGATAAGAGTGTGGTGTTGGTCAAGGCCCTTTGGAAGAGTTACCTATTTGTATATGTTCCTCGAAGAGCCAGTGCGGGCATGGAGAAGCAAATCTGTATTACCTTGTCACGACCCAAAATAGGGCCTAGACGTGACACGGCGAAACAAGCATCTTAACTTATCATTACACATCATTGGTCGCGGAAGCATTTAAATGATACAAAAGAGTAGAAATAAGGGCAATGGGACCAAGGGGAAAGCTTGCACAACATCGTAATCAAGGGAAGAGTCAGGACTCATATCATAGATACATAACATGTCCAACAACACCTCTACTACATAGATAAGAGCGGGGCCCAAGATAAAGCAATTGGGCTCACCCTCATAGTCTAAATAGAAAGTAAAGAAGAGTGTCACTACATAATAATAGAATCATATACTAAGGTCCCCGAAGTGGAGGACTAACCAACTAGCTTGAATAGCACTGAACTAGCCACGTGGAGGAGGATGATCAATTTGGGCACCGGTTCCTAAATGGTGACATTATCTAGGCATAGAGTATGTGTTTGTACGTTTGAATGTACTAAGTATGTGGGATGCAATGCAACAATAAGTAGGCATCATATTCGAAATGCATAATATTAAGCAATAGACATAATATAACAATATGACATGTATGTTCAATGCATAAGTAAAACATGCATAAGAAAATCATGCTCATATAGGATATCATATGTGTAGAAGAGACCAAGCTAGCTGTTCAAGGTATGAACCCCTTGGTGGTTGTGTGGTATAAACCCCTCACATGGTTGATGGTAATCACACCTTACCAACACGGTGACGAAGTATAAACCCCTCGCATGGTTGATGAGTATAAACCCCCAACATGGTTACTCGGGTGCTTGTCCCCCCAGATCAGGTATAGTCTAACGCAACACTTTATATGGAGTATATCATATACATAAGCTCATTTCATCATTATAACATCATTCATATCATATTTGATTCTTTGGACCTTTAATTCCTCAAGAAACCACATCTGGACATTTTATCAAACACTTTGAGGATGCTAGCATAAAATCATGAAACATAGGAATGAAATCATGCAAGAAAATCCACTGTAAAATCATCAATCAATAGCTTGCAACACCCTTAAGACATATACATCAAAAACCCTTCTCAAATCTTACAATAGATCAAGGATTTGTAGCTCGAAACAAGGCAAAATAGTCACAACTGTACATAGCTTTAAATAGTGTGCAGTGAATTTCATAATAATTAAGACCCATTTGTAAATCAACTTTCAATCATGAAATTTGAGTAAAAGGAGTCTTGAGTATCATGGGTGAAAGGAACCCATGAAAGAAACTCACATACCTTATCTTGGAGATGAACTTGGTGAAGATTGGAGATGGAGACTTGAAGCTTTGAAGAAGAACCTTGAAGGAAAACCTTAGCTTGGGATGAGGGTGTGGGACTTGAATCTTGATAGAAATATAAGACTAAGGGTTTGATTGAATATAGGGGAATGTTTAGGATGATATGAGGGTAAATAAGGCAAGTATAGAAAAAAACATGGTTGGGAACACTTAGACCCAAGACTTAAAAGCCTTGGACCGAAACTGAACACTGGCACCAAAAATAAAGCTCGTGTGCGTCGCAAGGGTAAGGCAGATTTCATTCTGGAATTCGTCACTTGGGATTTTGAAATTGTGAATCGTTCACTCAAAAATTGGGCTTAGACCTTTTTCCTCCTAATTTAGACCCCTTGAACAAGAATATGAAGTTGAATTTTTGAAATAACAAATGAATTTTGAGATATATAAAAATTAAAATTTCGAGCATTCTGGGGCATGTTTTCGGGCACTTTTTGGGGTCATTACATACCTTCATTCTATTCAAGCTTATGATGACATGTCAAGTCCCTTTTCTATGATTCCAAGTCTTGTATTTCAACCCCTATGTCATTGCATGCACTCAAGTTTATGTTGACAAGTTCATGACAATTTTGGCATTTATATTGAGGTTTTGAAAATGGTGTTTTAAAAGTGTATTGTTGGATTCTTGTTGGGGCTGGTCTCTTTATGATTACTCTTCTCTTGTACATTTTTTTTACATTCGGAGACAAATGTTCCCAAGGGGGAGATATTGAAATGACCCGAAAAGTGCCTGAAAATGTGCCTTGGAAGTGCCCAGAATCTTAATTTCCATATATCTCAAAACCCGTGGTGTACCAGTGCCAACTGTCTTTTCTGTGTAATTTTTAGGGTTATTTTGTAAACATTATATATAGTTTAATTTAGGGTTTTAAAAGGGGAGATTCGAAACAGAGAATTTTTCATAAACCTTGAATATACTCTCAAGAAAACTTTTAGGTTTTGAGCTTATTTTATCATTTTCTCTTGGAAAACCCAATTTTGGCGATTGTAAACCTTGGTTTGTGCTTACTGTTAATCTATCAAGCTTGTGGTTTGCAACTTGTGGTGTCTTCATTCTTCATTGCTTGTGGTAAAACTCTCAACTATGTCTTATATTTACATTTTTGTTAGTTTTGCCTTAGCCATGAGTAGCTAAGCACCCACAACTTGGGGTTGTGGGAACCATGGGTAGTTGACTTGAGATGACCTAGGATTATTGCATTTCTATGATTGGGGTTTTGCATGTATTACCCATTTCTCTTCATATTGGTTGTTGTTTGGTGGTGTCCAACACCAAACCCCGCCTACTATCACGATCCCGACCAAGGTAGTGACGAATAGGAAAAGGAAAATAGATGACAGGATTCGATTGATGTGTTCTCGTGTAATCAACCAAACCTGACCAAGGAGAAGTTAACTGGGACAATAGGTAACGGTTAGTTGGCACACCATAGTAGCTGACCAAGTGCCATGGTGAAATTCAACCTTCACCTTCACAAGAGGACTGGAAGAACCTAAGTTACTGTCCTGCATGCGAATCTCCAATTGTAGTTATGTTATCTAGGGTAATCTAGTCAATGAACCATGAGGAACACAATTCCCAAGTTGTCCCTAAAATTAAGTATTTTCTCACTTCGTAGTATAGTGTTTATTTTACTTTATTCTTTGAATATCAAAATCCCCCCCCCCCACACTATTTAGAGATTTTAGTTATAAATGCTTGAAATGATTAATAGTGAAGTCTTATAATCAAGGCCTGTATTCACTGTGGATTTGACTCTAACCTTCAGTTAGGTTAAAGTGCTGACAATGACCACTTTCTTATTGGAGCATGAACATTATCAGCAATCCCTCTAAAAGTGACCCACTTGGCTGCATTTATAGCAGCCATCAGTGCCCATTTGACACTTCCCTAAATGACATTTTCCATACTATCTACATGACGGATTTCCTTTATGTCCTCGAGCTACACTTCCTCAGGATGCAGGGTGACCTTGAAGGGCTTATTTCTCCGTGGCCTCAGATTGTATCTGTTATCAAATATGGGTGCACTCGCTGGTGGTGATGCATAACTCCAGGGTCTCTGCGGAAAGAGAGACCTATCCCCACTCTCTTGCTCATGCTTACTATGTTCATGTCCTATTGACTCAGCCTTTATGCTCCAAGGTTCTTCCATCTCAAACCCCTTGTCCTCCTCTACCCATCGAGCATATACTGCAAGGTGAGCAGTAAGCTCAAGCCCCACATTGTTGAAGACATTCCTCGGGTTCACAAAGCATTTGGAAGGCATAGTCTGCAAATGTGTAGGTACGATTCAGGAAAGAGATTTTCTAGAGTTTAAATCTATAGCACGAATCAGAATATGAAATAAGTGTAACCATTCCTAATGTACCATAGCTTCCCTATTATGGATGTGGCACGCTTCACACCAATAATAAAAACTCTACTAGACACGGCTTCATAGATTCCCCAGGACCCTTGAACTCTATGCTCTGATACAAAGTTTGTCACGTCCCGGGAGGGTACCCTTGGTGTGGCCGGCACTCAGAGACTATTGCTAGTCCTTGAGCGAATCACTTGGCCTCATCGTCACATTATACTCGATAGGGGAATAGAAAATGCTCAAAGAAAAGACTGTAAAGTAATCAAATAATATAAAAAGAAATTTTCAATAAAACAAAAGTTGGAAAAGGAATAATACTCAACATCCTCTACTCAATGTCTATGAAACATCTACCTCTAACATCTAGATGGTACCATGAGAGGCCATGACTAACCAACTCAAGGAAAATAATATACTCAGTGAAAGGAAAAAAAACTCCTTCGAAGGTAAGGAGGGCTCACCATCTCTGGAATTAGGAATCTGAACTTCAACGGTGCGTCTGCTGAAGTCCTCTAATACCTGCCTCTACATCATGAAATAATGCAGGCCCAAATGGGCGTCAGTACATGGAATATACTAGTATGTAAGAATGGCTAAAGCAAACACACAAGGCTCAACTCAACTCAGTAAACTCGACTCAGATGTCAACTCATTCAATTTATGACTCGACTCAGTGAATATGCAAGTTTAAGGTTTGAAATCATGCTTTAAGATGTGACTCAATGTTTTTATGCAATCCAGTTTGAAAATCAAGATATGTTTACTCAAGTGTCATTTGAAAGTTTCTCTAATTGACATAACTCTCTACCACCATGAGTTTTGCTGATACATAATGAAAAAAACGTCGTTACCATGCCCATCCTAAATATGCCACGGTAAAGGATGTCAACCTCTCATCTCTCTTGGACCCAAAGAGAATGTCCATCTATTGGGATGTGAACCACCAGAGTTAACTACACGACTATCTTTTGCTGGCAACGTAGTTCTGGGGTGTTCCTCTCACTCAACTTGGTGCTTAGTACTCTTTCTAAGAATAAAATGTGATCATAGAAAATTAACTCAAACTCTTCTCTTTGACTCATCTCACTAAAGTCAACTTAGTTCACAATAGCTCAACTCAATTACTCAACAACTCAATAATTCAGGATCATCATTCATGCAATGCAACTCAAGACTCAAACTAACACCTGCAAGACTCCAACTCATACGATCAATGAAATCACATAGAACTCATACTTAGCACATATAACATAGTAAATACTCATCTTATGCATATACAAGAACATGTACTCCTCATTCACAACTTACTCAAGCTCATCAAAATACACATTATCTCATCAATTCTCTTTTCTCAAAACAACGTTCCACTCAATACCCATACTCCTTAAAAATCAATGTTCATGCTCTTTAAAGACTTTTTAAAATATATATAATACTAGTTCAAATCACTCTGTTCATCAATGCACGAAAATCATCATCTCTACTAAAAAACATACATAACCTTGATTTAAATTAAATATTTTATTTAATGCATGAAAATCATAAATCTTAATATTAAATAATGCATGGGGAACCCATGATCATTAACTCAGCTAGGGTTCATAGGAAAGTAACCACGAACAACAATTCCAATAATAAAATAATAATAACTTCAATACATAATTATATAAAACTCAATAGAAGAAGAATTGACTCGATTGGAATTTGAAAACTAGAATTTACCCAATTCATTACTCATTAAAATAGAAACTTAGACATGGGGCGTGCAGATGAACTCAATCCAATTCTTTAGGTAGCCTTACATATCTCGATTGAAGCTTTGGACAATCAACCTCAAGGAACTCTCTTCGAACTCCTCAATTCCTCACTCCTCTTCTTTTTGTTTAGCCCTAGTCTTTTTCAAGGACTTAGAAAGGCTTAAGAATGGGTTAGAAACCCTGTTTATACTTAAAACGACCTATTTCGATCATGGTTTGAGTCAAGGAGGGGTTTGGAAAGGTCTGGAATGCCCCCATAAAATTCAAAAAAGTCTATCTTGGGACATGGGTTCCGCGACGGACTTTCGTTGAAAATTCTTTGAGCGAGTTTTCTAATTCTGTGGAAAATTTTTTGGACAAAATTAAGTGTTGGTCTATAGTAGTGCGTGTTGCACACCTGTCACGCACCCTTACTAGAAGTCATTTTTGCATTCAAAAATTATCTTTCAATCTGGTTGCTCTAAAAATCAATCGAGACCACTTTTCCACTCAAACTTTCATGTTGATCACAAAACCGACCTATATTTGCCATCGGAGCATTAAAAGACCCATTATGGGCACATATCTCCTATAGGGGTATTTTGGTAATTTTACCGACGTTACAACTTATAGGCTCATTAAACTTTAGGTAAAATTTGGTTAATACAAGCATTCACATGGTGATTTTACTTCGTTTTTAGCATTGCTTCTTTTTTCTTTCCGGTAAATTGATTAATTGAACATACGTTCAAGGCATCATAATTCATCTTCTTTAGCATCAGTCACTCAAATGTATAGGGAGTTGAAACTCCTTTGAATAATAAAGTTTTTTAGAAAATCAGAAAAGGAATCAAATCTAGACTCAGAGCGTAGAACCTAATTGGTATAGTAGTTTTTGCAGTTGGTAATATTTAAATTTTTTTAGTAGTAAGATATGATTTGGGAAGTTGATTCGAACTAGTGATTCAACACTAACTTTTAATGTCATTGCTACGAATTGATGTCTTCAGGAGAGAGGTCGATCATGAGAATGAAATCACACAATAGAGTTAGGAAAAGCATAAAGGTTGTGTACTACCACAACGGAGTTCGCAAATCACACAGTAGAGTTCTAATGCTTAGGATCTTCACATTTTGCTTCCAAGTCAAGTACAAGGTGCTCTCCTAAGTTCTTCACCTTCTTTCTGCAGGTGTCTATTTGACTCTTGATCATGTGCTTCTTTCTTTCACAAATCTCAGTGATTGTTTCATAGATGTTCTCCTGCAAGTGATACAGTCCCGCTAATTGAGGTCGTTTATCTCTTTTCTTGTTCTTAGCCTTATCTCTCTTCTTAGCTTATTACTATTATTCTTTTTAAGTGATTATTTTGATGATTAACAAACTTATTCGAGGACCAAGTTGATGATCAGGTTGTATTGCAGAGGATATGTGTGGGATACAACTGTTAAGGTTTTCTTGGTTGGTGAAATGTCACTTTCATTATACCGAAGGACAAACTGTCCTTTAGGTACCGTCTATAGTAGTATAAAAGGAGTAAGTCCATGGAACAAACACAACGTTTGGACAAAACACAAAGTGAATATTTATTTTCTTCTAAAAGTTCTCTTTTGGCACCTATTGAGAAACTCAACAACTATGTTTGAGGGACCTGATAGAAGAAGTCTATAGTTTCTTTTATGTATGTTGTTATGTTGTGTTGTAACTTTGTAAGATCACTTCCTAGTATATAAAGGAAAGTTGATCATTGCTTTATGTCTTGGTTGATAGTTGTAGATCTCTTGGCGTGCCTAAGCCTTGAGGTGTTTTCGATATTAGTCTAACTTCATCTAAAAGGTGAGAGTGTAGACTAGTGTTTGGTTTTGTTGCTCATGTCTTATAACTGGGGTTGCAAGTGGGAATGGTGAGGGAGTGAAGCAAATAAACCGTGTGTGTTGTATTTGACTAGTTTGCTAATTCATTTAGTGGATTTTGGGTGGTAGAAATCCTGTTGGACAGGTAGTGGTTATTTCTCCCTTGAGCAAGGAGTTTTTCCATGTTAGATTCTTGTGTTAAGTTCCTTGTTCTTCTTCTTTGTTTAGTTTCTATTTTACTACTTCAAGGGACCTGGTCCCTTACTGTTATGGACGCATATTTTCTTAACAAATGGTATCAAAATAGTGATCTCTAAATGGTTTACACCTAGAGATTATACGAAGATATGGCTATTCTACTAAATCTAGAAGAAGGACAATCATCTACCAGACCTCCGAGATTCAATGGTCAGTCTTATGGATGGTGGAAGAATCGAATGCAAGACTTGAGGACAGTGAGCTGTGGGACATTGTTCTTGATGGACCATATATACCTACTATAGAAGTTAAGGGAGGAGAGAAAATCAGGTTGGTTCCCGAAACACGACAAAAATACTCTGAAGTAGACCAGAAAAAGATCAAAAAGAACTATAAAGCAAAGAAGCTGATTGTGTGTGGTATTGGAGCATAGGAATACAACAGGGTATCAGCTTGTGAATCTGCGAAGGAGATTGGAATTGCCTAAAAAATGCTCAGAAAGGAACTAAAAAGGTAAAAGAATCCAAAGTGGATATGCTTACCTCTCAGTATGAAGATTTCATAATGATGGAAGGAGAATCTATACATGATATGCATGCTTGGTTCACAGCCATAACCAATAAGCTGAAGTGTTTGGGTGAACCTATAAGCCAGAGTAAGCAAGTGAGGAATATTCTCAGGGTACTTCCAAAATCCTGGGAAAGCAAAGTTGATGCCATTATAGAAGCTAAGGACCTGAAAACATTGACTATGGATGTCCTTGTTGGTAACCTTCAGACACATAAGTTGAACAAGCAACATGACACTGCTAAGAGAGAGGTCAAGAAGGATAAGTTTTTGGCCTGGGAATCAACTCATAGTGATGAAGAGATCGATGGTTTAGATATGTCTTATCTCACCAAAAGGTTCAAAAAGATGATAAGGAACAACAATGGTTTCACAAAGAAAGTGACTGTTGGTAGATTTCAAAATAATGTTGAGTTGTATCATGGGTATGGAAAGCCAGGACATTATGTTAGAGAATGTCCACAAAGCAAGAATGACTACAAAGACAACTCCAAGTTTGAAAGACAAGAGGAAGGACCAGGTCCCTGAAAAATTCCGAAGGAAGGTCGTAGTTGACACGATAGTGATGAAGGCACTGGGAATTTGGGGAAGCTCTTCCAGTGACTCTGAGGAGGCTGAAAAACCTAAAGATTCCTCTATGTTAGATGTGAAAGATGATGATGAGATCTTTGACAACCTATTTGTATGCATGGCGCAATCTGATGATGATGAAGAAGAAGAGGTAACATTGCTTGATCTAAAAGAAAATATAGATCTTTATTCAACTAAGAAATTGAAAAAACTTGCGTTCTCATTGATTCTATCTGTGATATGATTGTTGAAAAGGATTTGCTAAACAATAGTATTGATGTCTCTCAAGATGAAAAAGATGTTTTGAAAAATCAAATATCTAACTTGAAGGTGAAAGTTTTAGCTTTAGAAGCTGAAAACAATTAGCTGTGGAACTTGATGGAAATTAAGTCAAAATATAATGCTAATTAAAGGGTAAAATCAGTTAAAATGAACTTATCCTAAAGGAGAAATTGAATGATTCTGAGTTGAAGTTTATGCTTGCGTTAGAAAGGAATGTTGTGTTAGAGAAGGACCTGGTCAAGGTAATGGATGACCTAAACAAGTCCTTGAAATGGACCAATTCATCAAAACTTCTATGGGAGATGACTAATCATAGAGGAAATGAGAAAAATGGAGTAGGATATGTGAACAAAATTGATCCTCCTTACAATCCTTATAGTAAATATGTTTCTGCGGCTGATAACTTGTTGTGTTTACATTGTAGTAGAAATGGTTACTTAAAAAACAACTCTGAGAAAACAGCATTCTGAATACTCTCAAAATAAGAAAGTGAACATGGGACCAGGTCCCAAATCAAAATGGAGTAATAGACAACTGACTGCTTGGACCAAGAAAAAACTGATTGTGCCTCTATCTCCTTACTGGGAACTCATATTGAAATGGTTTCCCAAAACTAATAAGTAAGCGATGTGCAGGAACAATCTGGGGGAGCAGTCAATGTTTGTTCATGGATAGTAGATGCTCCAAGCATATGACTAGAAGGACTAGAATCTTCCTCTCTATGAAAGAAGTTCATGGTGGCCGTGTGTCTTTTTGTGATGGCAAGAAAGGATACATTATGGGAATTGGGAAAATTGGAATGTCTTTTGAGAAATCTATCGAAGATGTGTACTAAGTTAATGGTTTGAAGTACAGTCTTCTTAGTTTATATCAAATTTGTGACAAGGGGAATGAAGTAAAGTTCTTATCTAACAAGTGTAGTGTAACTAACTTGTACAACTAAAGAAGTGATCCTTACAGCCAAAAGGTGTAGAAATATGTATGTAGCTGATCTCAGAATTACCAAGGAAGATAATCTTACTTGTCTCAAAGTTTAGGATGAATCAAGTAATCTGTGGCATAGAAAATTGGGTCATGTCAATCCATCTCTATTGAACAAACTGGTTTCCAAGGACCTAGTTCGAGGATTGACAAAGATCAACTTCAACAATGTCAAAGTATGTGCAGCTTGTGCAAAAGGGAAGCATCAAGGAGTTCATTCAAATCCAAAAATAAGGTCAGTACCTCCAAGCTTATTGAACTTATTCATATTGATCTCTGTTGTCCAGTTAAGGTGCAAGGTCATAGTGGCAAGAAGTACATTTTGGTGGTTGTTGATGATTATTCAAGATACACCTGGGTGAAGTTTTTGAGATCCAAAGATGAAGCCACTAAGTTACTGATAGCTCTCATCAGGCAAGTTCCAAATTAGTTTGGAAGCAAGGTAGTAGGGATCAGGTCCGATCATGGAACAGAGTTTGAAAATTCCAAGCTTGATGGTTTCTGTGTTGATGAAGGAATCCACCATAAATTTTCAGCTCTTAGAACTTCTCGACAAAATGGTGTTGTGGAAAGAAAAAATGGAACCTTTGGTGGAAATTGGAAGGACAATGTTGATTGAGTCTGGTCTTGCCAAAAATTTCTGGGCTGAAGATGTTAACACTACTTGTTATATGACAAACAGATGTTTGATCAGGTCCTTTAAAAACAAGAGTCCTTATGAACTCTCGTTTGGAAGGAAACCTAGTATCAATCATCCGCGAGCCTTTGGATATAAGTACTTTGTGCTCATTAATGGCAAGGAAGATATTGAAAAGTTTGACTCATGTCTCATGTTCCAGCCCCTAAGTCATTTTCATACATTCATGTTTACATTAAAAAGTTCATGCTGATTTTACACTTATGTTGAGATTTTGAAGATGGTGTTTTAAGTATGTTATTGCATCCTTATTGGGGCTGATTTCTTCATGATTACACTTCTCATATACATTTCTTTGATATTCAGGGACGAATGTTTTCCAAGGGGAGATACTGAAACGACCCCAAAAAGTGCCTGAAAATGTGTCTCGAAAGTGCCCAAAATCGTAATTTCCATATATCTCAAAATCTGCATGCGATATTGAAAATCTAACTTCATATTCTTGTTCACATGATCAAATTAAGTAGTAAATGGGTCTAACCCCGATTTAAGAGCAACCATAGAAAAATTTGAAAATTACAAAAATGCGATTTCCAAAGACGATCCGCGCCCCTGGGGCGACGCCAAAGGCGTGCTACAGTGTATTTTGTGCACTGTTTTTCTTGTCTGGTCCAAGGCTTTTGGGTCTTGGGCCTAAGTGTTCCCATGCGTGAAAATACCTATACTTATCCTTATTTCACCCTCATATCATTCATGACATTCCCAAATACTCTCTCAAACACTTAGACAATATTTCATCTCCAAATTTCAAGTATCAAAAATCATTTGGATCTTAAGGTTCTCAATCAAGCTTCAAGTCTCCATTTCCAAACTTCATCAACGATTCTCCAAAGCTAAGGTATGTGGGTTTCTTTCATTGGTTCCTTTCACCCATGATGCCCAAGCTTTCTTTTACTTAAAATTGCATGATTAAAAGTTGAATTACTCATGGGTCTTACTTATTATGAAGTTAATGCACACTATGTTGGGGTTTCATGAAATTATGATTGTTTTAGCATGTTTTGAGCTATGAATCTAAGATCCATTGTGAGATTTGATGAGGATTTTTGATGTATATTGCTTGAGGGTGTTATCAAGTATCTATTAATGGTTTTACATTGAATTTTCTAGCATAATTACACTCTTGAATTGCATGATTTCATGCTATCCACCAAGTGTTTGATAAAATATCCGGTTATGGTTTCTTGAAGAATTGAAGGTCCAATGCATGTCTTATGGGTTGAATGACTATACGATGATGAAAGGAATGTATGTATATGATATTATCTCTATGGTATTAGAAATCGACCAAGCCTCACTCGGGGGGTTGTAGGCCCGGGTAACCTTGTTGAGGGGTTTATACCTCGATCTCCCCACTCGGGAGGTGGTAGGCCTATGCAACCATGTCGAGGGGTTTATACCTTGATAACCACGTTCTGTGTGTGGGGTGGGGGGCATTTGCACTCCATCAACCATGTTTGGGGGTTTGTACCTTATCAACCTATTGCGGGGTTCGTACCTCATTTGCCTCTCCAAGGGGGTAGTAGGCCTTGGATATGCACTATTAATAGTCTCTCTTCACACATGTATTATGTTCTATATAATCATGATTTTGCTTCAAGCATCATTCATAGATGCCATATTACTGTATGCTCATTCATTACCTATGTTATGCATTTTGCTTATGGTGCTTATTACTTGTTGCCTTACATCCTACATACTTAGTACATTCAAACGTACTAATGCATACTCTACACCTCCATGCTGTCACCATGTAGGAACTAAAGTCCCACTTGATCATCCTCCTCCACGTGGCTAGTACGACTTCTTTCAATCCCTTTGGTGAGTCCTCTATTTCGGGGATGATGTTTATGATCTCATACTATGTTCTAAGACTATCTTCTTTTATGTATATGTTGACTATGAGGGTGAGTCCAGTAGCTTGTTTTTTCCCCCGTTAAGTATCTAAGTTTTAGAGGTGTTGTTAGACATATTTTGTATTATGCTATAAGCTTTGACTCTCTCTTTACTCTTGATGTTTATGATATGAAAGTTGTCTCTTAGCCTCGTTTCTCCCTATTTACTATCTCTTGTTGTATTTTATTGCTTCTGCGAATTAAGGATGTGTAATGATATGTTAAGTGGCTTGCTTAGGGTCCCTTCGGGTTCCCCATGCGCCATGTCACTTATAGGCTCTAGGCTTGGGTTTTGACACATCCCCAACATCTTCCATTGGTAGTTGCTTAATTTGTCAATTAGAACTTTTTAGCTGAACTTTATTCTAATTATTGCAACCCTCCTAGATCTTACATACTTGGTCCAACAAGTCACTTCTGCCTTGAACAGACACCCAAGAATTGGATTGAGCAGAAGTCTTAGAATTGCTGGCGCAGGTATCGCAATCACAGGCTAGTGTGACTCTAGGTTCACAAGGTAAGCTACTATGTGGCAAGTGTAGTAAACTACACTGAGGGAAATGCATTAAAGGAGGAGGTGTGTGCTACATATCGCCAAATGGGTCATTTTCAGAGAGATTGTCCAAAGTGGCACAAAGCCCAATCTTCTGCACTAGTACCACTAGCCGGAGAAAATCAGAGGGGTGCTACTTTTGGCATAAGCAGGACAGCAAACTATTTGTATGTTATGTGTAGTCACCAGGATCAGGAAAACTAAACTCACCAGATGTTTTAATTGGTATGATTCGAATCTGTACACTTGATTGTAATGATTAGATTGATCTAGTGCCACTCTGCAATTTGTCACTCTTTATGTGGCTAGTAGATTTGAGATCCTTCCTGAGTGCTTGCTTGAGCTATTTTCTATTTTTACTCCTATTTGTGAGTCTATTCTAGCCGAGAGAGTTTATAGTGATTTCGTAGTGTCCATCTATCATAGAGAGACTCTTAATGATTTGATTGAGTTAGAGATGGTTAAATTTGATGTGATTCTTAGCATGGACTAGCTTTACACCTGTTATGCCTCTGTTGATTGTAGAACCTGAGTTATCAAACTCGAGTTTCCAAATGAACTTGTCATAGAGTAGAAGGGTGATTCTTTTGAACCTAAGGGTAAGTTTATTTCCTACCTTAAGCGAAAAGGTTAATCTCAAAGGGATGTATCTACCATCTTGTGCGAGTAAAGACTTACAATGTTAAACCTTTTACCCTTGTGTCTATCTCGGTCGTGAATGAGTTTCCTAAATATTTCCTAAGGATCTGCCTGGAGTCCCTACTGATAGGGAGATTGACTTCAGAATTGATGCAACATATCTCCATTCCACCCTATAGGACGGCCCCTGCTGAGTCGAATGAGTTGAAAGAGTAGTTGAGAAATTTTCTTGAGAAGCGCTTTATAGGTCGAGCATCTCATCTTGAGGTGTTTTGGTCCTCTTCGTGTGAAAGAAGGATGGTCCTCCGAAAGTGTATTGACTATAGCTAGTTGATTAAGGTGACAGTCAAGAATAAGTATTTCCTCCCAAGAATAGATGACTTGTTTTACCAACTTATGGTGCCACTATTTTCTCTAAGATAGACCTTCGATCAGGCTATCACTAGTTGAAAGTGAGTGAATGTGACATCCCGAAGATGTCTTTTAGAGCCCGATATGGTCAAGTCAAATTCTTGGCAATGTCCTTTGGATTGACAAATGCACCTGCAGCTTTCATGTACCTAATGAATAGAGTATTTACATAGTACCTTGACATGTTTGTGATCATGTTTATTGATGTTATTTTGGTGTATTCCAGAGATGAGGAGGAGCATCCTAATTACCTTAGAATCGCTTTGCAGAAGCTCAAGGATAATGAGTAATATGCAAAGTTTTCAATGTGTGAGTTTCGGTGCAAATCTATTACATTCGTAGGCCATATGGTTTCAAGGGATGGCGAATGAGTGGACACTTAAAAAATTGAGGTAGTCAAGAATTCTCCTAGATCAACCTCTCTGACTGACATAAGAAGCTTTCTCGATTCGGCTAGCTACTATTGCAAATTTGTTGAAGGGTTTTTTTCAATGTCCACACCATTGACTAGACTAACTCAAAATAAGGTTAAGTTTCAATGGTCCGACGAGTGTGAAACGAGTTTCCAAGAGTTGAAAATAAGGTTGACTATTGCCATAGTGTTAACCTTGTCGAAGGAACTGATGGATTTTTTATTTGTTGGTGATGCCTTAAGAGTGGGATTGGGATGCATTTTGATGCATAAGGGTAAATTTGTTTCTTATACTTTCGGGAAACACAGATTGCATGAGAAGAATTGTCCCACACATGACTTAGAATTAGTAGTGGTGGTGTTTGCTCTCAAACTATGGCGCCACTATCTATATGGAGTGCATATTGATATCTTCACAGACCATAAGAGCCTAAAGATGCCTTAACCCAGAAGGAGCTCAACTTGAGGCAGAGGAGATGACTTTAGTTGCTCAAGGACTATGACATAAGCATCCTCTACCACCCATGTAAGGCTAGTGTGGTTATTGATGCTCTTAGCAGGTTGTCTATGGGAAGCACTGCCCATGTGGAGGAAGAGAAAAAGGAGTTGGCTAAAGGGGTTCACAGACTGGTACGGTTGGGAGTTCAACTAGATGAATCGAATGAAGATGGAGTACTTGTGCATAATGGGTCTCCATCATCTCTAGTAGTGGAGGTGAAGGAGAATCAAGATCAAGACTCTATTTAGCTGCAATTTAAAGCAGATGTTCATAAGTAGAAAGTGATGGCTTTCTCCAAAAGGGGAGATTAAGTATTGAAATACCAAGGCAGATTGTGTGTTTTAGATATTGATACTATTTGAGAAAGGATCATGGAAGAAGCCCATACGCTAGGTATCGATCCTCCGAGGGTCAACCAAGATGTACCATGACTTGAGAGAAGTCTACTGGTGGAGTAGAATAAAGAAAGACATTGCTGAGTTCGTTCCCAAGTGATTGAATTGTTAACAAGTTAAAGTTGAGCATCAAAGGCCATGTGGAGCAGCCCAAAATTTTGAGATTCCATAATGAAAATGGGAGATGATTAATATGGACTTCGTCAGAGCTTATCGAGATCCCACAGATAGCATGATTTGATTTGGGTGATAGTTGATCGGATGACAAAATCTGCACACTTCTTAGCAGTAAAAATGACTAACACTGCAGAGGATTATGCTCAGTTATACATAAGAGAGATTGTTAGCAATTACATAAAAGAGATTGTTAGATTGGATGGAGTTCCCTTGTCTATTATCTCAGACAGAAGAGCCCAATTCGTAGCTCAGTTTTGGAGATCTTTTCAGAAAGGTTTAGGTTCAAAGGTGAAACTTAGCATTGCTTTCCAAATGAATTGGATAGCTAATTCAAAGACCTTCGTTTGGTAGGTCACGGTCCACCTAATTCTTTGTATGCTAAGAGTTATGATCATTTAAAGTTGACCCTTGTATAATTGAACACTAGAAACTCAATTTATAGGAGAGTTTTTGAACTTGGCTAAGTACTAGAGGTCCCTAATGACCCTAATCCACTTCTCATATGTATGAATGAGGCTTGAAACATAGGTACATGCAAGAATAGATCTATGAGGTGTCACAGTCTCCTTGAGCTTTCCCGTTGGTATAGTAATTTGTGCACTCATGTTTCAAGTTTTGTTTTCCTTATATAAGTAGACATGTTTGTTTTTCTTTATACTCACCCTATTTTCAGATTCACACACATCTTTAATTTAAAAAAAATATTATACAGCGTATTTTTTTTATTGTGTTAATTATGGAAAGAAATAACTCTTAAATGCAAAAAAGAATTGAAAGGGAATTTTAAAAATACGCGTTCAAGTTCTGTATAGTATAAAAAAAATTATAAGAAAACAATAAAATTTTCTACTCTATGAAGAATTGAATTTTTAATTATTCTTTTATTGCAAGTTAATCATTTATAATTAATTATCTAGATGTTAGATTGATCCTTGATCTATTTTCGCATACAAAATAATTAATTAAGTGTTCCTCAAGTGGTAAGATGGCAATTAATGGAATCTATGATAAAAAAAATATGAAAAGAGACATTATCCATATGATAGTTCATATGATCACAAATTCTTTCGATTGCCATCCTACAACTTGAGAAACACTGAGTTAATGATTTTACATGCGAAAATCAATCAACAATCGATTTAACATCTGATTTATCAAATATAAATAGTTCAGTTCCGATTGAAGAAATAGTAATAGAACAATTCTACATAGAATAGAATAATTTGTTGCTTTTTTTATATAAATGTTTCTACACTTCAGAGAACACGATCTCCTTAGAGAGCTTTTTTTTTTAAAATTTTCTTTCACTTGTTTCTCATTTAAGAGCTCTTTCTTGTCATGATTATCACAATAAGAGATATGCTATATAAATTTCTTATTGAAGATGTTCATGAATCTCAAAATAGGGTAAATAGGGTAAGTACAAATGAGGGGAAAATGTATATTTGTATAAGAGGAAACCAAAATTAAGAAGTCAAAATCATACCAAATCTACCAAAAACATCATCTTAGTAAGCTGAGATTAAAAATTTTAGACCTCATCGCTCTCAACCACTTCATTGATTACTAAGCCACACCAATAGATGCACTAAATTATTATTGTTAATTGAAATTTTCGTGCAATCAACATTTAAATACTTTAAAGCACTTTTATCGTAAATATATACATAAACATGTTAATGTATTTCTTACATTGTAATTATAATATTAATTTTTATAGTTTCAATCAGTGATGACATGATCATCGTATTAGTTTATCTTGATTGAATTATTTAATGGTTACTCCATAATTAGGGAGATTCCAATTTTAGAATTCAATATTTAGAAGTGTGGAATAGAAATAGAAAAGAATCTAAAAACTAGAAATAAAGATATGACAAATTTGAAAGAACAATTCAGGAATTTTCAAGAGTGCGACCTTCTAAACAATTGGAAACATCCATCTAACAATATAGATTTATGAGAAAAATCTAGAATCTTTGCTTGAGAAAATGAATCAAATTAATAGATTCAGAGTTTTAACAATTAATAAGTAATTTAAGACAACAATTAGTAGGAAGAAACTAATAATCTTGTGCTAGAAGAATTTACCTTATACTATGAAACTAGAAAAGATTGAATATAAATTTTCAATATTATTATCTAAAATCTCAATATAATTTGTCCTTGATGAATAAAAAAAGAGGACAAAAGATTACTGATAATCTCAATAAAACCCTAAAAGAATAATCTAGAACTAATAAAACCCTAGTTGTTGGCAAAGCTAGAAATAAAAATTTTAGTATTTGTGGCTAAACCAAGGCCTTTTTGAGCTTCATTGCTACTTGATTGGGTTGCTAGTTTCAACTTACTTAAGGGCTGATATTGGCCTCCATTCAAACACCACTTTGGACCTCTTCAAGGGTAAATATGTTTTACCTCAATGGTCCTCCTTTTGGAATCGAACTAAGCCAACCAAATAATTATGATATTTGAACAATTCATCTCCCTTGGACTTCTTCCCCCTAAGCGATTTGCATTTGGATTGAAGCTTATAGAACCTGTTATTGCACTCCTTAGTTTGAGATGTATATTGTCAAGGATCTCCTTGAGCATCCAAGCTTTATGCTTCCCCTTCAATGGAATAATGACCCTGAAGGTCATCTTTAGAAAATTTTGAAAAACTATCATTTTACACATTCTCGATAGTTATTCCGAATCAAATTTGATCCATTTATGTGATTGATTTTGGTGTTTTGAGAAAAATTTGAGTAATTTATGTAAGACTCGGTAAAATTATCAAAATATTCCTAGACAAGAGATGTACGCATAACGCGTCTTCCTAAACTCTGATGGCAAACCCGAGGTCAGAAATGAAATCAATATGAAAACTTGTGTAGGAGAATTATCTCAGTCAATTTTTAGAGCAACCTGAAGAAAAGATAATTTGTCGATGTGAAAACAATTTCCAGAGAGAGTGCACGACAGGTGTGCGACATGCACCTGCTGCGGAGTTACACTTATATTTGGTCTAAATAATTTTTACGGAATTAGAAAGCTCGGTCGGAGAGTTTTTAGCGAAAAACCTGAAAATGGGCACAGTCCGCATCGTGGAGCCGCTGTCCCCGAGGTGAACTTTACTTTTTCAATTTTGTTAGGGGTATTTCAGACCTTTTCAACTCTTCCTAAACTTAAAACATGATCTTAATGCCTCATTTTGAATTTCAAAAGGGTTTTAATCCTATTCCTAAGCTTCTCTAAGTTCTTAACTAAGACTCGGGCTAAAGAGAAGAGAAGAGAAGTGTGAATTCGAGGAGTCTGAGGAGAGTTCTTCGAAGTTGATTGTCAAAAGCTTCAAATCATGTATGTAAGGGTAAACTAAATCATGGAATTGTTCTTTCATATTCCCCATTGATGTTAGTAGAGGAGTTGAGAGTACAATGAATCTACATACATGATTCTTCAATATTTTCTTGAAAATTATATACATATTACATGTATTTTTATATGCTGATGATCATCAAAAACTTGATTTTCTGAATTAAATACTTTTCATGAGTTATTGTATAACCATATATGTTATTTTGTGAAAGCATGCATGAATGAACCTAGGGATGGAGTCTAGAGCCTTGACATGAGTATGTTGATTGTAATTTAGATATGAGTATGACGTTGAGTTAATAGAGCTTGATGATCCCATGAGTATACATAATTAAATTCTAGAGTTTGGTCAAACTGACTCCTTCTTAATGATTTATCTGAGTCCTTAAGCTATTAAATGAGAACTGAATTGATGCGTTGATTGGTATGTTAGGCCGAAAGGCCCAATTGAATTGAGTGGATGAGATGATGAGATCCTCTATAAGACCAATTGAGATGATGAGAGCCTCCACGAGGCTAATCGCGATGATCGATTGAGATGGGAGTTTTATGAGCACTGAGTCTTGGGAGGAGTATCGAGAACCGAAATGAGTAAGCGTAAATCCTACTCACATTCATGAACTACGTCTCTAAGCGTAGGTAAGGATAGAACCAGTACATTGAGGTTCCCTCTTGAGTTAAAGTCCCTAAAAGAAATAGAGGACTTGTTGAGGCTGGATCCCCAGTGGATATGATTCGTTCTTTATCTGACAAGTGTGGAATGACTGTGGTAACATTAGTGGGATTGTTATGTAATCACTGGCTTATAAGTGATTGTTGTCAGAAAATAGAAACTCCCAAATAGGTCCCACACTAATAATACTTTGAATCGACTTGAGTTGAGTTGATTGATGAGGTTTGATTGTATTATGGGTCACTTGTCTACTCTTTATTCTTGCTTTAGATAGACATTTGACATTCTGATTGAGCATCTTCTGAATTAATGTTATTTCTAAATTATTCTACCTTCTTCTATTTTATTCAACCATTTTACATAATCGTACATTCCACGTACTGACGTCCCCTTTGGATTGCACCATTTTATGATTGCAAAAGCAGGTACTAGAGATTGTCAAGAAGTTCATCATTAAGGATCTATCATAGTCAGTAGAGTACCTATCGCAGTTAGTAGAGTTGGTGAGCCTCCTTTACTTCGGTGGATCAATTTTTTATTTTCATTAAGCTTTATATAGTTAGACTTCAGTTATCTTTACTTTTGAGTTGAGGTAGTTATGAGTCTGTTATTGGCACCATTTGATAATTATAGAGGCTTTATAAACTAGAGTTGAGTTATTGATCTTGAGACTTGTTGAGTTATTTTATTTCCTACTAGCCCATTTATTTAATATATAATTGAGATTAGATTTCCCATTGTTATCTTTAGTCTTCTGATGATTTATTAGTTGATTGAATGAATGAATGTGATGAGGCCAAGTGGTTCACTTGGGGACTAGCAATTGTCTCTGAGTGTCGTCAACGTCTAATATACCCTCTTGGGGCATGAAAAACATGGTATTAGAGCATAACGTTCAAGTGTCCTAGGGAGTCTATGAAACTATGTCTATTAGAGTCTTGCTTATGGGTGTGTTGTGCACCATACTTCATAAACAGGAGGCTATAGGGCTTTAGGAATGGTTACACTTGTTTCATGATCTGATTCGTGCAATAGAGTTAAACCTCTATGAAATGCTCTTCAAATTCATTCTCTACGCATTGCAGAGTTGTGATCATACCTCCAAGAAGAGCCATTAGAGGTAGAGGGAATCCTTCTAGGCAAACTGTTAACCTACCTGAGCCTTAGGGACATGATGAGCCCGTAGATCCAGATGTCCTTGTTGAGCAGCCTCCACAAGCTGGGATTTCTAATGCTGAGCTTCACCAGGTTGTCCAAACTCTAGCCCATGTTGTCACAACACCTGCTGAGAGGCAAGGAGCAGGTAGACAAGATACACAAGACACATCTAGAGTTTGAGAATTTTTGAGGATGAATCCGCTTAAGTTCATTGGGTCTGCATCCAATGATGATCCTAAGAACTACGTGGAGGAGCTTTAGAAGGTGTTTCAGGTGATGCATATGGCTGATGTTGATAGAGTTGAGCTAGCTTCTTACCAGCTCAAGGGTGTGGACAAGCTATGGTTTGACCAATAGAAGAAGGCTAGAGGAGAGGAAGCCTCATTATTGACTTGGACAGTGTTCGAGGAAGCCTTCTTGGGGCATTTCTTTCCAAGAGAACGTAGGGAGGTCAAGGTATGAGAGTGTTTGAATTTGAAACAGGGCTCTATGACTGTACAAGAGTATGGGGTTGAGTTCGCTCAGCTATCTCACTATACTCCGGATATGGTTGCTGACATGAAGGGGAGAATGGGGATGTATGTTAATAGGCTGAACAAAGGGCCAAAGAAAGATGGAAGGGGAGCTATGCTTATGAGCGACATAGAGATTAGGAGGTTGATGACTTATGCGCAACAAGCTGATGAGGAGATACAACATGACAGGGAAGAGTTCAAATAAAACAGGGCCAAGGCATCCAACCACAAGGTTAGAAAAAAGAGGGAATGGAAACAGATTCCAGTCAGGGCCGGCACTATCCTATGCTAGTACACCTACGCCCAGAAGCAGGAATGATTAGAGCTCTCAGAATTTTAGAGCCATAGGGATCTCAATCACAAGCTAGTATAGCACAGGGTTCACAGGGTAAGCCACCATGTGGTAAGTGTGGCAGATTACACTTGGGTAGATATCGTGAGGGGAGTGATGTGTGTTTTAAGTATGGCCAAGTAGGTCATTATCAGAGAGAGAGTCCAAAGTAGGCTGATCAGGCTCAATCTTCTGCACCAGCCCCACCAACAAGAGGAACCCAGAAAGGTACTACATCAGGCACAAGTAGATCTACAAACCATTTGTATGCCATGGGTGGTCGCCAAGATCAGGAGAACTCCTTAGATGTTGTGATGGGTATGATTTGACTCTTTACTCTTGATTGTTATGTTTTTATGGATCCTAGTACCACATTGTCATTTGTTACTACTTATGTGGCCAGTAGATTTGATAGAACCCCTGAGAGGCTTCTTAAACCCTTTGATGTTTCTAATCCAATGGGTGAGTCTATTCGAGCTAAGAGAATCTATAGAGCTTGGGTAGTGTCCATCCATCATAAGGAAACTCTTACTGATTTGGTTGAGTAAGAGATGACTAATTTTGATGTGATCCTTCGTATGGATTAGCTCCATGCCTAGTATGCCTCCATTGATTGCAGAGCCCGAACAGTTAAGTTCCAATTCTCGAATGAACCGATTCTAAAGTAGAAGGGTGATTCTATTGCACCTAAGGGAAAGTGTATCTCCTATCTTAGTGCTAGAAATATAGTTTTCAAAGATTGTATCTATCACCTCATGTGAGTTAAGTCTTATGATGTTGAGTCTCCTACTCTAGAGTCAGTCCCGATTGTGAATGAATTGCCTGAAGTGTTTCATTAAGATCTTACTGGAGTTCCTCTTGATAGGGAGATTGACTTTCGAATTATATTCTTCTCGATAACTCGACCTATCTTAAATATAGCTTATAGGATGGCCCCTGTTGAGTGGAAAGAACATTTGAGAGATTTGTTAGAGAAAGGCTTTATCAGACTCCTATCCTATTCGTGTGAAAGAAAGATGGGTCTCTCAGAATGTGTATCAATTATAAGCAACTAAACAAGGTAACGATAAAGAATAAATATCCTCTCCCAGGATAGATGATTTGTTTGACTATCTTTAGGGTGCCTCTTTTTCTCAAAGATAAACCTTATATCTAGCTACTATCAGTTGAAAGTGAGGGAATGTGATATTCTAAAGATAGCCTTTAGGACTAGATTAGGCCATTTTGAGTTCTTTATCATGTCCTTTGGTTTGACAAATGCACCTACAACCTTCATGGATTGATGAAAAGGATGTTCAGACAATATCTTGATATGTTTGTGATCGTGTTCATCGACGACTATTGGTGTATTCGAGAGATAAGGAGGAGCATGACAATTACCTCAGAGTTCTCGTCCAAATACTTGAGGACCATGAGTTGTATACAAAGTTCTCGAAATGAGATTTTTGGCTCAAGTTAATGGCTTTCTTAGGCCATATTGTTTCGAATGATGGTATTCGAATAGATGCCCAAAGATTGAAGCGGTTAAGAACTAACCCAGACCAACCTCTCCGACTGACATAAGAAGTTTCTTGGGATTGGCAGGATATTACTACAAATTTGTTGATGAATTTTCTTCCCTATCTGCACCATTGACCAAATTGACTTAGAAGCAGGACAAATTTCAGTAGCCTGATGAAGGTGACATGAATTTCTAATAGTTGAAGACTAGGTTGACTATTGCTCCAATCCTAACCTTGTCCAATGGGATAGAAGACATTGTGATATACTATGATGTATCAAGAGTTGGATTAGGTTGTATGCTGATGTAGAGAGGGAAAGTGATAGCCTATGCTTCCAGACAACTTAA
Organism: Solanum medicagineum; assembly: GCA_026153255.1. Lineage (NCBI taxonomy): Eukaryota > Viridiplantae > Streptophyta > Magnoliopsida > Solanales > Solanaceae > Solanum > Solanum medicagineum. Next base: position 7,318,489 of record JAPFFP010000070.1, read on the forward strand.
GGTTCATCAGAGGAACTATCCAACCCATGATCTTGAGTTGGTACCGATGGTGTATGCACTTAAAATTTGGTACCACTACTTTATATGGAGTGCATGTGGATGTGTTCACTTACCACAAGAGTTTGTAGTATGTCTTCAACCAGAAAGAGCTCAACCTGCGACAGAGAATATAGTTGGAGTTACTCAAGGATTATGACATGAGAATCCTCTACCACACAGTTAAAGCTAACATTGTTGTTGATGCTCTTAGTAGGTTGTCAATGAGTTGTATGACCCATGTTAAGGAGGGAAAGAAAGAGTTACCTAAGGAAGTGCATCGATTTGATCGATTAGGAGTTCAGCTTGAAGAGAGTGATGAGGGAGTAGTCAATGTTAAGAATGGGTCTGTTTCATCTTTAGTGGTAGAGGTAAAAGTAAAGAAAGACCAAGATCGTATCATACTTCAATTAAAAGAGGTCATTTACAAACAAAAGGTGATAGTCTTCTCCAAAGGGGGAGATGAAGTGTTGAGATACCAGAGTAGATTATGTGTTCCAGATGTTGATGGAATTCCAAATGGAATTATGTCTAAAGCACATAGCCTTAGATATTCCTGGCTCTACCAAGATGTACCACGACTTGAGGGAAGTCTATTGGTGGAGTAGAATGAAGAGAGACATTGCTGAGTTTGTTTCTAAGTGCCCGAATTGCCAACAAGTAAAGGTTGAGTATGAAAGGCCATGTGGATTGTCACAGAAGTTTGAGATTCCTGAATGGAAGTGGGAGATGATCAACATGGACTTCATTACCGGTCTACCGAGGTCTCAAAGGTAACATGATTCGATATGGGTGATTGTGGATAAGGTGACCAAATTAGCTTACTTCTTTAACACCCCACACCTTACAATACTAGTACAATGCAAAGGAAACATGACATGATTTGGGCCAACTGACGCTAAATTTTAAAAGTGCTTGAATCTCGTGTTAATGGGCTATATGTGCGTCTAACGCTTAAGGGGATCGAGGG
>JAPFFP010000070.1:7319594-7333721 GCA_026153255.1 Solanum medicagineum
TGTTAACAACAAAAGGAGTAATGAAAGAGAGAGTAGCACCAGATCAAATAAAGTATGAACATCATAATCATAAACATTTAACATAATGGTAACAACCTCAGGCACCTCCTCCAATCCTTGCCTCCTTTGAAGGGAATAGAATCGATTGTTATGTGGAGTACCACCTTGTTGGCCTCCTTGTGCCCTTTGATCAACATGAACACCTTGTCCTTAGGGACAACTATCCTTTCCCTTGTTTTGAGTGTAGGGACAATCAACAAGCTTGTGGCATACTTTTCCACACCTATAACAAGCATTTAAGTCCCACAAGCATTGGCCACTATGATTTCTCCCACACTTTGGGCACCTTGGAAAAGGCATACTACAATTGCCACCTTAAATCTTAGGATTAGGCACCCTATCATTAGCAAATCTTTTTTTTTTTGCAGTTGGAGGATCCTTGGCCTTGGAATTTATGACCTTGTTGGAAATGACCACCCTTAGTACCTGGAAAGACACCATCACACAGAGCCCTTTTGAACTCCCCACTCTCTCTCTTTCTAAGCTTCTCCATTTCAAGTTGCTCGGCATAAGTCATGAGCTGAGACAAGTCCATATTGTCACGAACCAAGCCTGGGGCCTAGATGTAACATGGTGAATAGAAAGCTGAAGGGACCCAAAAAATCCTCTTATCATATCTATTACACATCCTTGGTTGCGGAAGCAAAGTAAATAACAACAATCAATATAATAAAAAGGGAAGCGAGACTAAGGGAAGTCTTTCATAATCATTAAAGAACGAAATAGTCAAACTCAAGTATAAGTACATCATAATATCCAACAACACCTCTAACATGGAATGGAGTATGGTCCAAGACACTTTCCGGGCTCACCCTCATTGTAACAATGTTGATCATAAAGAAGTCTCAAAATAACATGAGTAATAAGGATAGTGTCCATGGACTTGAGGGCTCATCAAAGCTTGCTTCAAAGGATCGTACTAGCCACGTGGAGGATGATCAAATGGTTCTCTAGTCCCTACATGGTAATATCATGTAGGCATAGAGTATGCATTAGTACGTTTGAATGTACTATACGATGCAATGCAACAAGACATAAGCCAATATAGTCAAAATGCATCATAATATAAGCAATAGATAAGTATAATCTTAATATGGCATGCATAATCAATGCTTGAAGTAAAACATGCTTGTAAATCATTCAACTTGCATAGAACATAATGCTTGTGTGGGAAGAGACCCTAACAAACAAAAGCAAGACCAAGAGAGCTACAACTTGGAATCTTGATGATTACCCCTCATTGGTAAAGAGGTGGTCTACTTGCCAAGGTAAACCATACTTCAATTTACAGGAGCCCGTCTTATTTCGGAGAAATAACCCCCTTACGGGAACCCGTCCCATTTCGGTGTGGATTTCATGACAAATTGCACTAAATGGATCCAATAGCATAGAAAGGGTAAAGTATAATCCTATGTTGGGACATAATTTGAAGAAAAGATTATGGACCCTTGAAGATAGTCCACGTTGACATCCAATCCATCGGTACTAAGCCTAATCCCACAGAATACTTGAAGTAATAATACTTTAATCATAACATGAATAGCTTGTAAGAATATGACTTGAGTAGCTTATAAACATGTTTGACCTCTAATGGTGAGCCTAACTTGAAACATGAGAGTATATCATAATCATACATGAACCCTTGCTTTAACAAGAATGGCTCACAGGAGGTAAAAATCTTGAAATATGGCTTAACTTGATACTTCTAACATCATAGATAATTTTCATGAATTCAATATATACTTGAAAGCCCTTAATCATCATATAGTCACTTGATTTGTAACTCATGAAATTGATCACCAATAACTTGAGAATACTTGACTTGAAATTTTGTCAAACACTTGGTGGGTTCATGATGCTTGATCAAAATCATGCAATTCAAGAGTGAAATAAGATGAGTAAACTCAATGAAAATCAACCCATCAACATGTAGTAAAACCGTCATGTAGGTTACCTTGAAATCCATCAATCAAAACACATAATAGATAATAATTTTATAGTTCAAAACATGCATAGTCTTAATAGACAAAATCAATTCATGGTATAAACTTGAAATAGATAGACATACATAATCAATCAATATTTCATAAAATCCCAACATAATTTATACTCAAAATCTCTAATAAAAGATATCCATAGATGATACAACTTGAAAACATGTAATTTTCATAAAAAGAAAAATTGGGCCTCATGGGTGAAAGGACCCAATGGATGAAACACAAATACCTCAGACTTGGATTTTCTAGAAATGATCTTGAAGAGAACCTATACCTTGAAGAGAATCCTTAAGATCCAAAATTAGGCTTGAAATCCTTAAAATTTGAATGAGATATTTGGTTAAATCTTAAAGAGGTTTTTGTGAAGATTTTGAGTGATATATAGTTGAAAAAATGGCTACATATGGGTGTTTTCATGCATAAGTGAGCATAGGCCTATGACCCCGATGCCCTTGTCTGAAATAAAAAAACTAAGGACAAACTTACACTGATCCACATCTTTGCCGCGATGCAGACCCATTGCGTAGGCCACTTTTGACCTGCTCCGCGCCAGGGTACGGATGCTCTCTAGAATCATAAATTAACGAAAATTATTTTTCTCTATGGGTCCTCTAAAATCTGGGTTATACCCATTCTCTACTCAATTTTGCCAATATGAAGTCGAATTTTTGGTATCACAAACAAATTTTTAGATATATGAAAATTACGATTATTGGCATTTTCAAAGAACATTTTGGGGCATTTAAGTATCTCCCTCTTTGGAACATTCATCCCCGAATGTCAAAGAAACATGCATAAGAGAAGTAATCATGAATATTTCAGCCTGACATGAATGCAACAAATGCATTTAAACATAATTTTTGAAAATCTCAACATGACTGTCAAAAATTACTATAAACTTATTACAATGAACATGAATGCATGCAAAATGACAAAAGGGCTGAAACATAAGGCTTGAAATCATATAGGGTACTTAAATTAGAACCTTTGGCTTGAGTAAGATGGAAAAGATATGGGTATCACTTTCTCATGTCTGGCTCGGCTTCCAATGTGGCACTTTCAACTTGTTGATACCTCCAAACGACCTTGACATAGACAACATCTTTGTTTCTCAACCTCTTCACTAGTGTATCAAAAATCTCTACTAGGACCTCCTCATAGGTCAAATTATCTTCTACAATACCCATAACATCCAAGAGTACTATATGTCACGACCCAAGCGTAGGGCCTAGACATGACATAGAACAAAGGGAACACAAAGGGACCCCAAGCAGGCCTCTTAGAACATCATTACGCATCCTTGGTCACGGAAGCAATAGAAACAACATAAAAGAATAAGAATAGGGGGCAAAAGGACTACGGGAAAAGCTTGCACAACATCATAATCAAGAGACAGGAGTCAAGCTCATATCATAGACATCAAGAACAATAGAATCAAGACTCTTAACATAGATACATAACATGTCCAACAAAGCAGGGGCCAAGACAAAGCAACTGGGCTCACCCTCAGAGTCAAAATAGAGAATAAAGAAGATTGTCTCAATTCATAATAAGATCAATATAAACTAAGGTCCCTAAAGTGGAGGACTCACCACAAGATTGAGTAGTATCGATCTAGCCACGTGGAGGAGGAGGAGGATCAACTTGAGTACCGGTCCCTACATAGTAATATCATTTAGTGAAGAGTATGCGTTAGTATGTTTGAATGTACTAAGTATGTAGGATGCAATGCAACAAGTGATAGGCATCATAATCTAAATGCATAGTAATAGGTAATAGACAACATATAACAACCTGGTATGTATGGTCAATGCTAAAGTAAAGCATGCTTAATAACTCATGATCATTATAAGATATCACATATGCAGAATAAAACAAGCTAGGTTTCCAAAGTACAAAGCCCTTGGTAGGTTAGTGATGCTGCTGCCCCATCACTTAGGTGGTGAAGTACTAACATCATTCGGTTGGTGATGATGCCACCCCATCACCTAGGTGGTGAAGTACTAACCCTTCACTCGGTTGATGAGTACAAAACTCCAACTCGGTTAGTGATGATGCCGCCCTATCACTAGGTAGAGAAGGACAAACCTTCCCTAGGTTGATGAGTACAAATTCGCATTTTGGTTATCCGGGTCCTAGAGCCCCCAGATTGGGCATGGTGTAATGCAACACTTTATATAGGATTTATCATATACATAACTTCGTTTCGTCATCGTAACATTAGTCATATCATATCTCATGCTTTGGACCTTCAATTCCTCAGGAAACCATAACCGGACATTTTAACAAACACTTAGAGGGTGTGAAATGGTAGTATAAAACCATGGAATTTAGAGATGCAGTCATGTAAGAAAATCCCATGTAAAACCCCCAATCAGCACCTTACAACACCCTCAAGCAATATACATCAAAACCCCTAATCAAATCTTACATTAGATCAAATATTTATAGCTGAAAACATACCAAAACAGTCACAACTTTACCCAGCTTTCACATAGTTCATAGACATGTTCATAATAGTAAACCCATTTGTAAAATTGAATTTAAATCATGCAAATTGAGTAAAAAGGAGATTAGGCACCATGGTTGAAAGCAACTAATGGATAAAACTCATATATCTTAGCTTTGAAGAAGCTCTTGATGAAGATTTAAAATGGAGGCTTGAAGCTTGAAGGAAATCCTTAGTTTTGGATGAGAGTTTTGAAACTTGAAATTTGGAGTGAAAATATGGCTAAGTGTTTGAGTGAGTATTGGAAATTGTTTAGGATGATATGAGGGTTAAATAAGGTTAAGTATAGGTAAAAACATGCTTGGGAACACTTGGGCCCAAGACCCAAAAGCCTTGGACAGAGATACAAATCACTATCAACAAAGTACACAGGTCCGTGTCTAGTCCGTGATGCAAACCTGTCGCTGAGGTCATATTAACACATGTCCACGTATCGATTCTGGATAAGAAAATTACAAAAATTGGAATTGCTAATCGTTTGCTCTTAAATAAGGGTTAGACCCCTTCCCCTTAATTTTGACCCCTTGAACAAGAATATGAAGTCGGATTTTTGATATCGCGCATGAATTTGAGATACATAGAATTTAATATTCCAAGCATTCTGAGGCACATTTTCGGGGACTTTTTGGGGTCGTTACAATATCTCCCCCTTGGGAACATTCGTCCCCGAATGTAAAAGAGATGTATAGAATGAGAGTAATCAAGAATAAATCAGCCCAACATGGATGCAACATTACATTCAAACACCATTTTCAAAATCTCAACATAAGTGTAAAATCATCATAAACTAGTCAACTTAAACATGAATGCATATGAATGACATATGGGCTGAAACATAAGATTTGAATTCACATAAGGGACTTAGAATTGGTACCTTAGGTTTGAGTGGAGTGGAAAAGTTAAGGACATTACTTTTGTATATCCGCTTCGGCCTCCCAAGTATCACTTTTGATTTGTTGGTTTCTCAAAAGGACCATAATGACACCACCTCCTTATTGCTCAATCTCTTCATTAGTCTATCCAAGATCTGAACCGTAACCTCCTTATAAGTCAAGTTATCCTCAACCATACCCACAACATCAAGAGGCACAATAGCATTAGGATCACCATCACATTTTCTCAACATAGAGACATGAAACACCGGGTGAACCAAATTCATTTCACTAGGTAACTTCAACTCATAAGCTACCTTTCTAACCCTCTTCAAGACTTCATATATACCAAAATATCATGGACTCAACTTCCCCTTTTTACCGAAATGGACCACACCTTTCATTGGGGAAACCTTCAAATAAACCCAATCACCCACATTGAATTCAAGCTCTTTTCTTCTCACATCGGCATAGGATTTTTGCCGACTTTGGGCTGTCTTCAATCTCTCCCTAATCATCCTAACCTTCTCAAGAGCCTCCATCACCAGATCCGGTCCCAACAAAGCCACCTCTCCAACCTCAAACCAACAAATCGATGATCTACAACATCTCCCATAAAGAGCCTCAAAAGGAGCCATACCGATGCAAGAGTGGTAGCTATTGTTGTAGGCAAACTCAATCAAAGTAAGATAATCATCCCAACTACCCCTCAACTCTAATACATATGCCTTAAGCATATCTTCAAGGGTTCAAAATGTTCTTTCGGCATGGCCATCTATTTGAGGTTGGAAGGTCGTACTAAGGTGAACTTTTGTACCAAGACCCCTTTAAAAAGACCTCCAAAAGTGTGAAGTGACTTGTGAACAAAGATCTGATATGATGGAAAAAGGTACCCCATGCAACCTCACCAACTCATGGATATACAACCTTGCATACTCTTCAGCACCATATGTGGTCTTAATCGGTAGAAAGTGAGCTGATTTCGTCATCCTATCTGCCACTACCCAAATAAAATCAAAACCTTTTCTTGTCATGGGCAAGACAACCACAAAATCCATATTAATTACCTACGACTTCCAACTAGGAATCTCTATATCTTCGGTTGGGCCACCCGGCCTTTGATGTTCGGCTTTGACTTGTTGACAACTATGGCAACCAGACACATCTCTTAAGTCTCTATATATTTTTGTGGAATAGGGGTGGATAGAATAAGAAGAATTGTGGGCCTCGTCAAGAATCTTCTTCCTCAAACCATCAACACAAGGCACAAAGAACCTACGCACCTAAGGGCACCATCTCCCCCTTGGGAGAAACCTCTACTTTGCCCTTTTTCACCAATGCCTTCAATTCAAGCAAGGAGAAGTCAAGATCTTGTTTTGCTATCACCTTATCAACCAATGAAGACTTTGACCCATCAAAAACAACCATACCATCATCACCAATCTATTCCAACCTAACCCCGAATCTAGCCAATTGGTGCACCTCCCTACCCATCTCCATATGACGACTATCAACATGTGCTAAGCCACCCATAGACACCCTACTCAAAGTATCCGCCACCGCATTTGCCTTACCCGTGTGATAGTGCATACTCATCTCGTAGTCTTTAAGAAATTCTAACCACCTTCTTTGCCTCAAGTTAAGATCCTTTTTGAGTGAAAACATATTGGAAACTCTTATGATCAGTGAATACATCCACATGCCCCCCCATACAAGTAGTGATGCCAAATTTTTAATGCAAACACAACGACGGCTAATGCTAGATCATCGGTAGGGCAGTTCATTTCATGTACCTTGCGTTGTCTAGAAGCATAATCCATGGCCTTAACATTTTGAATCATCATACAACCCAAACCAACCCGGGAAGCAGCACAATGGACCACAAGTCCCTCAAGCCCATCCAGTAGTGACAATATAGGAGCAGATACAAGCTTATCTTTCAATGTTTGGAAGCTCCTCTCACACTCATCGGTCTACACAATTTAACCTTCTTTTGTGTCAATTTTGTCATAGGGGATGCAATGGAGGAGAACCCATTTGCAAACCTTCTATAATAACCTGCTAGTCCTAAAAAGCACCTAATATTCAATGGGGTCAATGGGCTAGGCCAATTTCTAATCACATCGATTTTCTTAGAATCCACTTTTATACCATCTCCGACACCACATGACCCAAGAATGCAATTTCCATCAATAAAAATTCACACTTGTCATATTTGACATACAATTTCTCCTCCCACAATCTTGCAACACAACCCTGAAATGCCCCATATGCTCCTCCCTACTATGTGTAGAGCAAAATATCATCAATAAAGATCACAACAAAGGAATCAAGGTAATGTTTGAAGACCCTATTCATTAAGTCCATGAAGATGGCCGGATGTTGGTCAACCCAAAAGATATCACAATAAATTCATAATGCCTATATCCATTCCGGAAGGCAGTCTTAAGAATATCACACTCCCTCACCCTCACTTCATGATACCCGGACCCAAGATCAATCTTAGAGAAGAAGCTAGCCCCTTGCAATGGTCAAACAAGTCATCAATCCTTGGAAGGGGATATCTATTCTTGATGGTGACCCTATTGAGATGTCGCTAGTCAATGCACATTCTATGTAACCCATCCTTCTTCTTTACAAACAATACCGAATTACCCCAAGTTGATTGACTATGCCTAATAAATCCCTTCTCCAACAAATCCTTCAATTGTTCCTTAACTCTTTCAACTCCTCCAGGGCGATATGATAAGAGGGAATGGAGATAGGTTGAGTATCGGGAAGGAGATCTATGAAAAAATCTATCTCCCTTCTAGGAGGGACACCTGGAAGGTCATTTAGGAAGACAGCAAGAAACTCATGTACAACGGGGACCGACTCAATGGAAGGGACTTTGGACAACAAATCTTTAACCCTCACCAGATGATAGAAACAACCCTTAGAAATCAACTTATGGGCTTTACTGAATGAAATGAATCTACCCTTGAGCACCACATCTTGACTTTCCCACTCAAGGACGGGTTCATAAAGGAATTGAAACTTTACCCTACGGGTTCTACAATCAATAGAAGTATAGTAGGCATGCAACCAATCCATCCCAAGAATGACATCAAAATCTACCATGTTTAATTCAACAAGATCACAAGGCAACAACTTATGCAAAATACAAATAGGACAACTCCTATAAAATTTCCTAGCAACACTAGAGGCACCAATAGGAGTAGACACTTCATATGACTCATGCAATAACTCAGCATCAACATGAAACTTTTTAGCAACAAAAGGGGTAAAAAAGGAGAGGGTGGCACCCGGATCAATCAAAGCATAAATATCAAAGTCAAAGATTTTCAACATACCAGTAACAACATTGGGTAACTCACCAACCCCTTGCCTCCCATGTAGTTCATAAAATCGATTGTTCCTTGGGGCACTACCTCGAGCCCACCTCTACCCAATGGAATTGCATTTGCACCCTGGACCATGCCACAGTTACTTGGAAAATCTATCTTCTTGTGACCAAGCTCCCCACACCCAAAGAATGCATTAGAACCCTTCAAACACGGGCCATTATGACTCTTCCCATATCTAGGGCACACATCCATAGGAGCCGCACAACCAACACCTTGAGGCCTAAGGAAGTCACTGGCAAACCCCCTATTAGTAGCATGAGAAGGCCCTTGGCCTTGATGAAACCTAGTACCCTTTTGGAATTTAACCTCAAACCGGGCCCTCTTGGCCTCATGCCTCCTTCTCTTCCTCAATTTCTCCTCCTCCATTTGATTGGCATAGGTCATCAACCGAGACAAGTCCATGTCCCCAATTAACATGGCAGACCGACATTATTCACTCACCAAGTAGGAGACCCCCATCATAAATTTATTGGTCTTTGATGTAGGACCGGCCACCAAATGAGAAGCAAACATTGAAAGTTGATTAAACTTGAGGGCATACTCCCTCACACTCATAGCACCATATTTCAAGTTCATAAACTCTACCAACTTTGATTCCCTAAGCTCAAGAGAAAAAAATCGATTAAGTAAAGCCAATTTGGACTTTCTAAAAGTGTCACATAACAGTTTCCTTCTCCCCCTTCAATTGATCATACAAAATTTGGGCTACCCCTTGCAGATCTCATCAATGAACTCTTGGGGATCTTCATCCACCTTTGACCCATAGAAAACTGGAGGATTCATCCTTATGAAGTTCCTTACCCTAGCTCCTAAGGTAGTAGCATGAGGGGATTGTTCCCCTTGATTGACTTGGTTGGCCACCACTTGGGCAAGCATAGTAAGAGCATCCCGGAACTCACCATTGGTAGGTTGCTCCATGGGAGTTTGTGCCCGTCTTCCTCTAGTGTTTAGCATGATCTAGCATAGCAAAGAACAATTGTTAGGGGGGAAAAACTTACCACAACTCTATAACACAACTTAGAACATGAAGAACAGAAGCATTTTCGAAAATATCTCATAGCCTCCTATTCATAGTCATGGCACGCTTCAGAACCATGAATAGGACTATAATCGATGCGGTGTATTGGACTACGAGGATGTATCAACCTAGTGCTCTGATACCAAGTTTGTCACGACCCAAGCCTAGGGCCTAGACGTGACATGGCGCAAGGGGAACCAAAAAGGACCCCAAGCAAGCCTCTTAGAAAATCATTACACATCCTTGGTCGCAGAAGAAATAGAAACAACATAAAAGAGTAAGAATAAGGGGTAAAAGGACTAAGGAAAAAGCTTGCACAACATCATAATCAAGAGACAATAGTCATTCTCATATCATAGACATCAAGGAAAATAGAGTCAAGGCTCTTAACATAGATACATAACATGTCCAACAAACACCTCTAATACATATATATGAGCAGTGGCCAAGACAAAGCAACCGGGTTCACCCTCATAGTCAAAATAGAAAATAAAGAAGATTATCTCAATACATATTAAGAGAAACATCGACTAAGGTCCCCAAAGTGGAGGGCTCACCACAAGCTTGATTATTATCGATCTAGCCACGTGTAGGAGGAGGATGATCAACTTGAGCACCGGTCCCTATGTGGTGATATCATGTAGGCAAGAGTATGCATTAGTACTTTTAATGTACTAAGTATGTAGGATACAATGCAACAAGAGATAGCATCATAATCTAAATGCATAGCAATAGGCAATAGACAACATATAACAATATGACATGTATGGTCAATGCTAAAGTAAAGCATGCTCATATAAGATATCATATGTGTAGAATAGACCAATCTAGATTTCCAAAGTACAAACCCCTTGGTAGGTTAGTGATGATGCCACGCCCATCTCTTAGGTGGTGAAGTACTAACCCTTCACTCGGTTGGTAATGATGTCGCCCCATCACCTAGGTGGTGAAATACTAACCCTTCACTCGGTTGATGAGTACAAACCCCTAACTCGATTAGTGATGATTCCACTCCATCACTAGCTGGAGAAGTACAAACCCTTCCCTAGGTTGATGAGTACATACCCCCATCTTGGTTATCCAGGTCCTAGACCACCCGGATTGGGCATGATCTAATGCACACTTTATATAGGATTTATCATACGCATAAGCTCATTTCATAAACATAACATCAATCATATCATATCTCATGCTTTGGACCTTCAATTCCTCAAGAAACCATAACCGAACATTTTAACAAACACTTAGAGGGTGTGAAATGGTAGCATAAACCCATGCATTTTAGAGATAAATTCATGCAAGAAAATCCCATGTAAAACCATCAATCAACACCTTGCAACACCCTCAAGCAATATATATCAAAACCCCATATCAAATCTTACATTTGATCCAAGTTTTATAGTTCAAAACATAGCAAAATAGTCACAACTTTACCCAGGTTTAACATAGTTCATAGACATGTTCATAATAGTAAACCCATTTGTAAAATTGACTTTAAATCATGCAAATTGAGTAAAAAGGATATTATGGAACCATGGGTAAAAGGACCCAATGGCTAAAACTCGCATACCTTAGCTTTGAAGAAGCTCTTGATGAAGATTGAAAATGGAGTGTTGATGCTTGAAGGAAATCCTTAGTTTTTTATGAGGGTTTTGAGACTTGAATTTTGGAGTGAAAATATGGCTAAGTGTTTGAGTAAGTATTGAGAAATGTTAAGGATGATATGAGGGTGAAATAAGTCTATGTATAGGTAAAAGCACATTTGGGAACACTTGGGCCCACGACCCAAATGCTTTGGACGAGATAGAAATCACTAGCAAAAAATACACAACTCCGTGTCTGGTTCGTGACGCGAACCTATTGCAGAGGTAATATTAACACATGTTCGCGACATCTGCACGTCGTGGTGTTGCCGCAGATCATTTCTGGATAAGAATTACGAAGTTTGAAATTGCTAATCGTTTGCTCTTAAATCAGGCTTAGAACCTTTTCCTCTTAATTTTGACCCCCCCAAACAAGAATATGAAGTAAGATTTTTGATATCATGTACGGATTTTGAGATATATGTATTTTAAAATTTCAGGCATTCTGAGGCACATTTTCAGGCACTTTATCGGTTCGTTTGACTATAGCACTTGGGTCACCCACAAACTTTCTCAACATGGACAGATGGAAGATCGGATAAACCATATTCATTTCCATAGGCAACTCCAACTCATATGCAACCTTACGCACTCTCCTCAAAACTTTATAAGGACCCACAAACCTTGGGCTCAATTTCACCTTCTTGCAAAATCGGACCACACCCTTCATGGGTTAGACTTTCAAGTAAACCTAATCACCAAGCTTAAACTTAAGATCTCTTCTCCTTATACCAGAATAGGACTTTTGTTTACTTTGGGCTGCTTTCAATCTCTGCCTTATCAACCTCACCTTCTCCATGGCCTCCATGACAAAATACCAACCTAGCAAAGCCATCTCCCCACTTCAAACCATCCAACCAGCGATCTACAATGTCTACCATACTAGGCCTCAAAGGGAGCCATAACAATGCTAGAGTGGTAGTTATTGTTGTAAGCGAACGCAATGAGTGAAACATGTTCATTCCAACTACCCATAAACTCTAAAACATGCCCTTAGCATATCCTCAAGAGTTTGGATAGTCCTCTTGACTTGACCATCCATTTTAGGGTGATAGGTCGTTTTATGATTAACCTTGGTACCCAGACCTCATTGGAAGGACCTCTAAAAGTGAGAAGTGAATTGAGTAGCACAATCCAAAATGATAGACAAGGGTACCCCATGAAATCTAACCAACTCATGTATATATAACTTGGCATAATCTTCGACACCATAAGCGGTTTTGACTGGTAGGAAGTGAGCCGACTTTGTAATTCTATCAACAACAACGCTAATAGAGTCAAAATGTTCCCTAGTATTAGGCAACCCAACCACAAAATCCATGTTGATCTCTTTCCACTTCCAAGTAGGGATCTCAATATCTTGGGCTAGGCCACCCGACCTTTGATGTTCGGCTTTCACTTGCTGGCAATTGTGACATCCGGACATGAACTTGGTAATGTCTCCCTTCATACAACCCCACCAATACACCTCCCTCAAGTCTTTAACATCTTTGTAGAACTGGGGAGAATTGGAATAGGATGAATTATGGGCCTCCTTCAAGATCAATTCTTTCAAGTCATCCACATTTGGCACACACAATCTACCTTGGTACCTAAGGGCACCATCTCCCCCTTGGGAGAAAACGTCCACTTTAGCATCGCTTACCAAGGCCATCAACTCTAGCAAGGCGGGTTAAAGATCTTGTTTTGCCTTTACCTCCTCAATGAAGGATGAGTTAGAACCATCAACCACAACAACACCACCATTATCAACTTCATCAAACCAAACCACCAATCTAGCCAACTGGTGAACCTCTCTAGCTACCTCCTTGCCACCATCATCAACATGAGCTAGAATACCATGGATACTCTACTTAGATCATCGGCCACAATCTTAGCTTTGCCGTGGTGATAATGCACACTCATATCATAACCTTTAAGGAGCTCTAACCACCTTCTTTGTCTCAAGTGAAGTTCTTTTTGGGTGAACACATATTGAAGACTCTTGTGGTCGGTAAACACATCAACATGAACCCTATACAAGTAGTGACACTAAATTTTCAAAGCAAATACCCCTACCACCAATTAAAGATCATGGGTGGGATACTCTTCTCATGCACCTTAAGTTTCCTTGAGTCATATGCTATCACCTTACCATTTTTCATCAAAACGCATCTCAAGAAAAATCTTGAGGCATCACAATATACAATAAATCCTTTTGACTCTCCAAGTATATCACGACCCAAGCCTAGGGCCTAGACATGACATAGCGAATGGGAACCCGAAGGAACCCTAAATAAGCCTCTTAACTTGTCATTACATATCTTTGGTATTGGAAGCATATAAAAGGCATGGGGAATAAAATGGGGCATTAGGGCTAAGGGAAAGCTTTGCAATATATCGAAATCAAAAGAAAAGAAATAATCGCTAATATCATAAATACATAACTTGTCCAACAAACTACTCTACATACATAGATAGAGCGGGGCCCAAGAAAAAGTAACCGGGCTCACCCTCATAGTCAAATAGAACATAATATAGTGTCTCAATACATAGATAACAGGAAGAACATAAACCAAAGTTCTCAAAATGGAGGACTCACCAAGAAGCTTGGAACAGTACCGTGTAGCCATGCGGAGGAG
>JAPFFP010000070.1:7333821-7347722 GCA_026153255.1 Solanum medicagineum
AACCAAAAGACATTTCCCTCTCCACCAAACACACCCTTTGTTTCTTTTCTACCCCCCCCCCCCCCCTCCTCTGTGGTTTCAAAAGGTAATGACTAGAGAGGAAACATTTCCCTAAAACAATCATGTCTTCAATACAATCATGAAGTTTTGGATATGACTCCTCACCATTTTCATTCTCTCTATTTTCTTAATTTTCTATTTGAATTAAAAACACATATTTTAATGAAAAATTTAAGATTGAAATTTAACTACTCAAGATAAGACCCTAACTATAGTTAGAATGATAAATATTCTTCTTATTTACTCTGAAAAAATTGGGGAACTCCTAAATTTAATTAAAAGATTATCTCTCCCATGATATAGTTAAAAGAATTTGTTATTTTCTTATTTTGTAGTATCTTGATTCAAAATTTTTTGAGTTAGTGATATAAAAATTCTAGGGAAGAAAGAAATAAGTGAAGGAATTCACATTTTCTACTTGTTTAGGCCGGAGTAGCCATTTTTCTCATCATATATGAAGAAGATGAACTAAAACTTGAAAAGGTTCTTTCATATTTTAAATGAAAAAATTAACTTGCCATAGGCACATTTAAAATACGGTTTGTCAAGCTCAACTTGATCATTTTTCTTTATCCCTATAGAAGCATCAAACTAGCCAATAACATTATAGTGTCATCCCTTTTATTTTGTGATGACAACATACAAATCTGTAGACCTCCAAAAATGTGAAGAAATAGACCAAAACTAGAGGGAAGGGGAGGTTGGTGCCTTTGTTACCATTAGAACCAAAGTAACCCGTATACATAATTAGATGAACGCAACTATATACAAAAGTAACAAAACAAACTCAAAGATTAACAAGTAGTGTATAAATGAGACGCCGCTTACAGGTTCCCTGTAATTGTTACAAAAGGAACTAATCTTCTATAATCTCTCCTTCTCCCAAGTGGACAACTATCAAGCACCCTTCCTAGCATCAACCGTGTGTTTTGCAATGCTAATTCTCTCGCTGACAAACCAGATTCAGATGCATTAGATTGTGCCACTGGTGTGGAACCTGCTCCAAACCCCAGGCCAAGTGCAAACGGCAATGGTCCACTTCGAGCCTTAAGTGATGTTTGAGATCCAAGAAGCTTCTCTTCGGTGCCAATGAGTCCATACTCAAATTGCCCCACCTCATTAGGTTGTGATCCGGGTAAAGAGCTACAGCTGTGTAATAGCGCTTCCAGCACACTAAGTGCCTCCCAACCCATAGGGCTTTCCACCAACTGAGATACAATTGCATATAATTGTGGACTCTGAGCAGCATCCATAGGAGTATGCTGAAGCAATGCTTTCAGCATAAGGAGGATAACACGCTGATATTCCATTGGTCCTTTTTCAAGAAGCCGTAGGAGGTGTCCAAATGCCAGAGTGGAGTGCTTGGGGAACCATTCATTGCATAGTAATGGTGAAACACAAGCTAGAAGGTTCTCTATTCGTTTGATCTCACCACGGGAGTAAGCCATGAAAACAGTAGCCAGTTCATCCATTGATTTTGATTGACACCAGACAGCTATATTAGCAGCAACAGAGCAAGCTTTTTGATGTTGCTGCTGTAGTGGTGACATAAACCCCGGAACTACATCCTGGCTGAGCTGTAAGCAGAGCCAAGGGAGCAAGCCAGTGATGTGCATCAATAGCCGTGTTTCTGCATCACCAAAGATGGAATCGCATGAAGGAACTGTAATCCTTGATAAAAAATCAACGGAAGCACCATGACTGACGGTGCACATTAGGCCTTTAAGAACAAGCGGCTGTACTCCCTCAAAGACTGGGAAATTCACATTTGACACTGATGGTTCACAAGCATTCCGTGATTCCAGACGTTGGAATTCAGAACTGTCAGAGATACTTGAATCAAGCTCATCTCGAGGCATACTTGAAAGAAGCACATTCTCTGTTGTTCGATCTCGGAATGATAAACGGTCAATAACCCGACGAAAAAGCTCCAGCACTTGACAGTACACATGAACAAAATCAGTATGCATCATGGCAACACAACCCCAGAAAAGCTGGGGATAGAGTATAACCTTTTCTGGTTCCATATTCTCTACCATCACTTGTAATGTTAACAAGATCTCCATAACAAAACCTAAAACTTCTGGTATGGGATTTCCCAAGCATCTGTGAAGACAACGTAGCAGGGATACACATGCATCATTTGTTACACAAGGACCTAGTGAACGGTAAATCTGGTGGGAGCGGCAGGCCAAGTGTCTAGATGTGCACTCCATGGCCCATTTAAGTGCCTCTGCTCCCCAAGTTTCTCGTAGATCTCCTTGAAAGAAGATAGCATCCACCATACTCTGCACCAGAGCGGACAAGAGTGCTGCACTTGGTAACTCTGTTCTCACTACCGTGGGGTCCTCATTTTCCCACATCATGCTACCTCGCTTAGATTGAACATACTTTATGAGGCTCACTACTTGCTGCTTGTTCTCTCCATCATTATTTTCAACATCATATAACTCCAAATGACGCCCTGCAAGTGAATATAATAGATTTACAAGCAGATGCTGACAATGCTCCAAGACAATATCCTCTGAACTATCCATAGATACAAAAGTGACATGAAAGAGCAAAGGTAAATGCTCCCGGAAGTCCTCATCGTTCTCATAAGCAATTTCAGCAAGTAGAATCAATGCTATGTCTGCGTGAGAGAGAGAGTGCTGCTGATGTCCTTGCAATGCTGAATGAAGTTCTTTTGCATTAACCCCGTGCATTACAGACCCAGAATGCAACCCATCTTCCCCCGAATTTGGAGTGTCAATGAAGTAGTCTCCGCTGTCTCGAGAACGATGACGACTTCGCATACTTCCAGTCGAACTCCGTACCCCCATTAATGGCCCTGACATGTTCACCAGTGATGGAAGAAGTTGGCCAGACCTACCAGCAGTTCCGGGGACAATATTCAACTCAGGAGGCATAGGAGTCAATGGGCCTGAGGAACTTCTCCCTCCAACAGTGGGTGTTCTCCAGCTCAAGCTCCCACTTGTGTTCCTCAGAGGACCATCGAAGGACCCACGAACTAATAAAGGTGACATGTGCGGTTGACTATCTACAACTGATGCAACTTGAACCACAGAATGCCCCTGAGAAAATTCTAACAAGGTGTGATTTACCTCACCTTGGTTTGCACTAGGCCTCAGAGGCTCTATGCTATCAAGCATTCGCTGAGCAAGTTGATAAACCAAGTGATCAATAGTACGTTGGGGGCATATACGAGCTAAATATAAACTCACCCTTTTAGCAACAGAGAAGTATGTAGCAAATGCACCACTTATTTCTGCTGATGCATTTGAATCGCAATCTTCAATACCTTTTGCGATCAAAAAATCTAAAACTGGACTTATGTTCCTAGGTTTGCTGGCAATTGTACTCCAAAGCTTCTCAATTTCATCAGGAAATTGATCACCATGCCGCCATGTCACATAATAAAGACTTTTCAATAGTCTGTCACTCCAACCAGAGTCCTTGAGTCTCCAGAAATTGAGATTCTCAATCCATGGAGCCATACACGTCAAGACTTGATGCTGTGCGATTATATCGACTGCATCAAGCTGCCTCTGCATGATTTCTTCACAAAGCCACTGACTAAGTTCAGGGTGATCTTTAGCAAGTTTACAAGAGAGTTTGTACTGGAACTGCTGATACGAATCGGGAAGATTCCCTACAACAGCAGCTCTGTAGCTACCTGAGCCCTCCATGCCATCCTCAGCCCATTCACGGACAGAGAGTGTCTCAAGCATCTGAAGGGCATCATCACGAATTTGTCTAGAAGGATCTACCACCTTGTAGAGGATCAGGCTTAAGAGTCTCTGAATTTCACATTTTGGTATCTCTTGACGCATGTAAACTTCTGCTAGCACACTGAAGTATCCATCTGCAATTGCAGCATCTGAGTAGTAGCACTGCACCAAATACAAACTTAAGTGCTTCAGAAGTACATGTCTACCAAAGGGAGAAAAGGTTAAATATAACTTGCTGCAAGTAATGACAGCAAATAAGTTGATGAATCTTCAACCTTATTTGTATATCAAATAGGAGCAGTAAATGCAACACTAAAAAATGCTAAAAGAGTGAGACTGGGACACCTACCATGGAAACAGACACAACACAACTGCCCAAACAAAAAACCGTACAGAAAATAATTAATCAAAAGGGCATACCTCATAACACCATTATGCATGTATGTTTGGGTGCACGTGTATACTTTAGATGAGTCACACATTAACAATCACATTTAAGATAGTGATTATACAAGTGCAATTTGAACATAAATCATGTTAGTAGCTAAAGAAAACAAGTGTAGTAGAAATAAATGAATGAATTACATGCACAGAGAGGCCCTATGTGTAAAAGGAAAGAAAAGGAAAAGCACACCTGATCAATGCAAGCAGGAAAGAGGTCCAAATTTGTTATAAGAAGATTTCTTAAAGCTAATTTTGCAAGTGAAACTCGAAGATGACTTCCTCTGTGCCTATCACGGCCAGTGGTTCCTCTGCCACTTTCACCAATGAATCTTGAATAAGATGGAGTTCTTGGATCAGCAGGTGAATAACCAAATGGAGCCCTTGGTGCAGGCTCAATGAATAGGCTATTAATCCAAGATATTACACGCCCACTCATCTTTCTTGCATTGTCATCAAAGCAGGGGCCATACAATAGTGAAGCCATTGCATTTGAGGAAGCCCACTGGATTGCCTCTACCTGTTCACTCAATTCTTTATCAAATGATAGTTTGTCCAAGGAGTCTTTTGATCGAGAGTGCTGAGCAGACTTGTATCGCTCTACTTCACGTCGATAGTCATTAACACCATCCTGATTCCAAGTATTGCTAGCATCATCACTCCAGGTGAGCAGAAGATCAAAAAGTCGCCTCCTTGTTCTGATATCAAATTTCTCAGATCTAGAGTCAACAAATTCAGGAGCCAGGGATCTCAATACAGAAGCAAGTGCATAACGGAGGGGTTGCATATCTTGAAAACTCTCAGCAGATGCTGTTAATATCTGTCTTGTTGTATCTTCAATGAACTTCAAATAATGAAGGCGGAAAACTGGTTTCCTACTAAGCATTCCAGGCCAGATATTCTCAGCAACTGAGCGGTATATATTCGCAATGTGGATACGAACTTCTTCTCGACGAGATCTTTGGCTCTGCAATAAAAACATTATAAATCTACTTAAGCATCTGATAGGACATATATTCTACCAAATAAAGTGCATATGAATGGCTATAACTACATGCCCAATCAAGCTCATAAAAGTTTCAGGACAGAATCTTGAAAGACTATGTTGTTGTAAATACAGAGCTCCATGCCCGAGAATCTGTTTAGCAAAAATTTGGAAATTCTTGTGCAAATATAATATATAAATCAATTTACGGAACATCAATTTAGTCCCAGATTGTGTTTTTGCTTGATATCAATTAATAAGGATATAATCAAGATTAATGAACAGATCAAGATTTTTGGATATAACAGAAATGGTTAGAGAACATCATCAGTAATATCATCTCCTGCTATTAGCATGCAAGAAATGTGTTTCTCCAATAACATCATACCCAGCGAATGTGTTTCTCCAAACCTGGGCATTTTTTATAAGAGAGATGTTAAACACATGGCTGTCAGTCTATGTAAATAGATTAGTATGGAAAACACTTGATGTTATCCCTTCACTAACAAGTTTCTTTACTACAACTTTGCATCAAATCGGCGGCTGCGTTCATTTTAACCTCCAAGGGTTCACCTTTACATGTCATTAGGAAAGGAAGAAAAAGGCTTCCAATCCACGCCTTCCACTATCCAAGTGGTCTAAGAACTAAGAAGTTCCATGTTCATACTGTTTTGGAAACTCTATGCCATGATGTAGACAGAAACTCATGACAATCCCATGAATCCAATGAAGGAAGAAAGGGAAGGATGAATTAGGCACTCAGTTACTGACATCAAATAATAGGGAAGATGAGATAAAAGGAGAACAATGACAGGGAAGTATCAAAAGAAGTACCTTCCATTTTGGTTTCCCTTCTGTCTCCAAAGATACCTCGTCGACGAAAGATGCCAGCTCATTAAACATGACTTCACATATTTCAAGATGGGCGTAGCCAAGAGCCACTGTAGCTGCATGCTAAAACAAGCAAAAAGAACAAATTACTTGACACATTCATAACATCCAATGAAAAGTTTTGATTCTCTCCTGCTTCTCTCGACTGCATGAAATACTAATACACACACCATCACCCAAATTCCTGGGCTCTTATTCACATAAAATATTTCAGAGAGACACAAAACTTTGAAAAACTTTTTTAATATCTAGGAATATGACAGTATATTAAGGATCTCCTGATAATAACCAATGTCATTACAGGGAACAGCTCAAGGATTACTTATTAAACTGAAAAACTAAAATTGTAATTTGATATCAGCCCAGTGTTTATTGATGTATTTTCCATTTCTTACAAATAAACCCTGGTGCTTTAACATTCATCCAAGTTCCAAAGGCATAATATGTTTGTCCTAGATAGAGGCTGCAGGAAGTTTGAAGACCAAAATTCAGTCAAAGGATTCTTAAATACTCATGAGACACAAGGTTAAACAGATATTACACCAACTCCATAACACCGATCTCAATCGCAAGCCTTCGACAATCAAAAAATTTCATACCATCATGAATTCATCATTAGATTGTCAATATATTATTCTATGCTCCAACATTTACATCAAGAAATAAACACATACAGAGCCTAACAACCTTATTACCACCTGAAAGGTTTTCTGTAGCCAATACTTACTATATTTGATTCGGAACCAGACTTTAAGGATGGGAAGATTAGGTGAAAAAGTTCTTTGGTAGAAGCTGAACCACCACCTTCTTTACTATCGGGTGGACATGAGCATGCAAACATTCCATACATCAGCCATTGATCTAGCTTGTTATCTGTGTCCTGTGATTGATGAGCCTTTCCGCCCAAATCAGAAGGAGTGATATGAGCAAGCCGCTGAATAACTTCCAGTCTGCCAGTAGCATCAAACAAAGATGAACATTTAGCCATCCGCATAAATTGCTTGAATTTGAAATTTTAAAAAATAGGAGCTGCATCAATGAATAGGAAATTGACATGAAATATTTGTTCTCTAATAAAGACCAAAATCGCTAAGTCGAAGGAATGTGTCAAGGTAGAACACCAAAGAAATATAATGTTCATCTCATCCCAAAAAATAGCAGACGTGTACTCCATGTCAAATTGCATGCACAGATTTTTCTTGCAGAGAAGAGAAATTAATTCATGATTCTAAGGACAAGTAGAGAAATTTTGTTAACAAGAATCTTTTTTTTTTTCCATCAGCAGTATTATAGTTGGACTGAACCATTACACACAAATCATTCCACAAAAGAATTGTTTAGACTTTTCCAAAGTATACATGAAAATTGCATATAAAAGATAGATGATGTTCAAAAGCAGAAAGAAAGGCACAACTTTCACGTCTTAGATGTCTATATTGCCACAACTGGCTTACTTTGCATCCTGAACAGAACTTGGACACAGCTCAGCAGCATACTTGACAAGCTCACTAAGACAACGAGCCCATCTGTGCTTATCAGGGCTATCAAATAGTACAGATTGGAGAGTAACATCAGGGGGTACAGGATCAGACTCTCGCCTCAGATCAAATGGACACCCTGAATCCCAGTAACAGCTCTGAACTATATCATCCTGAAAAAATACAACTCCTTAGCAGATACATACCTGAATTTCTTAATCAGAAATAAAAGAATTACCTGCATGCCCAGAATGCACTACAAAGGAAAGAGCTGTTACATACCCCATTCTCTTCTAAAACATCAATTATAAATATGGGTTCAACTTCATTTCTCAAGATATGATCTGATCGTTCAGGCAATGAAAGTTCCCTAATATCGTTTCGCAAGGCACGAACACAACGCAGTAATTCCAGTGCTGTATGTCGAATCTGACTATCCACAGAACTAAGGAATATAAGACCAACTGCATCTATCTCCGAAGCATGAAATTCGATTGTTTGGGAGTGATGGAAAGAAGACTTCTTGAACCCGTCAGTCCTCTGCACACGCTTTGCATCTGAAACATCATACTCCACCTTATCGTCACTTAGGCAAGCTCTCCAAAAACACATAAGTTCCAAAAGGCGCTTCAGAGACGTTTGAATGAGAAGAGGGAAATCATCCGGAAGACGCATTATGAAGTTTGCCATCCCTCTCATAACTGCAAATCGACGGTGTGGAAGGTATCTTACAATGCGATTGAGTACATGTACAGCTTCCTCACGCACACCTGGATCAATACTGATGCCATGTTGAGGTATTATCCCGGTTATTTTATCACTTCGGCCAACTTCTTCAATCAGATATGGTATACACTTCAGAACTGAGCGGAATAGATAACCCTGAGACTTCTCCTTTGTTACAGCATCTGTGGGACAAAAGCATTTATATGGCATCATTTATATTACACCAATTTGGGATAAAATTCACTTCTTCAAACAATCTAGAGGCAATCCAAAAGAAGAGGTCAAAAGATAAGATAAGAAATATTTCTAGGGGATTAACGGTATGCAAAAAGACAAGTATACTAAGAGGTATGGCCAAAAAGGTGTTGGATGGTGAACAAACATTCAAAGGTTTCAATTATAAAATCCAAACCATAAATATTGATTTGGTTTGTGTAATGTTTATTACTACATTACAATCCCCGCATGACTTCTCTCCAAACAAAAAGACCACCAAATGTTGCAAGGATTGCAAATTTAAGCAAAGTGAGGGAGGCTCTAAACGCTCCAAGGCAACCCCCTTTGGACTCAAGCCACATTATACTAATCCCTTGAAAGGGGAGATATTTGTCTAGTGCATATCTTATGTCTTGAGTTGCCAAACAGTACACTCTAATAACAATTTTCAATGCTCTGCACCTTATAATGTCCAATCCATGCACCCAAAAACACTGTACTCTTGGAAACAGTCACCGGCAGAAATGCAAGGTAAGGTTTAGTACAATAGATCCTTGTGGTCAGGCCCTTCCCCATACCCTGCGCGTACTAGGCTTGCCCTTTTATTTGACTAAACATTATCTTTAATTTATTGTCTGAAATTGGTGATTTAGTATGCCTTTGTTTACAATGTATATTTAAGAAATTTGCTGGACATATTGCTTTTCAGCTCAAGACATTTTTTCCAATATTTTTTATCAGAATAATATTTACAATGTCTTTTCGTATTTTATGTGTGCTTTATTTTTCAAGCATAAAAATAGATTATGCATAATGCCTCAGAGATAACACATAACTCTAGATGTTATTGCATTCTCCTGTGAAGCTCATATTTTACTGCAGATAACCAAAATAAAAAATCATATCTTTGCTCTTCATTAATTCTTTTTAATTGATAAATATATTTGGTGAAAATTGTTATAAGAGGAAGACCTGGAATCCGAGTTAACAAATCCAGGACCTGCCTCTTGTTTGAAAGGAGAGGAAGTCGCGTGGCATAGCCCGTAGGAGGCAGCAAGACTGCAGAAAAAAGCCACGGGGAAGGGAGCTTGGCTATATCCAATTTCCCCAGACATTGTAGCAAAGTCACTTGGTCTTGTCTCAAGCACATCAGTAACAATATGTATTCACATCGCAATGACAGAGGAATAAAGATACATGTGCCAATTAAAAGTATATTTCTCGTGTTTGATTCCCACCAGAAGACATCTGAGTCACAAAACATATTGAGAACAGCCCAAATCAGAGCTCTACCTGTGTGAGGATTACACAGGCAATATTGTGTATTCTAGTTTGCAAAAGTCCACATATACTTCAGTCGTTCATAGTTCAAGTGGCATATTCAATACATGAACAGACAAAGAAACCAATGAATTCAACGAGGCTCGATCAACTTAAGTCAACATATGTGGCCTCAAAGATGCATGTCTCTATAGGTCTATTGTGAGAATAACAAACTGACCAACAAACAATGTCTTCTGAACAGTGAGAAAAGCATCTCAAGAAGATTATATAAATAAACCAAAATATTTACAAAGTTCTTAGAATGAATTCCAAGAAATTGGCAAAATCAAGTACCCAACTCGACAATACACATGCAAGTTGCCTCATGTAAAGGTTCAAGAACATAGACTACATATTTATTGATTACCTATGGTGGTCCTTGAGGAAGTCAGAAGAGCCTGACTGTAGGTCTTGTGACAAGATCGCAAAATTGACTCAATTGCAGCTTTCACTTTTGGGATGTAGTGGCCAATACCACGAGCTGTCAATTTTTGTCATAACAAAATGATGACTCCAGAATTACAAGGCCAATACAATGAATAAAGAATACCAAGAAACTAAGGACACCATATTCACCATGAAGAATTTCCAACCCAACATGCTGGCTGGTAGGAGACATGACAATGGCAAGCAAAGCACGAAGACCAATAACTTTGGCTTCACTCGGACTATCTTGCTTCAGCAATTCCAAAATTGTATGGTTCATTGCAAAATCAATGTTGTGTTCAGCAATGGTCACACAGAATTCTACTATTTTATCATGTTGTACATCTTGTGTAAGCATGCCTTTTCTGATAACTGTAAGGAGTTGTGATGACACACTGTCTAGGTAATCCCATACACGATTTGGAGGCTGGGAATCACCATGAACACTTAGGTAAAATCTTAAGACGCGGTTTAAACAGTCTAAGGCCATGAACCGGTGACTCTTGTCCTACAGAAAGACCAATGTTATATTATTCTTCCACTGATCTTACCCTTACCAACTGCATAAGTAGATACATGACTCCGTTGATGCAAAAGAGGAAATAAGCAGAAGCTACAGTAACTTTTTACTTTGTTCCTAAAATTACACAGCTTACCCTCAAATGCTTATAGAGTTGCTCCATATGAGGGCCAAAGTTACTGAGGAAAAAATGCGGATCACCAAGACACAGGAGGAGCGTAACTAAAGGATAGCCAACCTGGGTTGCAAAACAAATACAAATTAGAGAAAACAGAATGAGAAAGAAGAAACCAGAAAACATTGAAGTTGTCGAGAAACAAAAGTGTAAGAAAACAGCATGCATTGTGGACAACAGAATGAGAAAGAGACAACTTGGTCAAAATGTCAGGAAACAAACATTAAAGTAGTCCAGCTAAAAACTTTTGAGACTTTTCTATAGGTTAACTTGACCTGCTTTTCATCTCATCCATTTTTCATCTTAGCTAGAAATACACCAGAGAAAGATAGGTGGAAGTTCTCTAAATGGACTTTATAAGATGCTTACGGCAATATGTTTGCTTTGCTTGTCCATCCAATGCATGAGCTGAACCCTTATTCGTGCCACAGCTTCATACCATAAAGTTAGTGCAGGATCTATGAATGAAGGAGGCCATTGACCTTTTCCACTATCTGCAAGAGGTGCTAAGATGTTTGATAGCATGTTGCATAAGGCATGATGAAGTTCACTTTTTCGTTTATGTGGAGCACGATTAAGTGGGTTAGCTTTAGCCACAAAAGAAGCTGAAGCATTCAGTCCACCCTCTGTCTTTACCTGGAAATTTCTTTATCTTTATAGTACCTCAATGCATATCAGTTTATTAAAATGAAATAACACATACCCCGAGCTTCAAGTAGCGCATTCCATTTATAATACTAAGTGTTTCACTTCTAGCAACGCTAGTATCTATTCGGCGTGTGTTGAGTTCCATGAAGAAGCGTTCCGTCACTGAACTAAATCTGGCAACAGAGGAAGGGGAAATGTTAACACTCACAATAGAAACACATGGTGAACTTGACATCTCACTGATCAAAATCATTTGTCAAGTGAAGTACAGAAACTGTACGATGTGCACAGCGTCAGGTTTTACCACTCACATACAACTCCCATACAAATTGTCATTTGTTTCACTTGATACACAATCAGGGTAAAGTTTCCCCAGATACCATTTTCTTCTATTTTCAAAAGCATTTTTATCCCATTGTTGTAGAAATAAATTCCAATCAAGTAGGGGTACCATTCACTTACCTGATCCTTGATAGGGCACCAAGAAGCTGGGCAACCAAGTCCAGAAGAAGCCCCCGTAAATCAACCAATGAAGGGTAATCAACCTGGCTAACAACCCTGCAATAATAAGGTTTTGCACTATCATAAACTTCAAGGTCAATAGCCTTATTTCCATGATTCTACCATCCGATTCAAGAATGAGAATAAGTCACGGTCGACATTGCAATGGCAATAGAGACATTTATAGAGAACAAAGTTATGATGCTGGGAAAAAATCCTGATCTAGCCATAGTATCACAAGCCTACAAGACCGGAGTCGTCCAGTTTAGGCCAAAAGATCTATCTATAAAAGATGAATGCAACTTCACACCTGTATCCCCTTAGCCCACTTCACTAGGCTATAACAAAAAGTACACTTTTGAGAGGCATTCCCTGTTGAAATAACCAGAGACAGTTCTACAGAACTTTTTATGCATATGAAACTAATAGGAATTGTGTCACTTGGAAGTTAATGGCGAGGTAACGACGAGGTTTGAACAATGTATGTCCAATCTGAACATGTCACGGTAGAGATGCATATATTACAACCAAAAAAATTAGGCATACTGGAGAAACATAATAATAGGAATACCATGATTAGATTTGTGATTGTAGCATAGACGGAAGAAACAAACTAGGGACCAAATGATGAGAAGTGGAGCAAAACAGCTGACAGTATTTATAGCTTTCATTCTGGAAAAGTAAAACGGAAGTTGAGTGTCATGAAATATAAATTAGCTTGACAAGTCATCACCTGTCTGCATTTATTAGCCAATCGAAAACAAAATTTTCAAGCCCAATCCAAAGCTTCTCTGCAGTTTGGAAAAATGCATTGAACTTGATAAAACTTGACCAGCTCCCAAGGGAAAGGAATATTTGTTGATGAAATTAACTCAACAAATGTACCTGTAAGTCCTTCTTGTGGACAACACTCAACAAAGCGAATACATGCAGAGCAAAAGATGCATTCCACTGCAAGCTAAACCATCCAAGAAGCAAGTCAGATGCTTCCAACAGGAATTTATAGATCTAGGTATTTATTACTCCCTCTGTCTCATTTTATGTGACACTCTTTCCTTTTTGGTCCGTCTAAAAAGAATGTTACCTTACTCTAGTTGGAAACAATTTGACTTTGAAAATCCTCTTTTACCCTTAAAGAAATGATTCTCAGCCACACAAATATCTAAGAATGATTTTAGGCCACAAGTTTCGAAAGTCTTTCTTTTTTTCTTAAACACCATGCAAAGTCAAAAGGTACCACATAAAATGAGACGGGGGAGTATATGATTAAGTTCAGGTACAAACATGAATAGTTTACTAAAATAGAACAATACATATTCATTTCCTGTGCTATTTCAATTGAGTTTTAAAAAAGGTACTTCCAAATAAAGGGATAAAATTGAGAGTTGCGAGTCCATATTCTCATAAGTGAATTGATTTGTTTGTATTTCTCTTCAAACATCTCGTAGTGAACCCCATAAGAACTAAACATGAAAAGCTGTGGAGCATTTATGCAATTTGATGATAAACAAACACAATGTGCTTTGTGATATGTGTACTGAGAACCAGGTCCTTAAGACTTATACGAGTGTATAGCAATGCATGCCTTGAGCTGATATATTTTAGGAAACATATCAGTGTGTCTTCATTCAAATTCCTGCAATATATTCGGGATAATGACACAAGATTTTCCTAACTAATTGAGTTGTAAAAGGATTCTAAGTTCAGTGTGTCTTCATTCAAATTCCTGCAATATATTCGGGATAATGACACAAGATTTTCCTAACTAATTGAGTTGTAA
>JAPFFP010000070.1:7350675-7366471 GCA_026153255.1 Solanum medicagineum
TAGCCCGAGGACGTAGGCACCACTTGCCGAACCTCGTAAATCATTTGTGTTCCTTTTTCCTTTATTTTTCTCTACAATAACAAAATATTACTCCATCATGAATGAAACTAAAATTACTTTCAAATAGTGAAAATAATAAAATATGATAATTTTGAAGAACATGAAGATCAGTGATAACTGAAGATGTAAAATTTGACCAAGTATTTTTTAAAATAACTGTTAAGTAATAATCACCCCCATGATGTTACCAGATAGTAAATATGCGATACTACGACTTGTTATTTGAGTTATTCTCAATCTTCTGAGTTACATAGATGAAAAACTATAAAGTATATTTATTTATTAAAGAATTACGAGGTCAACAATGTAAACCAAAGAATTAACACATAATTTTTGTAAAATCCGTTAAACATGAGTCTCAGGGCATTTTGCTATAGCCCCACCCTGGGGGAAGCCCTGAGGCGAGTCCCAGTACTACCTTTTGAAACACTATTACATTCCATAAGACCCACTATACGTGATTGTGGATGACCGTGATTCTAGGAGATATTCTTCTCTAGCTTTTATGTTATGCTTATTAGTTGCAATTGATTGTCTGACCTAAATTAGCCATGATACTATTTGTAAAAATTACCCTGATTCTTCTGATGTAAACAAACAGAAAACATCACAAATTCAAGAATACGACCAATACGAATACAAAGAAGTCTTTCTCTTTCTCAAATACTTCATGATGTCAGAGTTATTTTTTCCTTTATTATGTGAATTGTCTCCCTCTGCAATATTCGGGCTCCACTGTGTTCCAAGAGGTGAAGTTTCTTCCCTCTTTTACTATTCGCGTCAATAAGGATAGTTGTACAAGTCACGTTTTACCAGTGTAGGTGCAAACAATTGAACAAACGAAACCACAGGTTTCCGCTATTGCCTGGCGACCAAACTCCAACAAGTAGCTCCATCTAAGACCTTCACACATGTTATCACGTGCCACCAGCAGCTCCAACTCTGGTGACGCATCAGTCTCACATGCCAAATGAATAGATCACCTCACGATGACTTTTTAGGGAGATCTTTACTTCTTGGTGTTTGAATACCTTTTAAAACTACCATCCAAATTCCAATAATTTCTTCCTTATATATAAATCATCAGCACAAAGTGCTGGAAGCCAAAATTACATCATTAATTCTAAAACCAAAAGAGTAAAAAACAATACACTAATACTAAATCCTATCTCATCTTACAAGGATTCTAGGATGTCTACTGTAGAAACTGGGTCATCTCTATACTCTGAGCTGGGGCAATAACAAAAACTTATAATGCAATTCATTTTTAACTTCTGCAGATAGCTACTATTGCCTTCAAAACACCTAGAGTTTCTCTCTTTCCAAATGCCCACTATATTATCGTTAGAACAATGCGTCCATCTGTCTTTGTTAGTGCTACCACCGCCCTCAAAATTTCAGCTACTTAGTAACCCCCCACCCCACCCGGTTCTTCCAGCATCATCCACCATGTCTCAGAAGCTGGTAAATAGATTCCAAAGCTGGCTAACCAATTTACAATAAAGAAACAGATAGTTAACAGTCTCTGCATTATGCTCACAAAATGACATCTGGAGCACATATATTTGCCCCTCTAATGTAGATTCTCTGAGTTAATATAGCTTCTTTCACAACCAACCAAGTGAAAATAGCTACTTTGTAAGGAATTTTTACTTTCCAGATAAGCTTCCAAGGTAAAAATCAAATGCACCAGTTGCTTTCCACCCGTATTTCTCCAAGGAGGCTGATACTTTAGGTAGTTCTCTACCCGTCGATATTCAAAGTTTACTTCACAAGTTTGAATCAATTTTTGAAGAACCCAATGCCCTACCATCTTTTTGCTAACATACTCACTCTATCCCTTTGTTTCCTAACTCAAAAGCACCCAATATCCATCACCAGCATCCTTACTTTCAAAAATCGCAAATCAAAAGGCAAGTGTTTGCATTACTCAAGAAGGGCTTTATAAGGCCAAGCACCAATCCGCTTGCTAGCCTTGTGTTTCTTGTCAAGAAAATGGACAATACATGGTGAATATACATTGGTTATAGAGGTCTCAACCAAATCACTATTTCACATAACACTACTCGGACTCCTCGAAAATGTCAATAGGTTCATGTTGGATTCTCCAAACATAGTATATTTTTGGAGAATCCGACAGAGTGCGGCATCACAATTGAGGAGTCCACACAATTTAGATTCCAGATGTGTATCCAATCCCTAACATTGATGAGCTTCTTAATGAATTGCACATAGCAGCTATGTTTTCGAAGAACGACTTACGTTTGGCCATCATGAATTTACTGTTATGCCCTCTGGTCTCAGTAATGCCCATTCTACATTCCAATGTGCTACGAATGATCTGTACAAACCACACTCTTTCAAATCTATTCTTGTATCTTTGACGACATCTTGATATACCCTTAGACCTTTGAGATCATATAATCACTTGCAACTTGCTCTCCAATTTCGGAGAGATGATTGTTTCTATGCCACATCTTCAAAATGCTTATTTGGGTAAATCCACACTTCTTTTTTGGTTCTTTGATTTCAGAAAATGGGTTGGTGTTGATCAGGATAAAGTCCAAGCAGTCTTGGAGTGGGTAGTACCAACTAATGTAAAGAAGTTACATGGATCAATCAAGTCTCTGAGGTTAGCAAGAAAAATGCTTTTTAATGGTCAACCTTAGCTGAAACTTCTTAAGTAAGCCTTAACAATTGTTCCGGTACTAAGAATTCCAGATTTCACTCAACCGTTTGTGGTGGAATATCATGCTTCTTCAGAAGGAATAGGGGCTTTTCTTCTGGATGACCATCCAATTGCTTATTTTTACTACGGACTTTCTTTGCAGTCATTTGAAGTCTATTTATGACTGGGAATTGCTTGCTCTTGTTTTAGCTTTGCAAAAATGGAAACACGACCTCTTGGGCCATCATATCATGTCCGAATGGATCACTGCAGCCTCAAGTATTCTTTTCCAGCATATTGAATAATGAAATTGCTTCTTTTTGACTTCACAACTGTTTACAAAGCAAGGAAAGACAATTTGGGAGCTGATTCTCTAACAAGTAGCTATAGAATGCTGAATTTCTGGCTCGTGTTGCTCTTGTATCAATGGATGTTTCCAATTGGAAAGATGCTCTCCAACCAGATACATATACTTGTGACATTATCAAGCCATCCGCCAAGACCTTCCCTACAACAGATTTTCACCTCGTGGATCAGAAACGTTATTTCAAGGGAAGGTTGGTTGTTCCAGATCAATCTTCTCTTCGACAGAAGTTTCACTTAGAGTCTCACAACACACCTTCTGTTAGACATGTAGGATACCTGAAAACCTTGAAGCACCTTTCATCCAATTTTTATTGGGCACGGATGAAGCACGATGCTAAGCTCTTCGTTCAGAACTATTTAGTTTGACTAACCAGCCAAATACCAAGCTTTAGCACCTGATGGACTTCTACAACTCTTGCCTATACCCAACAGAACATGGGAAGATAGCTCACTTGCTAGGACTACTCAAATCTGGTGGTTATGACATAATTTTAATTTTTGCATATCGCCCCAACATATTCTCGTTTCATCCCACTTTCTCACCATATACCACAAAGACTGTTGCTAATGTTTTTTTGCAGAGAAGTAGAGCATCTCCACGGAATTCCTCTGTCGATCCTATCTGATCGGGATGTTATCTTTCCCGTGATTTTTGATAGGAGCTTTTTCAACTTAGCCAAACAACACCAAGAATGGGTACATCTTACCATCCACAATTTGATGGACAGACAGAGGCGATTCAGGTGGTTAATAGATGCTTGGAATCTTATTTACGATGCTTTGTTATGGAGAAGCCTTGTACATGGAGTTGGTATTTACCATACGCAAAAGTTCCTTTTAACACAACCTTCCTCTCATCCACAAAGACTACCTCATTTGAGGTTGTTTGTGTAGAAATCCTCCATCCATTTCTCCTTATGTTCTTGGAAAAACACACATTACTGAAGTGAAGAACAACTTTTGAATCATGATTCCATGCTGAAAATTCTCAAGGATAACCTTTTAAAGGCTCAAACTCGATGAAACAGCAAGCAAATACTCATCATCGAGATGTTACCTTTCAAGTTGGAGATTTTGTCTTTCTTGTATTCAGCCTTACCGTCAACGTTCTTCTGCTCATTGCAAGTGCGAAAATTGTCACCTCGATTTTTTGGACCAAATAAAATTGTACGATGTGTTGGATTTGGTAGTGTATGAACTGGAGCTTGCTTCTTCTAAAGTTCATTTAAGTTTCCATAAATTTTTGCTCCATCTAGCTCATGGTCAACAAGTTGTTATATCACCAGCCCCTCTTCCTCTTACTGAAGATTGAGAAGTCCTCCTATCTTCTGCCAAGATTCTTGCACATCGATGAGTCAAAGAAGCTGGTACTTCTTCGTTGGAACTGTTAGTTCAATGGGCTGACCGTCCCCTTGAAGAAGCTAGTTGGAAGAACTATGCTCTCATTGCAGATAAGTTTCCTTCTTTTCGCCTCGGGACAAAGGGACTTTTCAGGGGGGATGCACTGATACGACTGCTCCTTTGAAGGACTAATTCTCTTAGAAAATCAAGACAAGCAAGTGGAGATAATTTATCAATTAAAAATATCAATTGCTGCTATTTACTTCGTTTCACATCAGATCAAAAAAGATGCAGCAGTTACCAGTAGTAATTACTAGTAGTTATCTACAGCCGTAACTGTTTAGCAGTTATCGGTAGTAATTACTAGTAGTTATCTACAGCCGTAACTGTTAATCTATGTGTTAGGAGTTAACTTTATGTTATAGTTAAAATATGTATCAAGAAGAATTTTGGCAGAAAAAGGACTATTAGTATCTTTGAATCCGGAGATTTATCCACTCCATACGGACATAGTTACTCACACAGTAACTATGTGAAGTGACAAGAGTTGTTCTCAATCACATCTTTTTACACGATGTGAAATTTGAGATTGGTATCTGTTTCACAAAGTTACTCAGTGTCAAACATTTAGGGAACTTCTCAACATGTGATGTGGTTGATTCAGAGGGCAACGAGATACATTAACACCAAGTAATAATAACTATTGACGGATAAAGGTTTCTTAGGAAAAGCATTTAAAAATCTATCATTAAGCTACTGTAGTTATGTACATGATACCTCCCCATGAATATTCCCCTCAAGGGAAAATGGCATGCGCAGGCCCAATTTGACAAAGGTATTCTCAAGAGCAGAGATAAGAATTGCAACTGGTTAAGTGGCAATTTTCTCCACACTTTTGGTCAATCGATCTCAATTGAGCTAGCAGAAATGAAACTACATAATGAGAGCCTATCATGCAATCTCATCCTCTAGTCCAATTGTTGTTTCTCTCTCTGTAGTTTCTATTTATCCACTAGATGCCCATCAATTAATTCCAAGATAGCACACCGGGAGACGTGGGGGTTTACAATGTGATACTAATGAGTGACTGAGAGAGATACATGCTAACTATGGGTAGAAGCAGTTGCATGGCATTTTGTAGACGTGGTTTTGAGTTGTATCTATTCACACATTATGACTCAATTTATCATGCTATGAAATGGAATTCTTCCAAGTAGATACGTAGCTGTTGGCATGCTGGACAGAGTATGCAATAAATTAGAGGTAGAGCATGCAATTATAAAAAAAAGACATGCATTTACCAAACTATTTTTAAAAATGCATGATGAGTCTGCCCATGCAAGTGTAATGAATCAGCATCGATACGGAGTGCATGACTAAAATGGATATCAACTTGAAACAGAAATAGGAACCACATGGCACACTTGAGGACAAATTAGAGTTGAGAACATGTACCTTTCTCTCCATCTTAGAAGAGCCTCCAAAAGAGGACCAGGGGTGTGCCGAGCAATCATAGCTAATGAATCCAGTACTTGCTCATAGGCTGGATCTGACGGCCGAAGGTATTGTCCATCCTGTTTAGGCCCAAGTAAAGTTTCAGAATAACACACAAATCAAGTAAAAATAAAATATACCATCTCTTTAACTTCACATGATCCATTTTTGCATTAGCATGCAGTTAAAATTACATCATTAAGAACCATGAAAATGAAAACAAGAGCATATGACTGTAATAGAACCAGTGCCAACACAAAAGGGTTATGCCTCCTCTTTTCTCTGTCCGGTGCTAGAGAATAATTTGTTAATTCTCTCTTAGCTCTTCATGTGATACATTTTAGTTAACACTCATGCGCCCACTGAACTCCTTACTGGGGAGGGAACATACAAAGGAATTGAGGTCACGCTGACCCACTAGAAGAGTAAATCAGCCAACACCAAACTAAGCCTATCCCCAACTCATTCTGCTCTTTTCCACCCAAGTAGTAGAGGCAGCCTATCAGAGCCTTCTTATGAATAAGCATTAGTACATTGGAAAGCATCTTTCCTCGTTAACTCTCTCTGATGCTTATCTAGGTGATCGAGAAAAAGACATTATCTGGACTTAACTACCGGTCTTGCAGCAATTATGAATCAACTGATTAGGCAAGACAAATTGCAAAATGTCTTTCCAAGTCATGTGAAAAGTATAGTATAAAAACTTATGTAATACACAAAGCATTGTTATAGTCCCTCCACTCCATTTTATGTAACAGCACTTGACTGATTATGTAATAGCACTTGACTGACGTGAGGTTTAAAAAGTTACTTTGAGACTTTTATATTACACATTATTAACAGGGAAAGTAAACATTAAGATAGTGGTTGAGGATCCCAAGGCCAAGATGACACCATTAAGTTTCCAATCGCAAACCAAGAGGGGATTCTGAAGTTATAAAAAGTTAAATGAAGTTGAATTCCTGAGAGTAGTATTATGACATTTCAAATAGAAAGAGTGTAACTTTACATGAAAAATGTGTAGAAAGATTACCTGAGCTTGAGCAGTTTCAATGCGACGCCTAGCAAGAGGAAGAAACCTCTGAAGCAGTGCATCAACAATCAGCTTGGCAGCACTTGTCTTCATTTTTTTCCCACAATTTTATACCAGTTGGTTCCAATTACAAACTTCTGACTTCATATTTGTCCACTTTCAACATGAGTATCATCATTTCAATGACCAGAATTTCCAAAATTAGGATGCAAATAGCTTCATCCAAGCGCAATTCGATTTTGTTTCATCAATATTCTTTTCTCACCATTGTTGATTTCTTTGTTCGATAAAGGCGGAACCCGTACTGTTTCGACCGGTTCAGCTTCTTGCTTTGCTCCTGCTGATTCGGGTTGAGCTTTAGACCCCTTCTCTGTTTTTCATTCTTTAAAAATTATATATAAATAATATTTATCATTAGATAAATATAATATTTATCTAAATAAAATTAAATAAATATTATTATTTTTATGCAATAATTTAATTTATTGTGGTAAAATAAAAATGAATCAATTTAGTTGCTTATAATACAGATATGTTAACAGTTTTTGAACAAATAAAGTAATAATTTAGAGTTGAAATGTTAGAAGTTAAATAATTAATGGACTAAAATTTAATGTAACAACTAAATATAAAAGGAATAGTTTAATGTCTCCAACATAAATTAACAAAATATTTGATTGTCAAATTTTTTGTTAATTATTATCAAAAGTGAATTCTAATCTAAAAAAAATCTAATCTAAAAGTGAATCTTAAAACTACATGGATAAAAGATTAATTAATAAATGAAGGAAAACGGTGAAAAAGATGATTTTGTTTAAATGAAAGACTTTTAATAAAGGGCAAAAAGTTCAAATAGTATTTATCATTAAAACAAATACAATATTCATATAAATAAATACTATTAATTTAATACCATAGTGTAATTTATTATAAACGGGCAAAGATGAGAAAACTAATTTAATTACTTATAATATAAATATGTTAATAGTTTATGAATAAATAATAATTTGGAGTTGAATAGTTAGGGGATAAATAATTATATTGACCTACGTATATGATAAAAATAAATGTAATTGAATTGACCTACGTATATGACAAAAATTATAATTGATTTGAAGTGCTAAACTTAGTTATGACAAAACATGAAATATGAGATCATTCAATGTCTACCGTATCATTATTGGTTAAGGTGTAGGCCAACATCCAAGCAAATCTCTAGCCACGTTGCCTACAAGCACCTCTAAAGTTATCAAATAAGATAATTAAATTAAGGAATAATATAATCCAACAAAATTTAGCAAAACATATAAGTCATATATACTTATCGAAATAATAGAGGAGATTCAGATGCTAAAAACAAAAAAATACACAACATTTTAAAAAAAAATCATTAATTCACAGTAAGTATTTTATCAATGCAAAAAGAGAGAGAAAAGACAACTTCATAATTCGAAGAGAAAGATATAAAGAGGCTGACGATTTTATTTTAATAGGTGTGTGTTAGAACTTTTATATATATGAAGAAATTAATTTTTAGTTGAATTATAATTAAAGTTTTAAATAAACAAGAAGAAGGATTCATAAATTATTAAAAGAAAAAAAATTTGGACTCCTCTATGATTTGGATTAAAACATAGTGTATGATTTGTAAAACAATTTTTTTGGGGTTTCTTTTACGATTTTTTTGACGTTTTCAAACCATTTTTTGGCCTAATTTCTAAACCCTTTTTTGGTACTTTTTTTTTCCCCCTTTTTGACCATTATTTGAAAAGCTTTTTGATTATTTTTTCTATCAAATCTATTTTAGTTTGAAAAAGATTTTCCCTATAGAAATTTAATTATAATACGATATCTTTCTGGATTAAACCTATTTTAATTGGAAAAGAATTCTTTTTGTAGAATCAATTCTCGAGCTCCGCTATTATCCGCTACGTTTAAATCGGTCTGAGGTTGAATCATTTTGATCCGTTCTTTGAATGCAAAGGGTGAAGAGAAAAGGAAAGAAACATGCGGTTTTGATTCATATCTAAGAGACCTTTCTACATTTTTTCTTTACATTACGAAATAATGAATTGAGTTCGTATAGGCATTTTAGATGCTGCTAGTGAAATAGCCTTTCTGGCTATATTTTCTGTTACTCCACCCATTTCATAAAGTATTCGCCCCGGTTTAACACCAACTACCCAATATTCAGGGGATCGTTTTGCTGAACCCATACGTGTTTCTGCGGGTCTTAGTGTAACTGGTTTGTCTGGAAATATACGTACTCATATTTTTCCACCACGACGTGCATTTTGTGTCATTGCCCGTCGACCTGCTTCTATTTGTCGACATGTAATCCAAGACGGTTCAAGTACATGAAGAGCATATTTACTGAAAGAAATATGATTACCTCGATAAGATATTCCCTTCATTCTTCCTCTATGTTGTTTACAGAATCTGGTTCTTTTGGGGTTATAGTTGATGGTTGGTTCTGAATTTCATCTCTACTATAAAATCCGACGTGAGAGTTTCTTCTCATCCAGCTCCTTACAAATAAAAGGATTCAAAAAAATGCAATTTGAATTAAGCTAGAAAGTCCCAGGTTAAATAAAAGAACTAAGACTCTAAACTCAAATCGAAAATAATGAACCTTCAACCTCAAATTCCTATTTGAACAACTTTTTATTGTTATTAATCCATTTGAATCATTACTAAACTAAAATAGTTTACTCAATCTCGACGATTGCTTATTCATAGGCTATTATGAGTTCAAGACAGGCCGTTATGGTGAAATTGGTAGACACGCTCCTCTTAGGAAGCAGTGCTAATGCATCTATGTTCGAGTCCGAGTGGAGGCATACCATCTTCTAAAAAGGAAAAATAGATCTTATAATTAATTCAATTCCCGATTTTCATTTTCGAATTTATGTAATTAAGGTACTCTTATTTTTTAAGATTTTTTAAATATAAAGAAAATCTAATTAAAAAGTGGATCTTAAAACTAAATAAAGAATATATTAAATAATAAATTAAAAAATAGTGAGAAGATGATTTTGTCTAAAGCAAAGAAATATTACCTTACACTTGAAATATTACTTTTACTTGAATAGATGAAACTTATGAATAGATGGAGATTGTTAGTTACAAAATAAGAGAAGTTTTTTAACAATGAATATTTATCAATAACAATTAGTTGGCTACTATTAATAAAAATTTAGTTGGCTATTATTTTGGAAGTTTTTTGACTATTTATTTTGAATCAAGTATATTTTAGTTCAAAAAAGATTCTTATGTAGGAATTTAACCATAATAAAATAATCTTCTTCATTTGATTATTATATTTATAATAGTCAATATTTAATATAATTAAAGCTATAATTTAATAATTTTGGAAGTTCTAAATATTTAAAAAAAAATTAATAACAAGCATTATAAAATTAATTGATTTAGAAGTATCCCATAAACTTGGGGAATCAAGTGTTAGTAGAAAACTTTTATCTTTCTTTTTGAATTTATTTGTCTATTTTTTTGGATGTTTTCTTTAATATTGTTGCACTATTTCTTTTGCCAATTTTCTTGGGATTTTTCCCAATTTTCTAGATATGTTTTTATAAACATTTTGTTGTCTATTATTTTAGAAGTCCTTTGACTATTTTTTAATCAAATTTATTTTAGTTGGGAAAAGACTTTTGATAGAATTTAACCATAATAAGAAGATCTTCTTCATTTAAATTTATTATATATATTTATAATATCAAAATTTAATATAATTAAAATAATTAAGGAGTCTTCTTCCTTTCTCTCTCGGCGCAAGTTAGAGTGTGCTAACTTGCACCACCAGAAATGAGGGGAGAATGACCTAGGAAAATCACAAAGCAACAACATGAGGAGGAAATCAGGATTGGAACTGCGAGTAGGAACATGGCTATACCGATGGAAGGTTCAGGGAAGAGCACTAGAGAAATAGTAATGCAAACACCAACAGGAGTACCACTCACACAAAGGAATGAAGCAACTGATAAGGGCAAAACAAAGAGCTCTGAACATTGGTCTGAGCTGAAATCCTTAAGATTTGGAGCTGAGGTGATGAGATCTGACTCATAGAGCAATGGAACAGTAGATGAAACTCAAGACACAGTAAACCAAGTTATAAAGTCAGTTGAGAAATCATGGCCAAACTTATTTGCATCCAATAATTTGACTGCTAGAGGTATGAATCTGACCTATATACCTCCTGTAGTTATTGAAGGGGAAAAGGTGGTAGAAATCCTAGTTGAGGATGTTACGCAGGATGATAAAAAATGGGCACCTTCCATAGTACTATATGTGGTAGGCACCTTACCAACAATAGGGGCTATGGAGAGATTTATTTCAGGAAAGGGAACTTAACCACAAAACCAGTGGTATTATATCATAATGATGGATATTTTGTGGTAAGATTTGGAAACAAAGAAGAGAGGGATATGGTGCTTTGTTCAGGTCCTTGTTATCTGATGAAGCGACCTGTTATAATGAAACCTTGGACCTCAAAATTTAATTTCAAGGAAGAAATCTTAACTGCTATTCCATTATGGGTAAAGCTGCCTGACCTGCTTCTCAATTGCTGGAATGCAGTTGTGCTAAGTAAAATTGGCAGTAGCCTAGGGAAGCCATTGTATGCCGATGAATGTACAAAACAGGTCAGTCAGATATCTTTTGCTAGAATCTTGGTTGAAGATGATGTCATAAGGCCTCTTCCTAAGATGATCAAAATACATGATCCTCAAGGGAAAATCATAGAGCAGCAAATATGGTATGATTGGAAGACATTATATTATCAGAAATGTTTACAGGTTGGTCACTCATGCATACCAGCCCAAGCAAACAGAAGGGTACAACATACTGAGGAAGCAAGGAAGGAAGAAACAAAGAAGGAATAACAACCTATCACAACAAAAATAAATAATGACACAACCAAGAACCAACAGGTAGAACAACATACTGAAGAAGGTCAAGAACAAGAAGACCAAGGAGAATGGCAAACTGTACAATATAAAAGCACACACAGGAAAGGAAATCATGTGGCAGCAAGCAGTAGCCAAAGCAGAAATGAGCAACCTGTTCCAAGCACACAATTGAATCAGAGCACAAGAAGTGGGGAAACAAATGAGGAAAGGGGCAATCCACCTAAACCTCCATCTAACCAATGATAGTCACATGGAATGTTAGAGGCCTCAACCAGTAGAGTAAACAAAAAGAGTTGGGGTTATTTGTCAGGAAGAATAAAGTACAGATTATAGCAATGTGTGAACATAGAGTCAATTTAGAAAAAGCTAACATCACTATAAATAAAGCCCTGCCAGGCTGGAAATGGTGTTCAAATGCTACTATCAATATGAGAAATAGAATATGGTGCGCTTGGGACCCAAATGAAACAAGTTTCAGGAAGCTGGAGGAGAATGAACAATACATACATGGGGTAGTTAGTATGAAGCAAATTGGTTCTAAATTCAATTTTACTACAGTGTATGGTTTACACAATATCAGTGCTAGGATTCCTCTATGGACAGACTTGAAATAGCTGCATAGAAACATCCAAGACCCGTGAATGATCATGGGTGATTTCAATGCAATATTGTCACAAGATGATAGACCTATTAGTAGCCTATTTCAAGCTGCAGAAACAAGAGACTTTACTGATTTACTTACTGAATGTCGCATGACTAAATTGCAAACAGGAGGAAAGAATTATACTTGGACTAATGGGCATGTGTATAGCAGGATAGATAAAGCTATTGTGAATGCAGAATGGATCATGAGGATGCCACCTCTGTAGTTTACAGCAATGGAACTAGGTTTTTCAGATCACTCTCCTATAAACTTATAATTGGAATCACAGAATGCTACAAAAAAGAGGTCATTTAGATTCTATAATTGCTTAGCACAACACGCAAAGTTCTTAGAGAAAATACAATCAAGCTGGGAAATACAAGGGGAAAGCATGTAGGCTATATGGTGGAATTTGAAGTTGGTGAGAACTGAAATGCAAAAATTGAATAAGAAGAAGCTTATGGGTGTATCAAAGAAGGTTAAACAATTAAGGATGGATGTAGAGGAGAAACAGAAACAAATGACAGTTGCTCCAGTCCCACAAGCATTATTAGAGGAAGAAAAGAGATTCAGAAGTGAACTGAGTAAGTGGAGCCACATTGAAGAAGGTATTTGTTGACACCCAATTTTTACCCTCCACGGTGTCAATTTAATCATCAAGTTTTATTTTTTGCTTTAACGATTTTTAAACAACTATTCAAAAAAAAAATAA
This sequence comes from Solanum medicagineum, assembly GCA_026153255.1. Lineage (NCBI taxonomy): Eukaryota > Viridiplantae > Streptophyta > Magnoliopsida > Solanales > Solanaceae > Solanum > Solanum medicagineum. Next base: position 7,363,921 of record JAPFFP010000070.1, read on the forward strand.
AAATTATTATTAATATCAGGCGCGTGGGGGCCACGCGCCCCCAATTCCCTTGTTTCCCCTCATCTTCCCCATGCAGACTCCATTTTTCCACTGCTTTCTTCTTCTTCATTTTTTCCCTTTCCCAGACCCCTTTCCCCAAACCCATTCCCCCTTTCCCAAAACCCTCTCCCCTTCCCCCAGCGCCTTTCCCCTTCCCCAAAAAGACCCTTTCCCCTTCCCTATTCTTCTTCTTCTTCACCAAAAACCAGCAAACTAGGACCCCAAAAATCAACAGTCATAGCCAACGTTCACCCGACAACCCCTTTTCCCCACAAGTCCTCGTTTTCTTCCTTCACGCCGTAAATCGAGGAGGAATCGGCCCTACCCATTTTCAAAATTCAAAATCAATCCATTTTCCCCCTTCAATTTGCCCTAATTTGGGAGCTATAAAAGGCAGTCGTCAATTCGGAAGTGTGGCAGCGAGAGAAACCTCGAAAAAACCTAGCAATACGGGCGGCGAACGAGTTAAAAAAAAAGAGAAATATAGGCGGCGAGGGAAAATCTGAAAAACCCTAGAAAACTTAGTGAATCATCGTCATTGTTAATTCTCAAAGCCTGACAGGGTTCAAAGACCCTCGAATCGATTTTTCCCAAAAACTCATTTGATTTTAAAAGATCTTGAAGGTTCTTGGTCGAGGAAAGGGTGTCGTGGTCCACTGTTAAGCTCGTCGTCCCAGTGTCGCTGCCCCAAAAAAGGTAACACCCTCGTTTCGCTCATCTCATTTTCGTTTAAGTATTATATGATGTGAAAGTCTGGGAGCTATTGAGTTTTCATGTTTGTTTTGAGTCTGCTGACTGAAGATATCCTGTTGTGATGAATTGATGTGGTGGTGTTGTTGTCATTTGGTTGTTAATGCATTTCTGAAACTGTTTTGTGATGATAATGTTGTTAAGTCGATGCTGTATGTTGAACTTTACTCTCCATGATTTGAAAACTAGTTCGAGCAATGTTCGGACCTAAATCAAGAAAATAAGCTTATGTGTTACCATGTATTGTGTGAGGTTTTGTTGTCGTCATTTTGTTCACTGCTAAGTTGCTAAGAGTCAACTAATACAAATATATTGTGTAATGTTCGAATATAGTCTGTCAGTTCATTTTGCCAATGTTTCTGGAGTACTAACAATCCTTTCATGAACATGACCTGCCCAGCAAGCTATTGAGGTTGTTTTACCTCAGTTTGTTGGGTTTGGTTGGAAGCTGGGCTCTGTGGGTACAAATATTCATGTCATGTTTGATTATTTTGCTTACAGTTAAATTGGTAATCCTTAAACTTTTATCACAATATCACTTGTCTATAAATGCCTTAGTTCATGGCTTATCATTCTGATTTAATTTGCCTATTTATTATTTTAACAAGCAAAGTAACTTCCTATGATCAGAGACTGCTCATATCTTATACCAATGTATCAAGATTTAGTTGCTGCTCCTTGTTCAGTGGGTGATTCATTTGTGCTATTGGTTACAACATATGTCATTTGGCTTCTAATCCCTGTAATGCCTTAACTATCATGCTCATATGCAAACTGGAAGGCCAATTATCCGGATTCAAGCATATCCCTGCTACTTGTTAATCTGTTGGAAATCGTTAAACCTGTTGCCTGATTGTTCTCTCTGTTTTCCTGCTTACTAAGATAGCTATTGTTAAGATTAGTGGCAGTTTTAAGATTATCTTTATATGCTGATGAATGCACGACAAAGGTAGTGATAATCTTTTTGGCAAGAGTTTTGATCGAGCTTGATATAATGAAGACCTTTCATTCACTATCAAATTAGAAGATCCAAATGGGAAAATCTTCAAGCAAATGGTGATACATGAACGGATCCCTACATACTGTCCCAAATGTCTTCATGTTGGACATAAGTGCCTAGTAAACAACCAAAATACAGGTCCTGTACTCAGAAGATAAAGTAGCAACCTCACACAGAGTGGCAAAAGAAACAAGCAGAGCAAACTATGATAGAGCCCACAAAGATGATAGCCTAGGTGTATCAAACACCTCCAGCAAAAATGAGTAGTCGACCAATGTAGAATTGACATATCTAACCTATTGGATAGTAGGAAGATAAATGAAAGGAGTAAGAAGATAGCAGCTAGCAGTTACAGAGATCTAACACAAGGCACTAGAATAAACAGTGAGAATGAGTTTGATACCTTCAATAAGCAAATCACTAAGCAAAGTATTGAGGAAGAAGGCACTGCCAATCCTAAATTACTGTTGAGTATGACAAACCCCATCCCATATTGGACGAAGAAGAAAAAAACGTATCAATATATAAGTGCTCACCCAACTCTATTAGTAAGAGACCTTTTGGGATGTGCCCAAAAACAAATGGCTTGGTCCAAAGTGGACACTATGGATGTAGGGGGCTCAGTTAGGATAGAGTGAAAAATGTTGAATTTTTTTTATTTTTATTAAAAAAACTTAATTTTCTTTGGGAACCCGCTTGTGGGATATAGTTGAAGAGAAGGGTAGAAATCAGCGAGAATAAGGGAAACGTGAGTAAAAGAGA
>JAPFFP010000070.1:7376736-7401351 GCA_026153255.1 Solanum medicagineum
AATCAAATAAAAACAACACAAAAAATGCATGTGACTAATATCTTTAACTATTTATCCTAGTAAAAAAAAAAAAAGCAAAGTGTTATCGATTGTTTGTGTGCCCGAATACAAGTAAAATGCAAGAATAACAAAAAAAAAAAAAGTCAAATTACTTAGGATCGTTTGGTATAAAAATGAATAATGCAAGACTTAGCAGAATTAGTTATGCAGGTATTAATAATGTACGAATTAGTAATGCAAGGGTTATTTTTTGTCTCGTTCATTATTTCACAACTAATCTTGTGGTTGATTTAAAATTTAACAAAAACATTCTTTTCCAATTATATCCTTGAAGTGTTATGGAATATTATATTTCATGTAATTGGGTCAAGTAGATAATTACCGAAGATTTTTTTTCTTTTGTAGCCTTCTAACTAGCTTGGAGAAGAACAAATTTGTTGTCATGTTTTCTACTTAATTTCTCACTTGAGTTACTTGAAGATAAATAATTGTCATCTTAATAAATTAATTATTCACAAAATATCAATTTTTAATTTAATAAAGATAGAACATCTACTTTTACAATCGAAAAGACCATAAATAATAATAAAATTGAATAAACCATCTATGTTTACACATAAAACTTGCAAGTTGTAGTTTTAAATGGAGTTAATATCTTAAATCACTCAACTTTGAGAATTTATCTATTGAACTTTATTTTGTATAATAAAATCACTGAATAAGGCATTTATATCAACAAAATAACTCAACTAAATTAATTATCGAAATAAATTTTTGACACGTGAGTGAGAAGTGTGAGAACTATAAATGTTGCATCTTTTATCACAATTTATGTACTACTTTTCAAGTTTCAAGAATCAAATATCTTTTTTTAACCACATGTGATTTTTTATATGCACTCTAAATATTTTAAATTATTAATTAACTTATTGTATTTTTTTTACATAAATTTCAAATATGTAATGTTATTACCAACACCTTAATAATTTATGTTCAAATTGACATTCACATTTAAAATTTTAAAAATTTAACTATGGATATCAAAAAAATGTGGCATAAATCAGGACAACTAAAGAACTTTCGTAAAACTTATATCAAAAGATTTATTCAAAACGCATAGGATCTTTAGAAGAATAAATCACAAAATTATGGAATCAATACTTTGCCAAATGAAGAATTATAGCACTATGACCAGAATCTCGAACCCTGCTTAAAATATTCAAGCAACATCGAAATAAAATAGGAATTAATAAGTCAGAAGCAGCGGTAATTTTATATTGTTCTAGTGTCTTTCCATTGCAACTATTGGGAAGCAGTGTTTAGAGTATTTAATCTTAAAATTATAAAGGTAGTTAAAGGAATTTAAGTGGATTTTTTTAAGTGAATTTTTTAAATGGGGGTATTTACATAATTTGACTTTAGATTTTTAGAGTTGGTGCTTTTAATTTAATTGAATTTTTTAAGTGGGGGATATTTTTGTAATTTGACTTTGGATTTTTAAAGTTGGTGTTTTTAAGGTAGTATAGATAAGTGAGGAGTATTTTCATAATTTGACTTTAGATTTTTAGATTTGGTGCTTTTTAAGATAGTATATAGACATAAATAGATATAAATATAGATAAGATATAGATTTTAAGTGAAAGGTATTTTCGTAAATTTAACTTTAAATTTTTAGAATCGGTGCTTTTAAGATAGTATATGTATAAATTGATAGATATAGGTTTTAAAAATAATATTTTATTTTTCTATAAATGAACTTTGCAGCAACCGGTTATTATTTTTGGGCGGTCCTAAACAATATAGGAAAAGAAAAAAATGAGCTCCACCCGTGTATATAAGAAAGGGATGTGATCATCTTAAGATCCCTCACTTAAGCTTTTCATATAATTGTTTGTTCTTGTTCCACTAGTGTAAGAAGAATGGATATCGAAAGGATGTTATTGAATAGTTTCTCCATAGAGAAGAAGCCTCTTGATATTTGCGAGTTGATCGAAGTTGCTATCCTCGTTTGCGCTAAAGAGCATCTTGCAGAGTTTGAGAAGCGCAAAAAAGGATATTTTAACATGATAATGTACCCCGGAGTATAGGATGTTGATGAACATGACGACATTAGTACTCTTAATAATAATGATGATGATGAAGTTGACGTGACCAGCGTTGAAGAGCCTCAGAAAGAAGAATCGGTGAGGTCAAAAAGATAAGAATCGCCATCAAGAAGACTGTACAAGTTGTTGGGAAAAACGCGGACTAACACAAAATAAATATGGCAAGATAATATGAATAAAATTGGAAAGTAGTGACACCAAAAAAATTTATGTGGAAACCCTTTTAAATAAGGAAAAAGGCACGGGCCAAGAGGAGCAACTGATATCACTATAATAAGGAATTTTACACCGTGTAGGTACGAGTACAATACAAAAAAAGCTTCTACATACACAAAAGAAATACCCTCTTTTGATTTTTCACCTTACTAAAAAATATCGCTCACACTCTATTTTTTTTCACAGACTATTTTTTCTTATAGTCTGTGATATACCTCACAGATAAAATATTCAGTATATTTTACTCTCTCTGTGACTCTCTTCTTTTTTCCCTCTATTTGGTGTGTTTAATGGAGGATCTCAGCAACTCCTTTTATAGAAAAAAAAGGGACAAATTGATGTCATCAGTGACATCCCAATAGTGCAAGTTTTCAATGATTGGTGCGACTTAGTTGAATTTTGTTATCAGCATGTTTGTTGATATTTGAAAAAAAGGGGCTGGACCCCATAATCTCCCCCTCCAGACTCATTCACCACAAGCAGGTGCCTTCATCTTTTCAGAGAGACCTCATGCCGACAAGTTCTTTGCACAATTCAAACTTGTCTCTTGTCACAACTTTGGTTAGCATATCTGGAGGATTCTCATTTGTACAGATCTTTTCAATCTACATAGATTTTTCCTCTATCTTTTCTCGAATCCAGTGGTATCTCACATATATATGTTTCGTCCTTGCATGGTACATTGAGTTCTTACTCAAGTCTATCGCACTTTGACTATCATAATAGACGACATACTCCATCTGCTGCAGCTCAAGCTCTTGAAGGAATTGTTTAAGCCTTGTCATCTCTTTGTTAGCTTCAGTAGCTGCAATATGCTTAGCTTCTATTGTAGATAATGCAATGCACTTCTGCAACTTTGACTGCCATAATATAGCTCCCCCTGAAAACGTAAACAAATATCCAATAGTGAATTTTCTATTATCAAGGTTACCAGCCATACCAACATTTGTATAACCCTTCAAGATTGGACTAGAACCTTCAAAACACAAGCATATATCCGAGCTTCCTCTCAGATACCTGAGTATCCACTTCACAGCTTATCAATTCTCTTTTCTGAGATTATCGAGAAATCTGCTGACAACACCAACTGCATGAGCAATATCTAGTCTAGTACACACCATTGCATACATTAGACTTCCAACGACAGAGGAATATGAAATTTTAGCCATATTCTCTTTTTCCTCCCTGGCTGTAGGACACATCTTTTTACTCAACTTGATATGACTAGCAAGAGGTGTGCTAACAGGCTTAGCATTCTTCATGTTGAAGTGCTCCAGTACACGTTCAATGTACTTCTTTTGTGATAAATAAATATTCCTTTCATCTCTGAGACGAGTGATCCCCATGTCCAAAATTTGTTTGGCATGACCCAAGTCTTTCATAGAAAAAGACTTACACAACTCATTCTTCGGCTCGTCAATTTTGGAAGTATCTTTACCCACAATCAACATATCATCCACATACAGCAATAGGATGATAAAATATCATCAAAAAAGTTTTGTACAAATATACAATGGTTTGAGGAATTCTTCGTGTAGTCTTGCTCCCTATAACAGATTCGAACTTTTTGTACCACTGTCTAGGAGCTTGCTTTAGGCCATAAAGACTCTTTTTAAGTTTGCACACAAAATTTTCTTTAACATTTATTTTGAAGCCCTCAGGTTGTTTCATATAAATCTCCTCTTCTAGGTCACCGTGAAGAAAACTCATCTTCACATCCATCTGCTCAATCTCCAAATTTAGTCTAGCAGCCAGACCAAGAACTGTATGAATGGAGGATATTTTCACGACAAGTGAAAATATTTTGTCAAAGTCAATATCCTTTCTTTAACCGAACCCTTTAACAACCAATCTAGCTTTGTATCTTCGCTTCTGGCTATGTTCTTCAATTTTAACTTTGAACACCCACTTATTCATCAAAGTTTTCATGCCCTTAGGCAATTTTACTAACTCATAAGTATGGTTCTCATTTAAGAATTTCATCTCATCTTACATGGCTTCTATTCATTGATCCCTGTGTTCATCTTCCTTAGCCTTCTTATAACATTCATGTTCTCCCCCATCAGTGAGTAGCACATACTCATTTGATAGATAACGAAACGAGGGAATACGTTGTCTTGTGGACCTCCTGAGAGGAATATTTGGTTCATCCACAACTTCATGAGCTAGAGGATTATTAATAGCACCATCATTGTTATTATCATGTTGATCCTGAACATGATCTTGGGCATCGTCACGATCATTGAGCCCACCAACATCATGTACACTTGCATGAGGCACTTCATCAAAATGAACCACACCATCAGAACTAGAGGATTCCAGCTTCTCTGCTTTCTCAATGTCTTCAATTGTTTGGTTCTCCATGAAGATGATATCGTAACTTCTCACAAGCTTCTTTTCAATTGGATCATATAGCCTGTAACCAAATCCGTCAAGGCCATATCCAACGAAGATGCACTATCTTGTCTTGGCATCTAACTTTGACCTCTCGTCTTTTGGCACATGTACAAATGTTTTGCAACCAAACACCCTTAAATGGTCATAGGAAACCTCTTTGCCATACCAGACTTTGTTTGGAACATCACCTTGCAAAACCACAGTAGGAGATAGATTAATCACATGTGCAGCGGTCAATAATGCCTCCCCCCCAAAAGGAGTTTGACAATTTTGCTTCAGGATGCAAACATCTAACTCTTTCCATCAAGGTCATATTCATCCTCTCTGCCAAACCATTAAGCTGAGGAGTCTTAGGAGGAGTTTTCTGGTGTCTATACCTTGATGCTTGCAATATTCATCAAACGGTCCACAATATTTATCACTGTTATCAGTACGAATACATTTCAGTTTCTTTTCAGTTACTCTCTCAAAATGAAGCCTGAAAATGTTTAAAGACGCCTAGTACTTGGTCTTTAGTCTTCAAGATGTAGGCCCAATGTTTGCTCGAGCAATCATCAATGAAAGTGACAAAGTGTAGAGCACCACCCAAAGTCTTTGTCTTCGTTGGACCACATAAATCGGACTGCACTAACTCAAGCAACTCTATCTTTCTTGAAGGAGGGTTAGACTTGAAGGAAACTCTATTTTGTTTTCCAGCCAAACAGTGCTCATACTTTTCTAATTTAGCGTTTTTGAAATTTGACAACAATTTCTTCATGGCTAGAACATTAAGTCCTTTCTCACTGATGTGGTTAAGTCTCTTGAGCCATAATGTTGTGGAATTATTATCCTCAACTGCATTCATCATATTGGCACAAGTGGAAGTCGTAGTCTAGTATAGACCACAACGTTTGTCATCACTAGCCACAACCAAGGAACCCTTAATGAGTTTCCATTTGCCTCCACCGTTGGTACTAATGTATCCTTCATCATCTAATACACCGATAGAAATTAGGTGCAGACGAACATGAGGTGCATGTTTCATATTGTTCAAAACTAGTTTAGCTCCAGTACTAGTTTCTAAACAAATTGTACCGTACCAACCACCTTAGACACGGTCTCATTCCCCATACTCAAGGTTCCAAAGTCACCAGGACTATAGGAAGAGAAAAAATCTTTCCTTGATGTCACATGAGATATGACACCCATGTCCACAACCCAGCTTGACTCATCATAAGAAATATTTATCAGATCTGCATCAAGAACGATAACAAGATTTTCAGTGGCAACGGTGACTAGGCAATTTTCATTGCCATCTTCTTTATTTTCTTCTTTTTCTTTGTTCTCCATCGTGAATTTCCAACAGAACTTCTTTGTGAGCCCTTTCATACCACAATGATAGCACTCAATATTTTTAAGTTTGTGTAATGACCTATTAGGTCATTTAGATAAACTTGCTTTATTTTTTTTATGGTACTGATTGTGAGTGTGCAATTTAAATATTTTATGATTTCCTAATGCTATATTACGTTACCCACCCACTTGTTATTGCCTAAAGAATACATCCACTTTGTTTTATGGATTGGACATCATTTGTCTAGTGGAAGTTGCTGATTATTCTCCATTTCTTTTGTTGAAAAAGATTTTTCCAACTATAGGCACGATAGGAATGTATTGCTGTCATTCACGCCTATATATATGTATGCTTTATATTGTTTGTATAGCAAGCAGGAAGAGAAAAGGAGTGAACAAATACTATCTGTTTTGAGAGTTTTATTAGTTAAAGGGAGGTGTTAATTATTTTGTGTAGCTTTGAGACTAATTGCGAGAGTTATCATTTTGGGAGTTGAATTCGAGATTTGTCCATCCAGTAGAATTGTTCGAGTGTGGTTCCGGCATTGAGGTAGATTTGTGTATTCTTCTTTGAGATTGAGATTTAGTTATTGAATATTCGTATGTTATAATTTATGAAATGACCTGAAAATTTCCTTATAATATCCGTGGGAAAAACTTTTGTTATATAGGCGGTTATTCTTGAAAACATGAGAATCCTAAGGGAACCTAATTAATAAGTTTTAATTATGAGAAAAAATTACTCTGAAGTCTGTTCAAATTCTTAAGGGAACCTAAAATAAAATAATTGAGTACAAACCAATTGAAAATCAAACAAAAAATTGAACGGAAATTTATATGGCCAAAGATAAGATTAAGAGGCAGTGCACAAGTTTTGTGGAAAAAGATAGAGTGAACACACGTAATAAGTAGCATATTACTTTAATTTTTATTGTATAAACTAGAAGTTGGGATACAACTGTTTGCAAGAACAAAATAATCCAATCAATTTATAGCATATGTCCAAAGTTAACATTTTTTTTAAGAAAAATAATATATATGTATATAATTTATTTATATCGCAGTGCTCGTCACTATTTGTGGCTTATATAATACAAATATGTAAAGGGTAATAAATATGAATATGATATTCATTTTAATCCATTAAGCTGTCTGCTTGAATTTTTTTCTATAATGTTTTACTTTTAATTCATTTTAGCTCCAAATCTCTTCATTTTTGTGTCAATTTAATCTTACAATTTAATCGTACCATCTAGTACAACTTACAAAATTCATGCTCGGAAAGGATAAATAAAAGTATTAATTATGAGACAAATGATGATTGAAAATATGTATTTTTGACATAACCTTGGGCGTAAAATTGAGAATCATGACTAAGATGGGAAATGATAATTTTTAAAACATGGCGGAGAATTTTAAAGGGAACAATATCAAATGTATAAAAGAGAGTGAATTTATAATTACTAACTTGAAGAACTTTGATAATTATTATACTTATTGAGAGAAATATTGCATCTAGAATTGTGTCTTCGTTGCATGCATCCTCATGTCATGATATTTTGGGAAGTTGTGAATTTTGACTTGTATCATGAGTCTTTGACCACGCTCACATAGGTGGCAAGGTAGTTGATACATTCTAACTTGTATCATGAGTCCTTCACCACGCTCACATATAGGTGGCAAGGTAGTTGATACATTGTGACTCATATCATGAGTCCTTCACCATGCTCACATAGGTGGCAAGGTAGTTGATATATTGTGATTCGTATCATGAGTCCTTGACCACGATCACTTAGGTGGCAAGGCAGTTGATACAAGGAGATTATTATCATGAGTCCTTGACCACGAGTTAGGTGGCAAGGTAGTTGATACAAGGAGATTATATATGGCAGGTTGTGCTACAGTCTTGATTCCACCTTGCATTGCATTACATACTATATCATTGCATTTCTTGTGGTAATTTTGGATTGACTTAGTTGAAATTATATGTTTAATTTAGCCGGGTCATTCTATATAAATTGGCGGCATCGATGCCGGACTGATTTTTTATTGCGGGTGGAAGCGTTCCTAATTATTCCATAGTTTATTCAATTTCTGATTTCCAGTCGGTTAAACCTGCTGGGTATATATTATGTGTACTCACCCCGACTTCTTTCTCCCCCGCAGATTCTCGTCATGATTACCCACGCAATAGTTAATTTGTTCATGCAATCGGTTCATATCAGATCTAGTGGTGAGACTCAGAGCTTCGAGTTGCCATTGGATTCTATCTTAGTTATTAAGTCTTTCTATTTATTCGAAGACTGAGATGTACTTATTTCATCAGAACTTATGTATTTAGATGCTCTTTACACTCGTGACACCAGGTTCTGGAATATGGTTTTATCTATTGAGTTTTTTTCTGTTTTAAATGTATTTTATCTTGGGTTTGAAAAACTTATTAAGTTCTGTAGTCGTGATCCCATTTTTTGGTTGTGATAGTTTGCCTCTTGATTTGCTCCTGTTGTGTTTTCTATTCTGAGAATCACGATATTTGTTTCTCCCCTCGAACCTGTCACTAGGACATCTGATGAAGAAAACCTTGAGATTTTCTTCTTATCTCTTCATTCAAGATACTGCTCTTGGCGAAATCCATAGAGATCCACCATCCGCAGTAGAATTTGATAATGACATTCTAAATGTTTCCTAATAATTTGGTAGGGAACCAAGTAGAAGCAAACCTTGAATTTCTACATCATATTTAATGCCCATAGAAGACAACTGGTTCATGATCCCCTGAAAATTATTCAGGTGATTTATCATCGGAGAACCATCAATATATTTTAAATTCAACATCTACTTTATTAAGAGCATTTTATTGTTCCCAGTCCACCGAGCATACAAACTTTCAAGATACTCCCATAGGGTTCGAGCATGAGTTGCCCAAAAATATGGTTCAACACATTATTATCAACCCACTTTCAAATAAATCCACAGACATGTCTATGCAACAGATTTCAGTCTTCATCTGTTTTATTTTCAGGCTTTACAGTGGAAAAGACTAGTTGATAAAAGTTCTTAACACAAAGCAGATCTTCCATTTTTCTCTTACAAATGGCATAATTAGTGTCATTCAAAGTAACCATTCTACTAGCGTTAACTTCCATTATTTTCCCCAAAAATTACCTTTGTAAACCAAAGTAATTCCTTTCTGATATGAAAGTTTAGACTGTGTTGCAACCACAGAGCAAACTCAGACATAACCTTGACTCCGATACTAGTTTGTTGGGAAAAATGCGAACTAACACAAAATAGATATGGCAAAATACTATGAATAAAATGGAAAAGTAATGACACCAAAAACTTTTATGTGGAAACCCTTTTAATAAGGGACAAAACACGGGTCCAGAGGAGCAACTGATAACACTATAGTAAAAAAATTTACACTGTCTAGTTACGAGTGCAATATAAAAAAAACTTCCACACAAAAACTTTCACACAAAAGAAATACCCTCTTTTGGTTTTTCACCTTACTAAAAAATATCGCTCACAGTCTATTTTTCTTCACAGACTATTTTTCCTTATAGTCTGTGATACACCTCACAGATAAAATACTAAATGTATTTTATTCTCTTTGTGACTCTCCTCCTTTTTCCCTCTATTTGGTCTGTTTAATGGAGGAGCTCAGCAGCTCCTTTTGTAGAAAAAAAAGGTACAAACTGATGTCATCAATGACATCACAATAGTGCAAGTTTTCAATGGTTGGTGCGGCTGTGTTGAATTTTTTTGTCATCCATGTTTGTTGATATTTGAAAAAAGGAGGCTGGACGTCACACAAGTTGCTCCTCAGAAGAAACACAACAATTGCAATGAAACTACAAAAATAGAGTTGAAGCCAAGATTGGAGACCGAACAACTTGATTAAATAGTAATTTGATGGTGTTGATAAACGAGGAACACATAATACTACTATTGTGTCATCAAGATAGAGGATGAACAAGTCCACCAAAAGTGTACAAGTTGCTCCTCCTCGTGTAAAACTTGTTTCTAATTTTTCTTTCAAGAAGCAGAAGAAACGCTAGAAACAGAGCCACAAAGGTTTGAAAAAGATGGAGAATGATCCTGACACAGAAAAGAAGAAGGATGAAGGAGAACAACAGACCCTTACCCAATGCAAGATAAAAGAGTGCACCAGTGGTTTGATGAAGACGAATATGGCCACCAAGCCTATACAAGAAAAACAATAGTTTTTTATTGTTTAATTACAAGACCAATGCAAAAAGAAACACAAAGCGTCAGTGATATAAAGAAGAAGTTTGAATCAAGCAAGACTAAATTTGAAGGAAGGTTGGTTGAGCAAAGAAATCCAAGAGAAGGACTGTAATAGTAGACTTTCATCATAGGCCTAAACCTGTTAATGAGTATTGTACTCCTAGAAGACGCTGCTCAAATTGGAAGAGGTTTTGATATTCTCATGGTTGTAAATTTCACACCTAATCTTAGGCGTATTTATGCGGCTAATTAGCCAATAATGCCCATAAATAGAGTGAATTCGAGGACAAATTAATAGAGTATAGATGTTTGAGTGTCATTTTCTCTTATTTTGCTGATTTAGGGCCAAGTACGCCTGTTGTTTGTGTCTGCAGGATTTTGCTTTGATTGGGAAGTTCGGGGTTAAAGCCGGACTCGATGGAAGAATGCAGCCTAGAACGGGGGACATGGAGATCAGTAGAAGCAACCAACAGACGAGAACTCCACGTGGAAAACCTAGGTACAAGGTTGTAGAAGCTGTAAATTGCAAAAAAGGCGTGAAACCCAAAGGAGGTGCAAGGTCCGTGTCACGGACCTGTTCAAAAGTGTGCAGAGTTGTTCAATCAGCAAATTAAGCGAGAACATAGGAAAACAAGGGGTCCGTGTCACAGACCTGAGGACCCAATGCGAAAAAGTCTAAAAACGGTGTCTTTATTATTTCTTTATCTGAGACTTTAGGTTTTAAGTTTGATTTTCGGACGCAAGAGCTGAAGGAGGCGGTGACGGAGAACACTTTCCCATCGTATTTTGGTTAGTTTAATCTTTCAATTTTGATTTTTGATGTTTTCCACTTCATTCATGATGTATCTCATGCCCATAGGTAGCTAAGCCTCCATATTTTGGGATTGTAGCCATAGACTATGTGTAGTTCGTAACTTTTGACATCTATGAATGGTTTTTTCGATTAATCCTATGTTATTTATATCTATACTTCAAAATCTGGCCAACTAGGGACTAAATTTGTTGTTCACTCTGGATTCGAAAGATGTTGGAGTGGATAGAACACAATAGCATAGGTAGCTTGCTCAATACTAGGAAACTAGGTTGATTCGTGTAAGGGAGACCTGTGACAACTACCCTTACGCCTTGCTTAGTTCATATATGGGAAGATAGCTTTAATGCATTTTTATTGATCTATCTATCCTTGCTCAACGATGTAGTTAGGCAGTCAATAACGGTAGGCTAGCAGAGGCATGCAACGCTATTCAGGTATATTAAACCCCGTGAATCAATAATCAAGAAACCAGACGTAGAGAGATAGTGTAAAGACTACGCAGAGTCGTAACGGTTACAACCCTGGAATTGTATCTTTAATTGATATCTTGTGTGAAAGTCATATTAGTTTATTAGAAGTTATTTCTTTTATAATTGATTTTGCCTAAAATAACAACTTTGTTTACTAAAAGCCCAAAAACGTGATAACCGAGAGATAGTACGAATTACATTCAAATCCCTTGGGTTCGACAACCCAACTCCATACTTAGGGCCACTGTGTTACTTGTGGGACCGCATGCACTTGGTGTGCTAGGGAAGCAACAAGTTTTTGGCGTCGTTGCCGGAGATTTTGAAACGAATTTGTTCATTATCAAAGTTATTTTATTTTGTGGTGATTACTAAATTTGATCTTAGCGGTGTTTTTATGCAGAAAAGTGTGTTCTAAACTGGAAGATCAAGACTCTTGTTTTCGTCAATCAAAGAGGAGAGTAGGAGTTTTGTTTGAAACATCGCCAATTGAATTGGTTGAGCTGGAGGATCAAGAGGATAACAAGGTGGAGGTTGATCTAATTGCAGAGAACATGGAAAATTATAGCCCACCCTCACCAATAGCACCGGCTGCTGATGCAGCACCAGCAACGAGGCCAGTACAGGATGTAGCAATCCCAAGAACTACAAATGTCACGAGCTATTTTGTCAAACCTGAGCCTGGTGGCCGGTGGGAGCTCAAATAGAACATGGTCCAGTTGCTACACTCTACTGGGCAATTCACCGGGCTTCCTCATGAAGACCCACAAGTCCATCTTCAGAACTTTCTTGAGATTGTTGATACTTTCATTCCTAATTGGGTGAATCGTGACTATGTGAAGATGACTTTGTTTCCCTTTTCACTATTGGGGGAAGCCCCGAGGTGGTTACAAATAGTGCCACCTAACTCCATAGCATCCTAGGATGATTTGGCTCGCAAGTTTCTCACCAGATTCTTCTCATCGGGCAAGAAAACTAAGCTGAGAAATGAGATCCTGAGTTTCAAGCAGAGGGCTGGCGAGAATCTATATCAGGAATGGGACAGGTTCAAAATTCTATTGATAAATTGCCCACGCCAATGCCAAGCTAATGAGGTATTGGTTCACACCTTCATTAAAGGGTTGGAACCTAATACTAATATTCTTCTTGATTCAGCTGCAGGGGGTCAAGCGTTGGAGAAGACGTATGATGAGTTATACGCTCTTCTAAACAGAATTGCTCAGGGCAACCCAGAATAGAATAGAGGATCCAGCAGACCAACAATGCAGAAATAGGTTGGGTCTTAGAGATTGATGCTATAACCAGCCCGCAGGCCCAAATGTCAGCGATGCAGAACATGATAACCACGAACTTCAAAAACCTGGCATTGGGTCTAAAACAGCAGATTCCATTGTCAACAGCAAGCCCCCGTAAATATGATACAACAGCATCCGTCAAGTTGGTGTGATGTATGTAGGTGAGGGGATCATATGCTTGAATCTTGCGGATCAAATCCTGAGGCAGTAAACTTTATCAGAAATGCTAAAGGGGATGTTATCAAGGATTCGGGAACACTTACAACCCGAATTGGAGGAACCACTCAAACTTCTCATGGGGTGGCAATCAGTAGAATCATAGGCCACTGCAGTAAAGACCACAGGGCAGAAATACATATCAGAATCAGCCGGTCCAACAGCCTGCAAGACAGGCTAATCCGAGCACTATGACTGATAGTGAGGTGCTGAGACAGATCTTGGCCAACCAAAACAGGCAAGACGAAGAAATCCAAATTAACAAACAAGATCTGTTGAACTTAGAAAAGCAATTGAGACAGTTGGCCACTTCAATAAATTATAGGCCTCAAGGGGGCTTGCCAGGCAACATTAATCCTAACCCAAAACAAGTGAATGCAATCAGCACACGGAGTGGGAGGCCATTAACGGAATTGGTTCCCAAGAAGAAGACAGGGGAGGACTAAAATACTATGCAGAATGATGAGGCTGGCAATCCCAGCCCAAGTACTGATGAGACCACACTATTACCAAAACCTCCTCCTCTGTTCCTACAAAAGCTCGAGAAGAAGAAGGAGGATGACTGTTTTCAGAAATTCATCGAGCTGCTAAAACAGGTACAGATTAACTTACCTTTGATTGATGCTTTGTAGGGGATCCAAAAATATGCTAAATATGTCAAGGACATCGTGGATAACAAGACCAAATGGGCTGAGTATGAGACTGTGGCATTGACAGAGACATGCAGCTCCAAGATGCTCCAAGATTCACTGTGTAAGTAACCATTGGGAACCGTCTGAATGTTAGGGGCTTGTGTGATCTTGGGGATAGCATGAACCTCATGCCCATGTCTTTGTTCTTAAAGTTGGGGCTTGGAAGGCAGAAGCCCACAACAATTATATTGAAACTAGCAAATCGGTCTGTAGCGGGGCCGGATGGAGTAATGGAGGACGTATTAGTCCAAGTGGGGTCTTTCATCTTCCCCGTTGACTTCGTCATCCTGGATTTTGAGCCAAATCCTGAGGTCTCATTCATACTCAAGAGCCCATTCTTGGCTACAGGAGGGGCGTTAATTGATGTTGCAGCAAGGCGGCTCACCATGCGAGCCCATAATAAGGTAGAGGTGTTTGATATCTACAAAGCAATGAAGTTACCTGCTGCATATGAGGAGCTAGCAGCTATCATAGTGATAGACACTGCAGTGGCTATGATCCAGGTTGAGATTGAAGACCCACTAGCCAGGGTACTGCTAAATCAAGGGCTAGTGGATGATGCAGAATCTAGATAAATTAAAAGTGTTCTGCATCCTCACAATGTGAGTATACTAAAGAAGATGAATGAACCCTTGAACAGAGTGTTGGGATCAGTTCCAAAACCCTCAGTAGAAGAAGCTTCTAAGTTGGAGTTGAAGCAAATACCATCATATCTCAGGTATGAGTTTCTTAAATAATACATTACCTGTAATCTTGTCTGCTTCCTTGACTGCAACCCAGGTAGAAGTGGCTATTGGTGTTGAAAAAGTGAAAGAGAGACATAGCGTGGCAGATGTCTGACATCCATGGCACCAGCCCAACCCTCTGCATTCACAGAATATTCATGGAGTAGGCCCATAAGCCTGTGGCTCAACCGCAGAGGAGGCTTAACCCAATCATGGAGGTTGTGAAAAAGGAGGTGATAAAGTGGCTGGATGCAGGGATCATCTTCCCCATATCAAACAGCAAATGAGTAAGCCCCGTTCAATGTGTCCCCAAGAAGTTCGGGATAACGGTTGTCACCAATGAGAACAACGAGCTGATTCCAACAAGGACGGTGACGGGGTGGCAAATCTGCATGGACTATGGGAAATTGAATGATACCACAAGGAAAGATCATTACCTTGTGTCTTTCATTGACCAGATGTTGGATTGACTTGCTGAGCAGGAGTATTATTGCTTCCTGAACGGGTAATTAGGGTACAACCAGATCACCATTGCACCCGAAGACTAGGAAAAGACAACTTTCACCTGCCCATACGGGACGTATGCCTTCACGCGTATGCCATTTGGGTTGTGCAATGCACCAGCCATATTCCAAAGGAGCATGATGGCGATCTTTCATGATATGGTAGAGAACTTTGTGGAGGTGCTCATGGATGATTTCTATGTCTTCGGGAAATCATTTGAGAACTGCTTGCAGAATTTGGACGGAGTGCTGGCTAGATGCGAGGAGACTAACCTCGTTCTTAACTGGGAGAAATGCCACTTCCTAGTTAAAAAGGGGATAGTCTTAGGCCACAAAGTGTCCAAGAAGGGGTTGGAAGTAGATAGAGCCAAGATAGAAGTGATCGACAATCTACCTTCACTGGTTTCGATCAAAGGAGTCCAGAGCTTTCTGGTACATGCGGGGTTCTACCATAGGTTTATTAAAGAATTCTCAAAGATCGCAAAGCCGTTGTGCGCTTCATTGGAGAAAGAGGCACCCTTTCACTTTGATAAAGCTTGTTTGCAGGCGTTTGAAACACTGAAGAAGAAATTGGTGGAGGCGCTGATCTTGGGAGCACCCGATTGGGGTCTCCCGTTCGAGCTCATGTGAAAAGTCAGTGATACAGCAGTGGGAGCGATACTGGAGCAGTGCAGAGATAAAGTCTTTCACTCTATATACTATGCCAGCAGAACCTAGGATGCAGCACAGAGCAACTATATGGTTACCGAGAAAGAAATGTTGGCACTGGTGTATGTGTTTGATAAGTTCAGAGCTTATTTGGTGCGGACCCAAATGGTGGTGTTCACAGACCACGCAGCAGTGAAGTGTTTGTTCAAACAAAAGGATGTCAAGTCGCGCTTGATTAGATAGATCTTATTGCTCCAAGAGTTTGACATCAAAATCATAGATTGGAAGGGGAGTGAAAACCAAGTTGCTGATCATCTATCTTATTTAGAGACTGATGCTCACATAGGTGAGCAACCATAAATCAGAGAAGAGTTTCCAGATGAGCAGCTGTTAGCCATTGAGGTAGAACAATTACCATAGTATGCGGATATTATAAATTACTTGGTAAATGGTGTGTTCCCATCAGATGCAACATATCAGCAAAAGAAGAGGCTGGCCCATGATGCAAAGGCTTATGTCTGGGATGAACTGTACCGATTCAAGCAAGGAGCTGACCGTATGGTAAGAAGGTGTATTCCAGAGGCAGAGATGAAGCCGATTCTAGAGAGGTGTCATGCCTCTCCATATGGGGGCCATCATGGTGGTGACTGAACAGCGGACAAGGTATTACAATCTGGTTTTTTCTGGCCCACCTTATTCAAAGATGTTGTTCAATTCTCAAGGGCATGTGATGCTTGCTAGAAGACAGGTGCTATATCTCGGAGGCATGAGATGCCCTTAAACAACATTCTGGAAGTGGAGATCTTAGACGTTTGGGGCATTGATTTCGTGGGTCCATTCCCACAATCATTCAGGTGCCACTATATCCTGGTAGTTGTGGACTACGTTTCCAAATGGGTAGAAGCAGCAGCTCTTCCAATCAATGATGCGAAGGTGGTGAGCAAATTCCTCCGCAAGAATATCTTCACAAGATTTAGTACTCCGAGGGCCATTATCAGTGATGGCGGTACCCATTTCTTAAACCAAACTGTGAAGAACTTGCTGGCGAAATATGGGATACAACACAAGGTAGCCACAGCATACCACCCACTAACTAGTGGGCAGGTGGAGGTGTCCAACCGGGAGGTGAAGTAGATATTGCAAAAGATCGTGAATGCCACCCAGAAAGATTGGGCAGAAAAGCTAGATGAAGCATTATGGGCGTATCGGACTGCCTACAAGACCCTAATCGGAACCTCTCCGTATGAGCTTGTGTATGGCAAGCCTGTCATCTTCCTGTAGAACGCGAGCATCAGGCGTATTGGGCGATTAAGAAGCTGAATCTTGACCCTGAGCTCATTGGAAGGAAAAGACTTGAGCAATTGGAGGAGTTGGATGAATTCCGGCTCCAATTGTACGAAAATGCTAAGCTTTATAAGGAGCGGACGAAAAAGTGGCACGAATGGCACATAATCAAGTGAAACTTCGAGCCAGGCCAACAGGTATTGTTATTTAACTCACGTTTAAACTGTGTCCAGGAAAATTGAGGTCCAAATAGAGTGGACCATTTGTGGTGGTAGCGACCACACCCCATAGTGTAGTGAAGCTAAAGGACTTGACCCCGAACCAAACCTTTTTGGTGAATGGTCAAAGGGTCAAACACTACTATGGTGTGGACGCAAATCAAACAGTGGAGGCCATTGAGTTGGCCAAAAATGAATGAGTACAGCATGCGTCGTGCCGCGACATTAAATTAAAGCATTGCACGGGAGGTAACCTGTGGTGAGGTAACTTAGTTGTGTTTATTTTTCTTCATTAAATAAAAAAATATGCGCGTCCCGTACTAAAAGAAACGAAAAATTTACACAAGTACAGGTCTGCGATGCCTCCGCGTCGCGGATCCTGCACTTGTTGTGTGCCAACTTTTCAGTCCTAAATTCCCTACGATCCATTAGGAAATTTTTTTGTGTTTTCTGGTTCTAATCTATTGTTTTAGTGTTTTTGAAGCATGTACAGGTGTTCAGGTAATTTTTCAGGGCCCGAAGCAATAAAATCGGATGTTTATTGTTGCTCAAAACAGTATGCATTCACGATGGTACCGCAACACGGACCCATCGCGTATGCCTACTATTTCTGACCCAGGTGGAAATATCACTAAGTGTTGGTCCGCGTTCACTCTGTGTCACGGAGCAAACGCATACCCTCAACGTTTCTGCGCCTAGGTAAGTGATTTTGTTAAGTGTACATTCGCGTCACCTCCGCGTCGCGGAGCAAACGCGAAGGCTTACTGTCTCTGCATCTTGGAAAATGTTTATCTAAGTGTTGATCCGCATTGTCTCCTCGTCGCGGAGTTAACGCGGATGTGTGTTAAAAATGTCGAATCTAGACGTAGCCCCCACCCTCTTAATTACCCTAAACCATTATTTCCCTAATATTTTTTCCCTATTTCTTCCCCGCCTGGCCATAAGCCCAACCTTATTCCCCTTCTCCTCAACTTTTCTTTTCCTTTTCTTCCCTTGTTCCCCTCCCTTTTGAACTCCATCATGCCACGCCTTATGTGGATTGCTCATACTGCGCAATTTCACGCTCCTCCTCAGGTATGTACTCTGGGTGTAATTTTTGTGCTTCGTTTTACTGCGTTTCTAGCTGTCAAAGTTGAAGTCTTCATGCTTTATGGGTACATTCGAATGGGATTCGTCATTGATGGGTAATCTTGCTTGTGAGGGTGTACTATGGGTAGATGGTTGGTGCTTACATGTGCCTATTATGTATGAATTGTGTGGGTGAAAGCCCTAGGTCGAGTTTATGCCCTAAAATAAGGGAACGTTTTGGGGGTTTATGAATTCTATCACATGTTTTGTAATTTAATGGTTGCTTGGATGTTGGCATATGGCAAATATTCAAGTGTGGGGTTCAATTCGAATAATATGATGATGGGGTCCTCTTGTGACTGTCTAAAAGGGATGATGGGGGTTCTTCGACACACTCCCTGAAGGCTTTGAAACAAGTTTGAGTAGTCATGTAAAAGTTCAAGTGTGGGGTTAAATCTTTCTGTTTGATTGTGGGGTTGAACACTTATGTCACACTATGGGGTTACGGCTTGTGGGTGAGCAGTTGAGTCGCTTGACATTAGATGAATGTAAATTCATGTTTGTGCATATCGTAGGGGATATACGGGCATAGAATTGTGAGTTGATGTCGCTCGTATGTCATGGGGAAGTCTGAGTACCCTCGCCACATGGGCATGAGTTTAAGTGTGGGGTCGTGGGCTAGGAGAGTAAGCACTGATTTTGCACTTGTATTTTGCAGGAAAGATGTCTTCAAGTGCACTCCTAGGCGATTCATCAAGCAGGACCAGAGCCACCAACATAAGGAAATGGCCACGAGATATCCCGGATGTGCCCAAAGAACCCTAGGAGGGGTCAGAAACCACAATATGTGGCCAATGTTGTTAATAGAGAGGGACGGAAGTGGTACCAGTCTCATGATGAGACAAAGTACTATCCTGATGTTCCTATTGACGTAGAGTCCCTTCAGGACGACTTCCCCCAAACTCTAAACTACTACAATCAATTGATTTAGGGTTCTTGTTCCGACCACCCATGCCTTGCAATCTGAGCTTGGTTAGGGAATTCTACGCCAACATGAGAGAAGAACCACGTTCCCAAATGGTGGTGGTTCATGGATTGGAGGTCAATTTCTCACCTTCGGCGATCAACCAAATCCTGGGCACCCCTGAAGAGGCCTCAGCAAGGGAATTCAATGAGTTGTGTCATTGCCCGCCCTACCAAGACATCACTCACAACATTTCTTGGCATAGGTCCACGGCGAGATGGGTCTGACATGCTAAGCGGGGCTATCACCTCTCTTTTCCTTTTGCTCACATGTCCAGGGAGGCTAGAGTCATGGTGAAGATCATGATGCACTCTTTCTTTCCTAGGAAACACTTCACCAATGTGACGAGGGATAGAGTGTGCCTCACCTATGCAATCATGAAGGCCATGCAGTTAAACTATGGGGCAATCTTCAGACTATCGATGCGGAAGGCCAAGACCCATAAGGGTTGTAGGTATGCCTTTGGGGGCCTTATTACTACTTTGTGTCGTGATGCAAGCATCCCCAAGGAGGAGGCATAATATTGTCCGGTCATTCAGACCCCCCCTTCTATGTTGCCACTCACATTAAGGGGCCTGACATACACACAGGCCCAGTCCTGACTACAGCGGAGAGGGCCTACCAGGACGAGTTGATTATGGGTCGTATGTACGGCCTTGAGATGCTGAGACACCGGACTGGCGCCCGACTTTCCACAAGAGAGGAATTTCAGGAAGTTGATGTATAATACCCGCTAAACGATCATGCCAAAGTCATGCTACACATTGCACCCCAGTTCAGTGAGCCAGTGGATGATGACATTCCTACTGACCTAGGGGAGGAGCACGAGGACGAGGATGATGAGGAGGTTGAGGAAGACGACATAGCTGATGCGCCTCCGGTATATGTAGGCGATGAGCCCATCCTACTAGGTCCTAGTGATGCTTGAGCACCACAGTTCCCACCTTGCAGGTTATGTATGGTTAGCACTGAGGGCAATGCTAAATTTAAGTGTGGGGTGGGAATTCCTTTGTTTGTGATGATTCTTCTTTTAGTCTATTTCTGGCATGTATTAAGACAATATGTTTTTATTTCTGCTTTTTGTTTATGCTTGGACATCTTTTAATTTTTTTGGGTCTGTAAATATTGGCTAACTACTACTATGATGCATGGATGCTTTTCTATTGATAATTTGTGAATGAATTAGATCATTGGTAGTTGTATGCCTACTGATATTAGTTGTGTGTTATTCATAGTTGAGTAGTTAGGGCCCTATGATGGATGAATAACGACCGTCCTAAGGGCATTCGTCAAATTGAGTTCATATAAAGTGTGGTAATATGTAAACGAGCATCGAGCGCGAACCTTTGAACATAGTTAAGGGTGAGTGTTTGAACCTTGTAAATCACTGGGTATGCATGCTTAATTAGATGAATTCATGGGAATACCACAATAAGAACCCTAGTGCTGACCTTGTGATCAAAATGTGCCATGTGTGAGTGAGCCAATTATGAGTCTCGATTGTAATAGGTTCGAGAACTTGCCCGGTATGTAAAGTAGACTTGAGAGGAATTAGAAATAGAGGAAATGATCTAGGCTTATCGTTGGATGACGGAATCAATCCTAGTTAGCCCTATTAAGCCTTAGCCTATTCTTTGTCTAACCACATTTCAAGTTAATCCCTTTTTCTTGATGAATTACCTGATTTTGATCCTAATTCCCTAGCGCTCGAGCACAGTGAATAAGAAAAGAGGGAATGGGAGTAGACACCCGAGATGATGTGAAAGAAGATAGTGTCAAAAGAAAAAAAGGGTGAATAGTTTAGAAAGAGTCTCCCAAAACAGTAGGGGTCCGCGTTGCTTCTGTATCGTGGAGCAATCGCGGATGCAGACTATTTTGGGCCCAAACTTTTCCAATTAATACATGCTGGTCCGCAACGCGGACCATCGCGCATGTACACTGGAATGAAAAAAAAATATTTTTTGGTTTCTTTTAATTATTTCCCTTGGCTTAGTCAGTGTTTGTTTAGGGTGTCCACTTATTAATAGGGGGTTATGTTGTGGTCAGATTAAAGAGATGGGAGTACTCACAGTTTTAATTCAAGAAGGGTAACAAGGGTTGTGAGTAAAGGGGGCATAAAAAGAGGGGAAGTGTATGCTACAAGCGCGTGGGAATTGAACCGTGTCAGCCATATTCATAAACGTATCCTACCTACCCGCAGCTTACATTACAGCCAGATAAAGACCTACGTGATCCTCTAAGGAAACTTTCAACTAGGTCTACGTTTACATTAAGGACAAGCTTATGGAATCTTAAAGCAATTTGAGACATCTTTTCGAAGCGTGAGAGTTGTTTGTATACCCAGTCTTGATCTTTTTACTGGATTCATAGTGATGTGCATGGGTAATTCTTCTTGGTGAGGGCAAATGATCATTCAGGGTTTGGAACTAGATTAACTGTTAAATATTCTGCATGAGTCCACATGTATACATAAGTGTAAAGAGCAAATGGTTTACGCGCGAGGCATCAGAAGTGGTCACTGTGATTCATAGAGTTCGATCGCATGATGGTCAGGGTACATACTATTGTAGGGATTCTCATGCATGTGTAGTGGTTTCCTGAGGACGGACAAAACTCTAAGTGTAGGGTGGTGATCTTAGGCGTATTTATACGCCTAATTAGCCAATAATGCCCATAAATAGAGTGAATTCAGAGGATAAATTTATAGAGTATAAGTGTTTGAGTGTCATTTTCTCTAATTTTGCTGATGTAGTGCCAAGTGTGCCTGTTGTTTGTATTTGCAAGATTTTGCTTTGATTGGGAAGTTTGAGGTTAAAGCCGGACTCGATGGAAGAACACAGTCCGGAATGGGGGACATGAAGATCAGTAGAAGCAACCAACAGATCAAAAATCCATGTGGAAAACCTGGGTACAAGGTTATGGAAACTATAAAATGCAAAAAAGGCGCGAAACCCAAAGGAGGTGCAAGGTCTGCGTCGCAGACCTGTTCAAAAGTGTGCAGAGTTGTTCAGTCAGCAAATTAAGCGAGAACATAGGAAAACAAGGGATCCGTATCGCGTACATGAGGACCCAACGTGAAAAAGTCGAAAAACGAGATCTTTATTATTTCTTTATTTGAGACTTTAGGTTTTAAGTTTGATTTTGGACGCAAGAACTGAAGGAGGAGGCGACGAAGAACACTTTTCCACCGTATTTTGGTTAGTTTAATCTTTAGATTTTGGTTTTTGATGCTTTCCACTTCACTCATGATGTATCCCACACCCATGAGTGGCTAATCCTCCATATTCTGGGGTTGTAGCCATAGACTATGTGTAGTTCGTAACTTTTGACATCTATGGATGGTTTCTTTCGATTACTCCTATGTTATTTATATCTATACTTCAAAGTCTGGCCAACTAGGGAGTAAATTTGTTGTTCACTGGATTCGAGAGATATTGGAGTGGATAGAACACAATAGCATAGGGAGCTTGTTCAACACTAGGAAACTAGGTTGATTCGTGTAAGGGAGACCTGTGACAACTACCTTTACACCTTGCTTGGTTCATATATAGGAAGATAGCTTTAATGCATTTTTATTGATCTATCTAATCCCTGCTCAACGATGCAGTTAGGCAGTTAATAATGATAGGCCGGCAGAGGCGTGCAATGCTGTTCAGGTATATTTAACCCCGTGAATTAATAATTAAGAAACCAGACGTAGAGAAATAGTGTTAAGACTAGGCAGAGTCGTAAAGGTTACAACCCTGGAATTGCATCTTTAATTGATATCTTGTGTGAAAGTCATTAGTTTGTTACAAGTTATTTCTTTTATAATTTATTTTCCCTAAAACAATAACTCTTTTTACTAAAAGCACCAAAAACATGATCACCGAGAGATAGTACGAATTACATTCAAATCCCTTGGGTTCAACAACCCGGCTCCCTACTTAGGGCCACTATATTGCTTGTGAGACCGTGTGCACTTGCGTGTGCTAGGAAAGCAACAACACCACAATCCCATATGTAAATTATCTGAATAATATAGTTGCAATGGTGTTCTATTTCACGCTTTAAGGCTCTTTTACATATGAGTAACAAGTTTATTATTAAACTAGTCATTCCCACCACTGAAACCACTTTAAGTCTAGGATCATCCTCCATGAGCCAACCAATTAGCTATTGTGTCGGATTTTGGATGCCCTTAAGCTCAGCTTCTTCTAGGCATCACATTTGCTATCATTTGCAGTATCGTAGGCATGGTTAAAACTTGAAGCTTACTCCGGGATATAAAATTTGTATCGGTACCTCTCACTGTAATACTTTGGACTCTTGATTTGATGACTTGGATTTTCAACGACTAGTCTAAATTAAGATAGTATAAACATTTGTTTCATTCTTTAAGAACAAAACAAAAAGTGTGGGACACATTGGGAAGGGGGTATTATTTTATTTTTGGGCAAATTAGAAAAAATATGAATGAGGTTATTTGGATTATTTTATATATATATAATTTAAGAAAAATGACACAAAAGAGCAAACTTGTACCATTAAACTAGTAAAATGACCATAGTTTTAATTAATTACGCATGCTAGCCAATGTTTGATTGACGGCTGTTATGCAGTAGTAGACCCATGTCTTGGGATTTCTATAGGAGCTTCTGCTTCACATTCTTCGCATTTAGGGGTGTAATATATATAAAAAAATTCATTACTTCCTTTAAACTCTTCATCTATCCGAGAATTACTCTTTTCACACCTTTGAAAATTTTCGTTCTCCCTCCCAAATTATCCCTCCATAATTTTCAAGTAAGAGTTATGTGTTTTAAAATTTTTTATTTTTGAAATTTTTTGTACTTTTATAGTTTTCTCACATAATAGCTTTACCATTTTTCAGCCTAATCAATAGAAATGGTTGAAGGAAATCCATCAATCCATGTAACAAGAGGTCTACATTTGCATGACAGTGACTATGATATAGGGGATATTCCATCTTTTCACTGTGTTTAACTCAAGAAGATGAAAGATTTGCAGGATCAGTTGCGAGATCTAGGGCTTTTCAAGAGATTAGATCAAAATTTTGAAACGACTAAATCAGATTGCAACAACTAGAGAAGGAAAAGGAAATCAGAACCAACACAAAAGAGCACGGAGCAATGGATGATGGTTCGACGCAGTCATTGAATTCATGTTGAAAAAGGAAACCAAAAGAAAATGGTTCTAGTAGTCATAAATCCAAAACATCCTGTAACACCCCACATTTTATTTGTACTAATTATATGTGAATAAATCATGACATGGATTGGCCAAAGTAGCGTCAATTCTTGAAAGCGCTTGATCCTCGTGTTAATGGGTGCTATAGGCGTTTAACTCTTAAGAGGGTC
>JAPFFP010000070.1:7414963-7429430 GCA_026153255.1 Solanum medicagineum
TGTTGGTTTCCTGCCATCAATGGATCTGCCTCTACTCTTGCTTCTGCCTCTCCATTTGCTACTCTTTTGTTGCCTCCTTCGGTTCTCTGTGACAAGGGCATGGGTCTGATTTGTGCCCATGTGCCTTCTCCTTGCCTCTTCACTAAATAAAGCATCTTTGACCATTGACATGGTAAGTTTGCCATTTGGGGATGAGTTGCTGAGAACGTTTCCCAATTATCGAGAAGGGAACTGAGTAGTAGCAGCGCCTAAACTTCATCGCCAAGTGGCATCTCTACAGACGACAACTGGTTGAACAAGCTCTGGAACTCACTGGTATGCTCGGTAGCTGAAGTTCCATTTTTAAGCTTCATGTTGACTAAACGCCTCATCAACAGGGCTTTATTCCGAGCGGTCTTGGCCTGGTACATGTCTTCCAACTTCTTCTAGAGGGCATATGCGTCTGTCTCTTGTGCAACATGGTGGAAGACACTATGATCAATCCATTGGCGGATTTGACCTATAGTTTTTCGGTTTGATTTTTTCCACTCTGACTCCTTGACAGAATCAGGATTTTTACCTTTCAATTCGATAAGATCGAATAAATATTTACAGTTTAGGAGATCTTCCATCCGAGGTCTCCATAACGTGTAGTTGGTGGCAGTGAGCATAATCATGGCTCCGGAAGATGATGTTGACTCTTCTGTGGTCATTATCACCTTGTAATAGCTTAAAATTCACCAAAACAAGGCTGGATCTTGAAAAATGGAGCTCACCGTTACGTTCGGAACGGTCAAAAAGGTGGAATTGACACTTCGGGGCCAAAATTCCACTATTAGGGCAGAATAATAATTTCGAAAACGTTGGGGACCTAACTGAAATTGTAGAAAGAACAGGGGTCACACTGTAATTTTAGAAAGTGCAGGGACCAATCCGAACTTTCCTGAAAGTTGAGGGACCAAACCAAAATTACAGATAACTTTAGGGGCCAATTTGTAATTTTCAAAACTATTGTAGATTCCGGCAATGCACAGTGTTTCCGGTCGTCTTCTCCGGCGGAACTCTGGTGAACAGTGTCGTCTCCTCTGGTGAAACTCCGGTGAACAGTGTCGTCTTCTCCGGTGAAACTCCAGCAGCGTTGACTAAATTTTGACTGCAATTTTCGGGCTCGTTTGAGCTCCGATTAGGTCACCGTTTGGTGCGTTGGATTCCGTTCAACGAAACGAATCCAATGGTGCAATCAGAATTGAATTTCGAACAAAACTCAGAAAATCCAAATTCGACCCGTCACTTGAAAACTCGACCAACGCTTCTAACTTGGCTCTGATACCACTTGTTGAGCCCGAAGGAACAATAAGCATTGGTAAACATAAATTTGAGAGAAAAATTTCTTCTATTACTTTCAAGAATAGATTATAAAAATAACTCTCAACCTCACAGATTACCCTCTTCTAGGTGTTCTTGGTGATGTCTTACAAATGAGAATTGCACCTCTATTTATAGTAAAATTTACAGGTGTAAATTATCAAAAGTTGGCCTAAAAGTTGGTGGCCAACTTTGAAGAAATCTGCAGCGATTGTTGAATTCAACAAAGGCAGGTTCAACAATGGTGGCTGTTCAATGGTGGCTGGAATTCTTCAAATAAACGACTAAATAAATAATAAAGAAACAACTAACAGCTAGAAAATAGGTACTGCAAGACTTTGTCAAACTAAAGAAAATAGGCTGATGTTGTATGACTTCAACACCTACTCTCGACATCAGCTCTAGTCTTAGCCATGCCTAGCTGCTGACAAAAGCTTTCCAACTTATTAACACTTAATCCTTTTGTGAACAAGTCTGCAATCTGCTGCTCTGTTTTAATATGCTTCAAGTCAAATCTCTCCTTGCAACACCTTGTCCCTGATGAAATGTAATGTATTTCCACATGCTTCGTCCTTGCGTGAAAAATAGGATTTTCAGCCAAACTGATTACTGATTGACTATCACAGTACAAGGATACTGTATTGCCACTGTATAACCAACAAGTTGTTGTAAATCCTTCATCAACCGTATATTCCATATACTTTCTTGAGTTGCGGTGGCTGCTGCCCGATACTCTGCTTCTGTGGTTGACAGCGACATTGTTGGCTGCCTCTTGCTGCACCAAGAAATTGCTCCATCTCCAAGCTTAAACACAAAGCCAGTAGTAGAACGACGGGTTTCATGGTCTCCTGCATACTCAGAGTCACAATAACCGACCAACTTGCATTCTTCACATTTCTTATATAAAAGGCCATAATCAATTGTACTTCACATATCTTAGAATTCGCCTAACAATCTCCGTACGCTGCTTCTTTGGCTTGTCCATGTAGAGACTCATCACACCAACTGCAAAAGGAATATATGGCTGAGTTTGAGTTAAATAAATCAGACTTCCTACCAATTGCCGATACATCGCCACATCTTCTAAATCTTTTCCTTCATGTGCACACATCTTGGCATTTGGTTCAATTGGAGTTGCAATTGGCTTGCACAGCATTCCAAATTTCTTCAACAAGTCGCTGGTGTACTTTTGTTGATGAAGAAAGATTCCTCCTTGAGTTCAATCAACCTCCAGACCAAGAAAATGATCAAGCTGTCCAAGTTCTTTCATATGAAATCGGACAGAAATTTTCCTTTGTTTGAGAAATTTCTTCTTCATCATCACCGGTTACAATCAAATCATCGACATATACTAGCACTATAGCTAACTTCCTTCTGTCGACTTTGACAAACAAACTTGAACTGCAGATGTAACTAAATAACCACTTTGAGTTAAAAATTCAGTAATTTTACCATACCAAGTCCTTGGCAATTGCTTTAATCCATAGAGCGCCTTCCGTAGCTTACAAACATACCCAGGATGTTCTTTATTCTGGAAACCCATTGGTTGATCCATGTAAATATCCCTTTCCAGCTCCCCCCGTAAAAATGCATTTTTAAAGTCCATCTCCCACAAGTTCCATTCTTTGCTAGCAGCAAGTGCAAGTAAGACTCACACAGTTGTGAACTTCACCACTGGACTGAAAGTTTCATCATAGTCCAAATCATATTCTTGAGTAAATCCCCGAGCTACTGGATGAGCTTTATGCCTCTCTATCAACCCATCTGTGCGATGTTTTATTTTATAAACCCATCTGCAAGATATAGGCTACATATCTTTTGGCTTCGAAACAAGTTCCCAAGTTTGATTTTGTTCTAATACAGCAATTTCCTCCTCCATCACTCTATTCCACGCTAAGTCTTGAGATGCTTCTTCAAAGCTTTCAGGTTCTTTTCCAGATTCATCTTCTACTACTGCTGCATTGGCATATTTAGGGTTTCGCCTCCGAATTCGTTCTGACCTTCTTGTTTGAGATTGTGGAGCAGCTGGCCGTTCTCTGTTACTTGTCTCACTGCCTTCACATGGTGGCTGGTGAACAACTAGTTCCTCAAAATCATGAGTTGTACCCTTTTCAACATCGACGGCTTCACTTGATCGAAAATAAGCAATGTGCGATTTATTTTTCAGATCAGTTTGGTCTGGTACTATCTCCTTTTCGACAGACCACCACGAAGAAGTTTCATCAAATACAACATGTCGTGATGTATAACACCTTCCAGGTGTAGGGTCACAACATCTCCACCCTTTTCTTTGATTATCATAGCCTACAAAAATACATCTGATAGCTTCCTTGTCCATTTCGCTACATAAATGATCAGGTATAAAAACATAACATACACATCCAAATACTCGCAAGTAACTGACATTAGCATTCATATTCCATAACTTCTCAAAGGCACAGAAAACTTAACCTTAGTTGAGGAAGTCTGTTGATGACAAACGCTGCAGTCCTCATTGCTTCTGCCCAAAATCTTCCTAGAACATTTTTGGCATGTAACATAGTGCGATATATTTCTGCTAAATGCCTATTCTTTCTCTCTGCGGCGCCATTTTGCTCCGGCATGTACACACAAGAATATTGATGACGAATTCTGCATTTCCTTAGGTATTGAGAGAAATCAATTGAGTTGTATTCCCCTCCATTATCTGTTATTAAACAACAGATTTTCTTGCCCACTTCTCCCTCAACTGTTTCCTTGAACTCTTTACATTTGTTAAAGGAATCAGATTTTTCTTTCATAAAGAAAACCCAGACATACCTAGAGAAATCATCAATAAAAGTCACCATGTACTTCATTCAATCATTTGATGATTGCTTAACCGGACCAAACACATCAGAATGAACTAACTGTAGTGGCTCATCAGTTTTAAATTTTGACTCTTCAAACGACAACTGATGAGCTTTACCATATTGGCATCCTGAACAAACGATGTTAGTTCTTACTTCAAGTTGAGGAAGACCCTTGGTCATTGACTTCTTCATCATCACACTTAGCTTGGAATAACTTATGTGACCCAATCTGGCATGCCACAGACCAGCAGTCTCATTATTTTTCGTCTTTTCGATGTATGTAGACTCGACAGACATCACATCGACTGACTCTAGCCTACGCCCCTTCATAATTGAATTTTCTAAGTTCTTGAGATCATGATATATCCTCACGTCATCAGGACCAAACAGAGCATATTTGCCAGATGTTGTTAATTGTGACTATGAAAGCAAGTTTTTCTTCATACCTAGAACATGATAGACATTTTGAAGTGAAATTTGATCGACTCATTGTTGAAGAGAAACTGCCATCTTACCATTATGAGCTATCAGTAACCTTGAATTATTGGTTGTCATCATAACATGGCTGCCCTTGTACACTGATGGATTCTGCAATTTTTTTTATCACCTGTCATATGATTTGCACACCCCGTATCAACGATCCAGCTCATGATCAATTGATTCAAATATTGTCGTTGTAAGTGCTAAGTCCTCCTCTTCTATAGCGAAAAATGCTTCAACATCCCAAGCATCTTCGCTTTTCTCATTTGAGTTGGATGTAGCAGCATTACTTTCCACGGGCTGTTTCTTGAACCAACAGTCCTTTTCCATATGACCCTTCTTCCCACAATTGTAACACTTTCTGTTGAATCTTTTGTCATTCTTGTGATTCTTCGAAACTTGTCTTGTGTGAAAATTTCCTTCTCCATGAAACTTTTTCTTCTTGGATCCACTAGTAGTATGATACTTGATGTTCTTGCTTTTGTTGGTGTAGAGTGCTTCTTCCTCATTTTTCACCGAGAGTCCTTCCATTTGTTTCACCATAGCTTCTTGGCCAGCAAGCAAGTTCTCAAACTCAACAAGTGATGGTTGATTTGGCCATCCCTGTACAGCAGTAACGAAACCTCTGTATTCAGGTCTCAAACCATGGATATAATGCTTTTTACCCTGGTTTCACCAATTGGTGTTGTTGAATCCAAATCTCGGCATATCCTCTTGACGTTGTGAAAGTACTGGGCAATTGTCATATCACGTTGCTCTGTTGATAATAACTCACTCTCCAAAAGTTGTAATCTTGCATCATTCTTCTTTGAGAAAAGTGCAGCAAGAGTGTCCCAGGCTTCTTTCGGCGTTTTTGCATCACGAACATGCTCCAACACATCTTCATCGATTGTTGTTTTGAGCGCAAACATTGCTTTGCCTGCTTTGATCTTCCACTTCCGCAGCATTCCATTTGCATCCTCTTCCACTGGTTGTGTAATATCGCTTCCGTTGACAACTTCCCAGAGGTCTTGGCCTTGCATATAAGACATTATACATGTTGCCCATGTATTATAATTTTGGTTATTCAGATTTTTGACTCCACCAACTACGTGAAGATCATTCATTGTGCTCGCTCTGATACCAAATGTAGAAGTAAACACAAGAAGCTTGTAATGGAGGAGAACAAATAACAGGAAAGAAAAACAGATAAGAGAAATCTGAAAAGAACGTTTGCAGAGAAAGAGTATTCTGGATATCTTTTTTATACGTTAATAGCCTTTCTTATAGGCTTATCGGAATCATATTCAAACTAAATCACTATCATAGTTCCACTAAATCACTTCCCCTAAACTCTAAGAAACAAACTCTGCACTAGTACACAAATAAACGACTTAAATGAATAATAAATAAACAACTAACAACTAGAAAATAGGTACTGCAAGACTTTGTCAAACTAAAGAGAATAGGCTGATGTTGTATGACTTCAACATGGAGAAACAAGGAATGATCTAAAGAATTCTGAGAGAAGCCCACAATTTGAATCGTGGATCGAAATTTCTACAACCAAGCTCAGGGAGCTTGTTTTAAGGCATAGAGAGATATTCGAAGACGACAAACTACATTTGGTCTTGGCAGAACACACCCAGGTGGTGGTTTCATAAACACAACTTATTCCAGATCGTCGTGAAGAAACGCATTCTTCACATCCATCTGATATAGGGTCCAACCTCCTATTGAAGCCACAACCAATAATGTTCATACATTGTCATTTAGCAACAGGTGCAAAAGTCTCCTCATAATCCACTCCATACTCTTGTTTGTACCCTTGAGCAACCAATCGAGCTTTGTAGCGATCAATTGTACCATCTGCCTTAAGTTTAATGGAATATACCCACTTACTTTCAATGAGAACTCCATCTACTAGTTTGTCAGCAAAGTCCCAAGTTGAATTTCATTCAATGCACGAAGCTTTTCCGACATGGCCTCTTTCACAGGTTTGTAGAAGCCTGATGTAGGTATATCAACGGAATGTAGTGTGGTATGCATGGCATAAGACTTGCCAAATTTCCCTGGAGATTAACCAAGCCATTCAGGAGCATGGTGGTTTGTGTCCTACCAGATCGACGTGGGAGAGTAACTGGATGAGATGATCCTTCTTCTAACACAGGGATGAGGATGTAGAAAAAATACTAGAAGGAGAGAAGGGGTGGAGATCGTCATTATCATAGTTCATGGTCTGTTCTGGAGGGTCAAATGGAGGATCAGTAGCTCCCACATCATTATCCAACTTGTACAGAAAAGAAATAGATTCTAAAGCACGTTTAGAATTTTCTTTGTTAGAAAATTGATCCTCAAAGAAAATAACATGTCTAGATACTTGAAGATAATGATGAGATACATCATAACAGAGATAACCTTTTTGTGCATCGCTATAGCCTACAAAATACACTGTGCTGCCTTTGCCAAAAGCTTATGCCATTCATGTGCTGGAAGATGGACAAAGCAGACACAACCAAAAACTCGCAAGTGAGAATTGTTGGACTTTAGAAAGCTTTTGAGAGTAGAAAGGAAGGTTCAGCAGAAACTTTGTCATTTTTCATGTCCAAAAAAGGCATACACATAGCTATATAAGCTTTTCAAAGAGTAAAGGACCATACCAATCCAACTACTGTTGTACTTTCTTACAAAAATATTCCATAAAATAAGGACTACCATTCCTTTCAGACTAAACAAAATATTCAACAAGAAAAATATCAAAGTAAAGACTATCTAGAAAAATCTCACTATCTAACAGTCCTCCTTGAGATTTTTCTTGGATACTCCTAGCTTAGCCCTTAGAACTTCAAATTTCCCTTTAGGAAGAGCCTTGGTCATGATATCGGCAATCTACTGATCTGAGCTGCAATGAACAAGCTTGACTTCACCATCCTTCTCTGCTTGCCTGATTGCATGAAACTTCACATTTATATGCTTACTACGACCATGTTGCACTGGATTTTTGGCCATAGATATTGCTGACTTGTTGTCAACCTTAATGACAGTAGCTTCAATGTCATTTTGCTCCAAATCGCGTAAAATCTTTCTTAACCATAGAGCCTGATTAGTTGCAGAAACAACAGCTACATATTCTGCTTCTACAGAAGATTGAGCTACCACCTCTTGCTTCTTTGAATTCCATGAAAACATGCCTGAACCAAGTGTAAAAGCATATCCAGAAGTGCTTTTCATGTCATCAACACTTCCTGCCCAATCGCTATCTGAATAACCCATGAGTTTCCCTTGCTCTTCCTTTCTAAACCAAATGACATTATTAGTAGTTCCTTTGATATATCTCAATGTTTGCTTAGCGACACCAAGATGAACTTGACTTGGAGCATGCATATACCTCGGTAGAAGAATATCTCATGCATATTTTCTCTGCGAAATGAAGATTCCATCAGTAGCTTGATGAATCTCCATTCCCAGAAAGTAATTCATTTCACCCAAATTTGACATTTCAAACTTGGTCTGCATTTCTTGCTTAAACTAATTCATCATAGCTTCATTGTTTCCTGTTAACAGAAGATCATCAACATAAAGTGACAGCACAAGCATATCTCCTCATTTAGCCTTCTTCACATATAAAGTGGCTTCATTTTCACTTCTCTTGAAGCCATAATGAATGAGATGATCATCAATCTTACAGTACCATGCTCGAGGAGCCTGTTTTAACCCATACAACACCTTGTGAAGTCTGTAGACTTTATCCTCCATTCCTTCAACTTGAAAGCCTTCTGGTTGATCAACATAAATTTCTTCCTGCAATTGTCCATTTAAGAATGCTGATTTCACATCCAGATGACACAACTTCCAATTTGATTGAGCTACCTGAGAAAATAGAAGTTTTATTGTATCATGTCGTGCCATAGGTGCAAATGTGTCTCCATAATCCAGACCTGCCACTTGCGCATAACCTTTTACAACAAGCCTTGCCTTGTATTTATAAACTGAACCAGAAACTGAACCATATAGTTTCAGCTTGGTCGATAAACCCATTTCACCCCTATTATATTTCTGTGTTTGGGATTATCAACCAGCTTCCATGTGTCATTCTTTTCTATCATACCAATCTCCTTCTTCATGGCTTCAATCCATACTTCATGTCCTGATGCTTCTTGATAGCTATTTGATTCCAGATCGCAATGTTACATCTTTCATATATCTTAGAAAGAGACCTTGTCTTTAAAATTGGCGAATCAGGTGAGGATTCCCTGTCTGACTCATCATCTTCTTTCAGGTTTTCAGAGCCAAATGACTGAACTTCAGGCATCTGGCACAAATTCTGAAAACCTGCATTTTCTTTCTTAATTTTCTCCTTATCCCAGTTCCAATAAGTATTCTCATCCACTACCACATCTCTTTTAATGGAGATAGTTTTTGCTTGCTAGTTGAGAACTCTGTAATCTTTGGCTTGTGATGAATAACCTATAAAGATCCCCAATTCACCTTTCGATTCAATTTTTCTTCTTTGATTGAAAGAACATGAGAAGAGCATACTGAACCAAAGATTTTTAGATGCTTGACAGACGGTTGTATTCCACTCCATGCCTCAATAGGAGTCCTTTCATCCACAACTTTAGTTGGTAGCCTATTTAACAAATACACTGAAGTACAAAAAGCTTCGGCCCAAAAGCTTTGTGGTAGTTTCTTTTCGAGCAACAAACATCTAGCCATTTCAACAATTGTTCTATTATTCCTCTCCGAGCCTCCATTTTGTTCAAGTAAATAGCTTACTATCAACTTGTGATAAATCCCCATATCTTTGCAATACTTATTGAACTCATTTGAAATATATTCACACCATTGTCCGACCTCAAGGCAAATTAGCTTACAATCACCCTGCCTTTCCACAAAAGCTTTAAATTTCTTGAAAACTGAAAAAACTTAAGACTTGTTCTTCAGATAATAACCCATGTCATCCTCGTTAGGTCATTAATAAAGAGCACAAAGTATTTATTGTGTCTAAAGATGATGTCTGCATAGGTCCACACACATCCATGTGAACTAGCTAAAGTTTTTCGGTTGCCCTCTAGGTAGCATTTTTGGGAAATGTTTTTTCCTGTGTACCTTACCAATCTAACATGATTCACAAACCTCTTTAGATAGTGAAATCTTAGTCAAGTCCTTAGTCAATCCCTTTTCATACATATACTTTAAGGTAGCATAGTTAAAATGACCATATCTTTTGTGCCACAACCATGACTCATCCGTAGTTGCAAAATTTGCACTATCAAACTTCACATCTAAAGGAAAAGCTTTATCCACCATTTCTACTTTAACTCAGTCCAAAACCAGACAATGTTTGCCCTTAAAAAAAAATAAGGAATAGCCCTTAGACATTATTTGAACCACACTTAACAAGTTACATGCTAAAGAAGGGACATACATTACATCGTGTATAAAATTTGTACCTTGTGTAGTTTGAAAGGAAACCAAACCCTTTCCATGTGCATCTACAATTTCACCGTTTCCCATCCTAACTTTAGCTTTGAGTGACTTGTCAAGTGTGTGAAACAATAGCTCATTGTGTGACAGGTGGTTTGTACATCCACGGTCAATGAACCATGAGGATTTGTTGGCTGTGTCTTCTTTATGAGAAGCCATAAACAAGCTCTCTTCTTCCTTTTCCATGTTCTCAACAAAATTTGCTTGCTGCACATGGTGTTGTTGTGGTTGACTTTGCTTGACCCTGCAATTCTTCTCAATATAACCAATCCTTCTACAAAATCTACACTGAATGGATTACTTTCCCTTGAACCAGCAGTCCTTTTCTTGATGATTGGTTCTTTCACAATGGGTGCAAGGTGGAAACTTTCCTTTCTTTGAAGATTCTTTCCATGTTTTTTCTTTTGCTGCTTTATCTCCTTCCATCCTTTTATTGTCCTTCATAGGCTACTTGCCTGTATGTTGTGCCTGAAATGCCACTTCAGCTACTTCATCATCTCTTATACTTGATCGTTGTTCTTGAGCTTGCAACTTGCTGATCAACTACGCTATAGATAGAGTCTTCAAATCACAAGATTCCTCTATTGCTAAATCTTGGACTCAAACTTTGCTGGTAAACTTATCATCATCTTCAGCACCACCATTGAATCTGGAAAGGTTTCACCGAACAACTGTATTTTGTTCACAATCTCCATAAGTTTGGCAGAATTCTCTTTCACAGTGTCTCCATCTTTCATCCTTAACATCTCAAATTCTCTATTGAGAGTCAAGAGTTTGACGGTTTTCACTTAATCACTTCCATCGAACTCCTCTTTCAGCTTCTCCCATGCTTCTTTAGGTATTTCACAAGCCATTATTCTTGTGAAAATCACATCTGAAAATGCTGAATGAAGACATGTGAGGGCCTCTGGTTTTCTTGACTTCGCATCTTCATAAATATTTATTTGTGCAACCGTTGGATTTGGTCCAAATGGAAGAGGATCATCTTCACTCTCAATTGTTTCCTATAAGCTAAGAGCTTTGAGATAAGCCCTCATATTAATCACCTATATGT
Organism: Solanum medicagineum; assembly: GCA_026153255.1. Lineage (NCBI taxonomy): Eukaryota > Viridiplantae > Streptophyta > Magnoliopsida > Solanales > Solanaceae > Solanum > Solanum medicagineum. The sequence continues at coordinate 7,426,139 of JAPFFP010000070.1, forward strand.
GATCATTTTCTCCGGCAAACATAGGAGGGTCTGCACCCAAGAAGTTGTTGGATGCCATGTTACTACTATTCAACTCTTCCTTAAAAGAAGCAGAGAAAACCTTAACCTTTGCCTTCATAGATCCCTCGAGAAGAAGAGCTCTGATACCACTGTTGGACTTTAGAAAGCTTCTGGGAGTAAAAAGGAAGGTTCAACAGAAACTTCCATTCATTTTTCATATCCCAAAAAGGCATACACACACAACTATATAAGCTTTTCAAAAAGTAAGTAAATGACCATACCTATCCAACTACTATTGTACTTTCTTACAAAACATATTCCACAAAATAAGGACTACCGTTCCTTTCAAACTAAACAAAATATTCAACAAGAAAACTATTAAACTAAAGACTATCTAGAAAAATCTCATTTTCTAACAAGAATAATTAGGCTTACGATGAAACAATTTGAAGTACGGTGTCTCATTAACAAGGACTGAGGAAGTTTGTCTGTTGATCAAATACACAGAGGTATGTACGGCTTTGGGCCAAAAACTCTTTAGCATATTAGACGTACCCAACAGATCCAGTGTAGTTTCCAAAACATATCGATTCTTCCTTTCGATAACTCCATTTTGTTCCGGTGCATGAGGATAGGTGCAGAAAATAATTCCTTTATTTTTGAAAAACTCAATAGGATTAGTCTTAGTGTACTCTCCCCTGGACTCAGAATGAAATATCTTGACAGTTTTATGAAATTGTGTATGAACATACTCAACAAAATTCATATTAAGAGTCAAAACCTCAAATCTATTTCGAATAAAAAACACCCATGTGTATCTAGATACATGAACAATAAATAACAAAAAATACTTATATCCCTCTTTGACTACATAGGAGGAGGACCCCAAACAACGCTATGCACTAAATCAAAGGTCTCCTTATAATCAGATGAACTGAATGGAAGGGAGCTTGTGACTTTTTGAACTGGCACAATTTGAACATGTTAGCGAGAGACCTGAATGAATGCCATGTGTTGTTGGAAGGCATGATTTACGCATGTGCTGAAGCTGGTAGGAATAAGGATAACCCATCCTATTATGCCAAAGAGTGAGCAACTTATTCGAGCGGGTAACATCCTCTGCAGAAACTAAAAGAAAATAATGATGCAAGTGATGATGAACCAACTCTAGTAGAAACATTCTGCCAGCTCTATGGTTCGTGGCCATGGTCATCCCGATTTTCTTACTCTGAACAACACAACCATAGGGTGAGAATTTTACAACACAATTTTGATCAACTAGTTGACCAATTGAAACCAAATCAGACTTCAAATTTTGTACATAAAGAACGTTAGACAAATTTCCAACAGAACCAACACCGGAAGCAGGTAATATATGCTTGTTTGCCGTATGAATAACATGTTCAGCAACATCATTAGACAATGAGGAAAATTGGGACAAATCTCCTATCATATGATTGGAAGCAGCTGAATCTAGATGCCAACTAGTTTTAATAGAATTACTTGTACCTGAAGATGCTGAGAGTGCACTTGAGATAGCTCCAGGAAGGGCAGCTGCTATAGACTCTCGGATTGGTTTTTCAAGATCATGGCTAGCAGGGAAGGAACCAGATGTTATAGTGACGTCCGTCTGGTATGCTTGGCGAGCAGGCTGTGAACAATTTGGACGATGACAGTAGTCTGAAATATGATCGCCAGTAATCTTGCTAGAAATGTTGCTATTAGGTCTATATTGCTAGAAATGAAGTTACTTGAACTGCAGCCTAATTTGGTTGTGTATAATATAATGTTTGAAGTAATGGGCAAGGCTGGGAAGCTTGGTTTGGCTAGGTCTCTTTTTGATTTGAATATAGAAAGTTCACTTAGAGAAGGGTAGTTTCGCTTTTGTGCAGTTATTAACTTTTGTTTAATAAGTGCAGACAACCGGAACAGAATCAACAGATGTCACTAAGTATGATTATGACTCGGAGACTCCTTTTTAATTCATGTACACTCTGTTACGTATGTCCAACACTGTTCATGGAAGAATAAGGTAAAAGATTACTGGTTTGGTAACTTGTGTGTATACACTCTGTTGCCTTTTCAGTATTCTTCCTTCTAAGTTTCTCTGGAGAATCTTCAACTTCACAGTGGACCAACAAAACTCCAGGCTAAATCTCTTTATTTCTAATAATTTGATTTGTTTTCGTTTCTAAGTTTCAGTATTCTTGCTTGAATAAAATTGCCTCATCGGCTGCCTGATTTACCTAGTCAACTAATTGGATTGGCTTTGCTTCCTGTGTCTGCCATTAACAACTTATCTTCATCATTTTTTGACGATCATGTGTGAAAATAGTTTCTAATAGAATATGTTACAGCACCTAACGGAGAAATCTTAGTTGATCCAAGTAGAGATAATCAGTTTTTACAAGTCTTTAATGGTTACTGCAGCTCCCTCATATCACCACAGTTAATAAGCTTATTATGGGAATGGTCCAACTAGAAGTCATGAGTAGCAGGTTGCTTTATGTGCAGAAGTGACTGATCTAGAAATACTTGAAGGAATAAAATTAATAGGTGATGAAAAGACCCTAAGAGTAGAAACAGAAACCAGAAACTTTAGTCATGTAAGTTGAAATGAATAATCAATGCATAGAGTGATTATTTGTTACTAACCAGGAGCAATTTGACCAATTGAGCCACAGAGTAATCCATCTGTTGAGTTGTAAGTAAATGATTAGTCGACAGGATTAGTATTTTCCTCAACAGCGTTTACTAATCTTGAAATCCCAAAATCTGTGACCAAAGCTGTCAAGTTGTAATCAAGAAGGATATTGCTTGGTTTGAGGTCGCAATTCACGACTTTAACAGGCGAATAATGGAGGAGATTGGCTACTCACGACTTTAACAGCTATGCTCATGTTGTTTTTCAGGATGCCTTTATAAACACACCCATATCGTCTTGCTCCAGCCAGAGCCTTGCCTAGATCAATCCTCCTCACACAGTTTCTAGCTCTACTAGTCCAAAAGCTGTCTAACTAATTAAATTACATTTACCTTTCTAAATCTGCAGGTAGATAATTATCAACTCTATATATGTGTACTTCTTTAGATTGCTTTTCCCTTTAGCTAGTACACATATCAATTTCATAGTACTAATTTCTTGTCCATCAGTCACATTTTGTTCCTTACTGTTGTTGCTGGCCTGGCACCAGGCTAATGTGTGGAGATTTGACGCTTTTCCCTTTAGCTAGTACACATATCAATTTCATAGTACTAATTTCTTGTCCATCAGTCACATTTTGTTCCTTAC
>JAPFFP010000070.1:7434993-7449519 GCA_026153255.1 Solanum medicagineum
TTAACTCTTCTATGAACTCACGCCGAAACTTGGTCGATTGAAATGTTTTGAACTTGTTTAGCCTTGGGTGTCCCTTATGACCTCAAATCGCACTTAACATCTATTCACAACTTTGAAGTTATTGGATTACCCAATTGTGTAGAATTTCGTATCGAAACTCAATCTGTAAGGAAGGTCTCATCTCAACTTTGTGTTAAAGGATTTTTATGACATTAATTATTTTCAAATCTATCGTCCAACTATAGAATAGTCTTTAATATCTATAGTCAAGAGTAGAATCACTTGGCATGATCTCCTATGCATAAGAGGAAAGTTCAAATCTTAGCTAGAAATTTTCAAGGTGTTACATTTAGTTAGGCTTATAGTTATTATTCCTTTGCCTCCTTAATACTGTTTTATTTCTCGCTTTACATTATGTATTTACTTTTCAAGCTTAGTCAGCCTATGATGCTTACTAGATATCCATTGTTTTGATACTCATATTATACTTTGCATTTGTTTTCCCTAATGCAGATCAGTGCCAGAGCCAGCATTTTAGTCAAGGGTGTTCATACTTTTCAAGCATGGGTTGATTTTTGTATCAAGTGTGTTCATCAATTGATATTTATCAAAATATTTATATTTAACCTATATATTTGAAAAAAAATTTCAACGAAGAGTATTCATCTGACCACCTTGGATGAATGTAACTCCGCCCCTGATGCAGCTAACTACGTTGATTTTGTGCCTAACTGATAGACATTCGAAGAAAAAGGGTGAGCTAATGAGATGCTATATTTTGACTCATCTCCATCTATATATGATTTTGGCTTGTCTTTTGCATTCGAGACTAGTCTACTTATTTTGCTTATTTTTAGAGTCTCTACTCATTTTAGTAGCTTTGTGTTTTATCCACTAGATGTTGGGATTGGATTTTTTTGTGTATATAGTTATGTTCTTCTCTTCCGGGTTGTATATTTCCTTAAATGTGCTAATTATTTTTGTTACTGTTGTTTTCTACCCACTAGGTAGATACTTCTTGTTTTGGGGTTTGAATTCGCTTATCTACTGGTGGATTGTGGTAGATAACATGACAACTCAAGTTTTCGAGTTATGACACTATCTACCTATCAAATATCATATAAATCAAATTAACTAACATGCTTATATATTATTAAGTCCCAAATACAGGACCTTAAAAATATCATAAAATAGAGCAGAATCAATAAGAGTTACAACTTACTATTCTACTCTAGATTGGGAAGAAAAAAAGAGAGACAAAAGAAAATATCACTTCCTTTTCTTGTACACCAACAGTGCATGGAACCTAAACTCTTTCTATCCAGATTAGCAGAAATCAAGTGCCATCCTAAACTACAAACTGTTTTTCCACCACAATTGGTTTCCCAACAATCTGTAATGTCAATTGTAGCATCTTTTGATCTAGCTGAGCTTAACTCAAGTCGTACGAGCTTCCCTAGTCTGCATATGTTGTTAAAATGAATCCAATCCAGTTAGTGAGAGTCGTTCTTTCCTTTTGCTGATGAGTTCATTCTCTATCTCTATCTTTCTCCCCCTTCGAGTTCTTCTTGATCCTCCACAAGAGCTTCTTCTTTGTTGCTAACATCTCCAATATCACCTTGTTGATCACCATTACCCAGTCCCAAGAACAGCCCCGAGGAGGCGGAATCATCTTTGTCGTCTTCCTCTTCTGTTTCTTCCTTTGATTGTACAGAAGTGGGACCATTCATCCAAGAAGGGCATTGGTCTACTTGTCCAAAAAACACTGGAATCTCATATTTTGGCATAAGGCTTGAAGCGTTGACTGATCTCTTTGTGGAATCATTTGCAATGCAAGAACATTCAGGAACTGGAAATGCAAGAAAAGACCGTAATTTGGATATTTTGGATTCCTCCAACAATCCGTCGATTAAACTTCTTCTTAATTGCTTGCGTAGTGATGTTATCCAGGTGTGGTTGGGTTGATAGAGGTTATCACGAATCTCTTCAAAAAGTTTGCCAATTTCTTTCCTGCATTAACTCAGATAACAGAACATCAGAAACCTGTCAAAGGAATATGTTGTCCATGTTCTAACATCTAAGTATATCCTATTTGCGTTGCAACTCAAAATTCTCCAAATAGTGAAGGCAAATATTGAGAGCTAAAAAGCACAAATTGGATGACAAGAAACTGTACAGTCTACTAGCACAGACCGTAGAGCCAGTCCATAAGTTCTATTTGACCATTAAGACACCTTTTATTTTGGCTGTTCTCAGTCACGGAGGTCAACTGACAAGAGAAACCCATGTGAATTACCAGGGCTTCTATTCAAATACCTAGTGTTTCGTCATCAAACATGGATTTGTGTCAACTATTCAAATTTTACCCTGTCTTATCAATGCAACCTTCTGTTGGGCATACATGTTCCATTTAATATCTGACAGAACAAGAGATTAATGTAATAAAGCCATGAAGAGGTGCAGTTCCAGCATACTCGTAGTATCTTGATTAAAGGAATAAGAATGACCATAGATTAGAAAAGTTGATCATTTTTTGATTTAAATCAGAGTTTACTCAATGGTTTTCAGGGTGAGCTACAGAGCAAGTCATGCCACAAAAGCAAAACTGTGTTTACAAATACTGGAATATAATTGTTCCATCCACTTGTTTTCAACCAAAAGCCATTAGAGAAAACTTCCGCTTTTGCAAAAACTGAAAATGTTGCTCTAATGGCGTTTGATTGGAAAAAATTCCAAAATTTTTTACAGTTCTTGCAAAAACTGGAAAGGAAAAATAATTTCATCCTTTTACGTCCAAATGCAGGTTTTGACATGTAATACCAATTAGAGTTACAGTTAAACTAACTAGAATACTTGTAGTATTTTGTGATTGAGCTGAGAGTGCCGTGAGTTAGAGTAACTACATGTGTTGAGGAGAGCAATGTGAGCTAGGGAGCTATATGTGCTAGGGAGAGCAATGTGAGCTAGAGAGCTATGAGCCAAAGCTAACAATAAAAAGTTTTCATGATTAATAAGTAGCAAAACGTAACAAACATATGCAAGCACCAGGTCATTCACATGTCTCAAAACTATCAAGAAGTGTACTACAAGAGAAACAGTTTCTTAGCATGATCACAATAGAGAGTTGCTATTAAGAAGTGCATCATATGCAGTAAGGAAACAGTGAAGGAATCAAGTCTGTCACAGTGGACTAGAAGAGACTGTTGATGATCAAGCCAAGGCAGATTCCAATTGCTTAGAAGGATTCTTGGAGGAATTGAGAATGCGACAAGTCCAGTGAAACAAGGAGTAAGAAAATTATAAAAACAATATCATATTTACCAAAGAGGAAGAAGCTTTGAGATATAGGAGAAAGAAGCCAAACACGTGAAGGGAAACAAGTCAAACAAGGATTAGAATCTTGGAAAGTCTTGATCTAATTCGAGTTGAATTGGAATGACAAGAAGCGGCGACCTACGCCTATGTAAAGGATCTAATTGATGTTGGTGAAGATATTCATACAAAGTGAGAAGAGGGAACACACCAAGAAGATTTATTCATGTGACTTGTGAGAGAGAGAGTCAACTGGTAACATTGTAAAGAACATGTTGCTATCAAGAAATATCCATAATAGTTCTTGATTGTCCAGTTATTCGCTGCGAGTTTATAACCATTTCATGTTTTTTAATTGATTTGTATTAGGTGTTGTTTTGTATTGTAAGGGTAACAACAACTGGGTAGAGTTATTTGAGGCAGAGTCTAGACCTACAATTGAAGTGCATTGTAGAGAAAGAGAGAATTAGGTGCTATAGCAGTTAGCTCCTCTGATGCTCTAGTGGTTGGCATCTATAACTTGTAAGGCCCAAATTTAGTGGTAGTTGAGAGAGGCCATGATTTTTCGACTCCTGGGAGGGAGGTTTTCCCGTAAAAACCTTGTGATGATTGTTTATATTCTGCACTTGCCTAAATACTGAAGAGCCAGGAGCAGATGAAATAAGATCTTATGAAGATGGATGAAATAACTTCTTGAGTACAAGAAAAAAAAGACCATAGGTTACCAAAGCGGAAAAATGTGGACGACAATTATTAATGATAAAATACAAATTCAATTACATCCTTTTGCAATAAAACTCGACGAGTTTAAACAAAGGGTGCACAATGAGCTACAGAGAACTTAGGATGTGTTCGCCGTTCGGCACAAAAGAAAATGTTTTCTATGGAAGATGCTTTTCTGGAAAATGTTTTCTATGAATAAAGTGGGTTTTATTTTGTGTGTTCAGAATGGAACCAAAAGAATTAATATCCTAAAAGTATTTGTATATAATTAGACAAATAGTATGGGAGGTAGGGGTGTGGAGTGAGGTGGATGGTGACTTTGGGGGTGGGGTGAAGATGAGGTGTGTAGGGGGTTGGGAAGATAAAATCAATGTAGAATGCTACTTGTGGAACTTGTTTTCTTTACTTCCACTAGGGAAATTACTTTCCTCGTTTTAATGAACTTGTTTTCCTAGAAAAAATATTTTCCAAAAATTTTAAACAACTGAACAAGCGAAAATTGGAAACCATTCTCCATAATGAACACACCAAATTTTTATTTTGTAGCTCAATTGTTTTATTCAATCATGAAATGAAACCAACATTAAGGCCATCTACTAACCCTGGCCCTAAATTAGGAGTAAAAGAGAACATTTGGAGTACAGAGAGAAAAATAAGAGCTGTGAATCAGAAGACAGGAACAGTAGGGAAAGAAAGAGCGAGAGCATAAATCACCAAGAAGAAAGTTCATTTCGGAATACATTACCTGTCCAGACCATAAGTTCTAGATGCAGGAAACTGATACAATCTGTGACCCACAACTAAACTAGCAAAATTTGGGTTTCCTTTACCATCACGGTCAAATCCAGTGATGAATACATCTGCTTCAGTGCAAACCATATAGTCGATTGCTTCCCACAGTAACCGATGAGCATTAGTTCTCAACTCCACAATAGTACTTTCTGGCTCATCATCACTCTCGGCTACCCAACCCCACCAACCTTCAACATTGTACATCTTCGGTCGTGCTGGGGGCGGTGGTAATGGACGAGGACGTGGACCGGAATTCTTCCATGCCTGTGATCTCATGCCTACATTATCAGTAGGTGGAGGTGTTGAATATTGATCTACAAGGTTTGCCTCCTGACCGTATATTTTATCCCACTCCAGAGGAGAGCTTAAGGAAGTCCTATCAATGACATTCTCAAACATAGCGTGCAGTGGAATTAACTTCTTCAACCCACCAAAGACCTCTCCGCCAGATATATAAATGATAGTGTCGGATGAGTAGCCATATGCTCGAAGGAGAATACCAATCTGTCGGAAAATTTACTTGACTAAATATTATTTCGAACAAAATTTTCTGAATATATACCAGTATATGATATTAAATTACGTATCTCAAGGCATACCTTCCTATGTCTTAACTTAGTGAGGTAATACAGAGACATGAAGAACAAATTACAACTGTATAGACAAGCTTCATCGTATGAAAAGGGGCGATTGACATGAAAGCTATTGTCAGGAAGTACGTCACATGTTCTTAATTTTAGAAATACATGGACTCGTGGGAAGATTTTATATTAAACTCATGGAAGTAAGCTACCTCTTCAGGCATGAGAGGACACAAACCATTTCGATATTGTTCTGCTGAATCTGAAGAAAGATTCCCCTTCAAGATACCACGTTTAATCATCCATGCACGTCTGTGCATAATGAGTTCAGTATGTACATCCTAGAGGTAAAACATATGGGCAGAACATACATCAGACACAAGACAAATAATATGTGGCAAAGCCAAACCTTGGTTTGTATGATGCTTCAAAGTTTTTAACATACTTGAAAAAGTTCTGCACAACCATAATATGCTAAAGCATCTCTGGTCATCCCGGGATCATAGGCAATAAATGGTTGTCCTGAAGCTCTTATTCTGTGAGAACATAAGAAATAAGCATAAAAAAAAAACAATCTTCATTTCCATGAGTAATAGAGATTCGTGAGTTACCTATTCAAGATTTTAATAGCAAGATTTAGGACCTCCTCTCTGAAACGTAAGGCATGAAAAGCAACCCTGCATCTCAGCTTTTGATACTCAACAAGAGGTGGAGGCAGGATAGACTGACTCATACACAGTAAAACATGACAATCAAAATCTGAAGAAACATTATGATTGGAATGGATATGAAGACTGGATGAAATACGACTGCATATTCCAAAGAAGAACGAAGTGTCAAGCTGCATTCCAACAATAAATATACTGCACCGACCACAGCTAAATATTTCCAAATATTATGGCAAGTTAAATTGAACACAATCTTCTACAATTTACAGTATTCTTTCCGACAGAGCATAATGTTCCATACTTTTATAGAGATGTGACAACTATTAGGTCTTTGAGTACTAATATATAGATGAGAAGTAAGCAAGCAATTACCGATAGCTTTACTGGATGTAGAAGATTAGGAGGTACACATACGTAGATGATTGGTGATAAGAAAGAGTTGGTTATGAAAAAAAATGTGATAAAAAACAGCCACCATCATGCTTCCATTTCATGTCAAACTTGGTTGCAGGAATGCAAAAGAAGAATGTGTAATAGAGATGAAAAATGATTCCAATTCTTTCAAAAATATTATTCTCCAACTATATCGAATTGGATGTCGTCCTAAAATTTCTTGTGAAACAATCCACATTTGTAAATTCTAATGCAAACAATCATCATACTGTAATATATGATCTAAAAGAGAATGTAAAATCAAAGGACATATTTTATTTGAAATGAAGGTAATGGATACTACCTGCAAGCATCCACCACTAGAAACAAGAAGCTCAACCACAGAGTGCTTAGTCAACATAGGAAGAACATGGTGCAGGTAAAAATATGGAGATGCCCCATGGGGAACTTTAAATGAAGGAATTTCTTTCTTTCTCCTCGCTCCTTTCAGGTCTTTTGGAAGTGTTTTTACGATTTTGACATCTTTTGCTAGTGCTGCTATGAATTGATCCTCATTATAGAGGTACGGGAAACTCTTGAACTGAGTGCTGCAAAAATGAACTAGCAAAACTGAAAAACGACTCAATTGGGTAGTTTAACAATATTGCAGCTGTATGTAATATAGATAATCATCCAATTAACATCTTAAAGTGTACTCCATAAGTTGAGAGTTGAAGTCAATAATATGTAATGGCTATTATGTACATTCTGCCTTCGTACTCTTAATGCAATTATCAATAAGACTATATTTTACTGACTCAAAAAAAAAAAAATAGAGAGCTGAGGCCAATGTCCTATCATTTTCCTTTCTTTCTTGTCCTATCATTTTCCTTTCTTTCTTGCTCTATTTTTGGATAAGATGTCTCATCATTATGGAAAATAGTTGACTATCATTCAATTTTTGCATCAATTCTCTTGATATATTAAATGTGACAGAACCTTATTCCTTTGCTGCTTGTAGTTGATTGGATCTCCGGAATGACCAAGGTAGCGTTGAGGAGTCTCGCAACAACAACAACATCAGAAATCTGCCAGACAAAGGAAGCCTAATAAATTACTGGAGTACTTATAAGCAAGCCTATTATGTGCCAGAGGATACCTTACCGCATTCCTGATCTCATGGGAACCCCCACGTATCTTGACAAAGATGAATCCAGTTGATTGCATTTCAGGAGCTGCAATAACATCACAGTCGAAACAGCTAGTAACAAGTAGAAAAAGTAACAGAAAACATAACCACTGCAAAAATTTCTACTTCATATTATTCAGTTATTTTATTCCAGAATGAACGTTAAAGGTTATTAAGGAAGATGTCTGAGGTTGGCCTAGCCTCAGATCATATTAATTTAGTAAAAGGATTGGCACTGGATAAGAAATGGCCAATTGCCGCATATGCAAGGAATTCCATTATAACAATATTAAGCCATATTTCAGAAAGTCGTGAAATGGATTATAACAATGTTAAAATATCTTATCGAGTTTACAGTTAGTTAATTCATCCAGACATACTAAATATTCCTTATCACACTCCACAGATTTAACTGTTTGAGTTAAGTTGCTTAAAATGCACCAAATTAAGCAGCTGGAGAGCATATTGATTCAAGCAAAATGCTTGTCACTTGCACAAGATGTTCTGAAAGTAAGTTCACATGCCCCTTGAGAAACAGAAAAATTATTGCATCTGGAACAACACAGATGAATGGATATAATGCAATTGTCCTCAGATCTAGTTGACAGCTTAATATTTACTTCAGGTTTTGATTAGAGTTGGGAAACATCTAAATGGAGATGTTTGTCTTCATTTGAGTGAAGATGGATGCACAGGAACTTGGGCCTGAAACTGATCAGTCAGGGAAAATATGGTCCTAACTCGATTATTTTGTAATAATTGTGGTACCTGGATGACCAACAATATCTAGACCTTGAACTACAGTTATAAGTATTGAGAATATTACAACTTCGAAACGCCAAAACAAATTACCCAAGACTGCCATAACTGGCATGATATAGACCACGAAAAATATGAAGGTGAATCTAACCTGCATAATCTCCACTTGGATTTGCATGAGGATGTAAAGAGTCAAAATGACTAACTGGAGCCCATAGTCTCCTGTAAGATGGATGCTGCATGAGAAAGAGTTCCATCAGTGGCCAACAAGTATACTCATATGAAGCTCAAGAAAAATTAGAGAACCAAAACAGGAAGAACTAAAGATGAAATCTTGGGAAGGATTTCAGCACACATTACATTAATAGATCCCAAAAACAGAATAAAAATAAGCATATTACCATCAACTGTAACAAGCAACTGCAAAAGTCTAAAATAGGACTTTGAAGTTTATCATAAAACAATGGTTACCAGGAAACAGCCTCTCTAGGTAGTGGTAAGTGGTAATTTTTGCATATATTCTACCTCTGAGACCCCACTTGTAGGATTCCTGAGTATGTTGTTGTTGTTGTTGAAGTTTATCATAAAAGTTAAGACAATCAAACCAGGAGTAACTAAAGATGAGATCTTGAAATGGTTTAAACACATTATATTACATTAGCAAGAGAATGCAGCAATCTAAAAGAGGGATTTTGAAGCTAAAAACCAAGGTTAGAGAATCAACACAAGAAGAACTAAAGATGAGATTTTGGAGGGGTTTAAGCACACAACAGGCCATTAGCAGACCCCAAAGACCAGAATAACATGAAACTAACTTTATCACCTTTAACTCACAGCAAGCAAGTGCAGCAGTCTAAAACAGAGATTCGAATCTAAAAAAAATGTTAAAGATGAGATCTTGGAGGGGTTTAATTAAGCACATTACATTAGTAACAGAGAGATCTGATTTCTTGAATTTAGGCATCCATGACATGATTGTCACTGAAGAATGGTACTCATAAACAATCCCATAGGTATGTTTAGCTAGAAGAAAATGGGTAAATAGAGAAAGAAGAGATAGAACTAAGCCAGCTAAAGCAACCAACTTCAATTTAGACTTGAATAACATCTTCCCTTCATTTTTCACTAACACCCACTTCATCTTGTTGCTTTGCACAGCCCCAGTATCAGACAAAGACAGAAATGGATAAACAATTTGGGGATAATGGGTCGTTCATGAAGAGTTGTACAGTACTAAAAGATGATGAAAAAAGAACTATTTGAATAATTGAGGGCTTGGGTGAATCAAAGGACAAGTCAAATCAAAGTCAAGAGTTTCAGGAAAAGAGAAGAGAGCGACAACTCAACCGCGTGTACAATGTTATTACAAATGCAAAATGTGTTCGTTCATTCATGACTAAACAGACATCTTGTACACATTTAATTAATTAATAAATAATACTTATCATATTATTTTTAAATAGAAATAATAATACTTAGCCATATAACTACACAAAATAGACTCAATATGAAATTATTTACTATTAATAGACTCTATCCAAGTTATTTATCCTTAATGAATCTATGATCCAAATTATTTGCCTTTTTACCCCAATTTTCCCTTTTTATTTCGCCCGTGACATCATGTTGATATCAGCACGACGTCAGCATGAATACTATGAAATGGTCCTCTGTGATATTCAACAGTATATATATATATGTCATACTGGTATCATATAGAATGAACTCAATCCTCTGTGATACTGTGGCAGTATATTGATATTATATAGGATTAAGTTGTTTTAAGAGATAAATAAGAAACAACTAAAAAAATTATTAATTTCTAAATTAGTTGAAAATATATTCGTTGTGATACTCTGTCGATATATTGATACCATACCGATATCATATTGGAGCTTAATTATTTGTGGTATTTCATCAGCATAATTGATATCGCATAGTTTTGAGCTCTTTTTTTTTTTAAAGAAATAGAACAATTAAGAGAAAATTATCAAAGTTATAAAATTATTTATTAAACTCTAAATTAGTAGAAAATATACTCTTGTGATACTCCGTCGGTATATTGATATCCTATCAGTATCATATAATTTTGAGCTCTTTGTTTAATAGATAAAATAATTAGGAGAAAATAATTAAAGTCTTAAACTTATTTATTAAATTCAAATTAGTAGAAAATATATTCTTTGTGATACCTTGTCGGTATATCGATATCATATTAGATTGAGTTTAATCATTTGTGATACCCTGTCGGTATATGTATACCTTATTGGATATCATAAAAGGTAGGTGTTGACATCATCATGACGACAACACACGAATTTTAATAGTAGGGAGGCATAAATATAAAGGGATATACGGATGTGAATAGTTCGGTTCAAAGAACCATAAACTTAATTTTCTGTTAAATTATTTTGTAGATGATCTTAACTAATATAATATAGATCAAGTTACTTTTTAAAATTTGTTAAACCTAAGTAAATCGAGTTACTTATCAATACTTCTATCATTTTGGTATGATCTTTGACAATAGAACTCTATTTTTAGTACAGTAAATTTTACAAATTTATTTTCATATTCATTTATTTTACTTCTATTTCACCTTCAATATCCTACAACCACTTGTTTTTTCTCTCTGCATTTTCTTTCTTATTTAAAAAAAAAATATTTTACTAGAGAAAATATTTTGACCAATTAAGCATTGAAAAATTTAAAATATATTTTCTCTATGCCAAACAAGTCCAATTTTTTTGGCTATAAATTGAGGATTGTTCCTCCACCAGCAACTCGAGACTTAGGTGAGGAAGAGCCTTTTCCTCCAAAAAGGAACTCGTTCATCGAAATATCAAGTCTAAAAAATATAGCCCTTATGATATTTTCGGAGGACGAGGACAAAAAATACATTTACAACTACCCACTCATTCTGCTGAAATGCTCTTTCCATCTCAGGTCAGCAGTGAACAATGCACTAGCAAAGCTGTTGTAGTTCTGACTCCGACAATGAAACTTAGCCAATTTTCGGTGGACAGTGCTGAAATCCCTCTTTCACTCCATTCTCCCATGAAACAACCTACTAGCTTTGTCTTTTGGAACATCCGTGGAACTAAAATAATAACTTTAAGAGAAACTTTAAAGAACTCCTTAAAATCATAATCCCTGCATAGTTACTCTTCTAGAAACCAAAATGGAAGATCACCTTTGCTTTATGACTGAATTTGGTTTTGTTGACTATTGGGAGGTCCATGCACAAGATAGGTCAGGTGATATCGTCATGCTTTGTCTCACCTCTTACATCGCTGTTACTAGAAAGAAACACTCTCCCCAAGAACGTCATGCTATGATCCAGATACTTTAAAATCAAACTACTTATTCTTTTACTGTTGTTTATGCCAGCACCACCTACAATGATAGGATGAAACTTTGGGACAGTCTAAAAGACATAGCTGACTCAATAGACAATCCTTGGCTTATGGTAGGTGATTTAAATGAGATTCTAACACAATGAGATAAATAGGTGTTGTATAATAAATAGAAGTAAAAGTGTTGCTTTCTCGTCAAACCATAGAAAAAAAAACCTGTCTTTTATCCTAGAGAGGCTTGATAGAGCCTTAGCTAATAACTCTTGGTTAGAACATTGTCCTAACACCCGTATAACCCAGTTGCCTAAGACCTACTTGGACCATAATTCCCTCCTAATTAGTCTTATAGAACCTACTGTAGCATGCAAACAAAGAGCCTTCAAACTCGAAAAATTTTGACTAGGTTACCTTGATTTCTCCAAAATAGTTCAAGATAGCTGGGAAAATAGATCCCTTCTTCAAGCCCTTCGTACCTTTACCACAAATGCTTCTAACTGGAGTAAAATAATTTTGGTGATATTTTTCACCAAAAAAGGCGTATTCTTGCATGACTTGAAGGCATCCAAAAATCACCTGCACTGCCTACTAGTTCATTCAACCAACACCTAGACTATCTTAGAATAGAAGAAGACTACTGGAAACTAAGATTCCATATAAGTTAGATTAACCATGGTGATGCCATTACAAAGTTTTTTGACTTGATTATAAATTATTAATAGATGACGCATAACAAAATATCGTATTTTAAAAATGACAATGGCAATCGGATCACGGATCCCCAGCACATTATCGATCATGCTTTCAATTATTTCTCTAACGGCTTTACCACAACTCACACCTCCACAAGTTGGACCCACATCACAAGAGCAACAACTAGCTTCCATACATTAGACTTATTTGACATGGACTGCCCTTTGCATGATCAGGAAATCATTACTGCCGTCTTTTCTTTCCAACCTTATAAAGCATCGGGACCTGATGGTTTACACCCACAATTTTTTCAATCCCAATGAAAAATAGTGGGTAAATCAGTCCTAGATTTTGTCACCATGTTTTTCACTCTCAATTTGTGCCTTCCTCTACTAACACCACTCTCTTATGTCTCATTCCTAAGTTTACTAATGCCAACCATCTCAAAAACTTTCGTCCTATTAGCCTTTGTAATATTATATATAAGGTTATTATCAAAATTATTGTAAATCGCATTAAGGCTCATCTAATTCATCTTATTGGCCCTTTCTAGACAAGCTTTCTTAAGGGTCATAGTGCCAGCAGCAACGCCATTCTTGTCACGACCCAAGCCTAGGGACTAGACGTGATCGGCAAATGAGGAACCCGAAAGAACCCCCTAAACAAGCCTCGTAGCATATTATTACTCATCCTTGGTCACTGAAGAAATACAAAACAATGTAAGAAACATAAATAAGGGGAATTGGGACTATGGGAGAGACTCATATTTAAATAGCTTGAATATCATAAGTCAAAGCTCAAGCATATTACATAACTTGCCCAACAACACCTCTAATATAGGACTTAACGGGGGCCAAGACAAGCAACTGGGCTCACCCTCATAGTAAAAGTATACCAAAAAGAAGGATAGTCTTTAGTGCATAACTTAAGAACATAGATATTGCGCTCGCACATGAGGACTCACTAACTAGCTTGAATAGATACCACTAGCCATGTGGAGGAGGATGATGACCAAATGGAGCTCCGGTTCCTATATGGTAACATCATGTAGGCATAGAGTATGCGTTAGTATGTTTGAATGTACTAAGTATGTAGGATTCAATGCAACAAGAATTAGGTATCATAGTCAAAATGCACGATATTAAGCAATAGACATAATATACAATATGCCATTTATGATCAATGCTTAAGTAAGACATGCTTATGTAACTCATACTTGTATAGGATATCATATGTCAAGAAGAGACTAAGCTAGATTTCCAAATGTACAACCCTTTGGTAGGTTAGTGATGATGTCGCCCCATCACTTAGGTGGATGAGTACTAACCCTCATCTAGGTTGGTGATAATGCCACCCCGTCACCAAGGTGGATGAGTACTAACCCTCATCTAGGTTGATGAGTACTAACCCCTATCTAGATTAGTGATGATGTTGCCCATCACTTAGGTGGATGAGTACTAACGCTCATCTAGGTTGATGAGTACTAAACCCCCATCTAGGTTAGTGATGAGGTCGCCCATCACTTAGGTGGATGAGTATTAACCCTCATCTAGGTTGATGAGTACTAACCCCCATATAGGTTAGTGATGATGCCGCTCCATCAATAGGTGGAGAAGTACAAACCCTTTACTAGGTTATTCGAGCGCTTAGACCCCCCGGATTGGGCATGGTTGAGTTCTACACTTTACATAGGATTCATCATATGGTCTAATGCAACACTTCATATAGGAATAATCATATTCATAAGCTCATTGCATCATCATTACATCATTCATATCATATCTCATGCTTATTACCTTTAATTCCTCAAGAAACCATAACCGAACATTTTATCAAACACTTTGGGGGTGTATAGTGGGGGTAAAAGACCATGCATTTTAGAGAAGAAATCATGCAAGAAAATCCATTATAAAACCATCAATCAACACCTTGCAACACCCCCAAGACATTCACATCAAAACCCCTCATCAAAACTTACAATAGATCCAAGATATATTGCTCACAACTTAGCAAAATAGTCACAACTTTACATAGCTTTAACATAGTTCATAAACATGTTCATACTAGTAAACCCATTTGTAAAC
>JAPFFP010000070.1:7449619-7461606 GCA_026153255.1 Solanum medicagineum
ATATATATTATTGAAAGTTATATAAAAGTGCTATAGTAATTAACAACTAAAATATTTAAAAATCATATAAGGGTTTGGTTAAATCTCTAATTCTATATGTATCTCTTATATTAAAACAAATGGAGTAACATATATAATTTGAAAAAGATGTAGAAAGTTCTAAAAATCATAGAAATTAACAATTGAAAAAATAAGAATCATATAAGAAATTCTAATTTCATCTATGTCACATAAATTGGGATGGAATGAGTAACATATATTATTTAAAAATGATGTAAAAGCACTATAAATTACAATAAAATAACAAGTTAAAATACTTTAAGAAAAAAAAACATACAACAATTTAGTCAACTCTTCAAATTCCATCTATATCACATCAATTGAGACAAATATTTCTATCATACAGAAAAGTCAATCCACGAATGACCAATGATGGATTTGTGATTATGCATATCATTCAAGGACATATGATTAATAATCATATAAAATATCTATTAGTTTTCTCACTTCAAATTTCTATTCTAAAATTTAAAAAATTAAAAAACAAAAATTAGACACTTACACACAACTCAATTCTAGAAATATCAATTCTACTCTTTTATTGTTTATAATAAATATCTCATTCTTGTTATTTCAACTAAAAATCCATGTATCTACTTATATTTTCTTTATTTTTCATTTACAATATTTCTTTATTTCACCTAAAAACCTATATAATTACTTCATTTTCTTTGTAATAGTAATAGACTCTTAACTGTACATAATGGTGAGTTGGCTTATCAGAAAAGTTTTAGAATTAAAGTAGAATTTACTCACTAACAGAGTTTAATCACATATAAAGCTTAATCTTTATTTTTTCTTTTAGATTCATAGATTATAGAGAAACTAAAACAGCTATAGTGCAAGCTTTGAGCATTTCTTGAGTTTTCAATGGTTGAACTTTTTTTAGGTGCAAGACTTTTATACCTCATTTTCTACAATTGGTCATCTTTTTTGATTGGTAATTTGAAAAAACATTTGAAATTCTTATTGATTTTGCATATCGTAATTTTTAGCAGTATGTTTTACAATTAGTAAAACATTGCTTGTCCTCCTCTATAACACCCCAATATTTTTTTTAGCTGAGACTGAGTTATCCTTCATATGATATAGGATTTTAGTTAATGATTCTTAATTGAGTATAAGTGTTAAATTTAATTTCTTAATGTGGGAATAAAATTCGAGATGATCTAAGGTCACACGAACCTTCTAGTATGAAGTTAAGCTAAAAAATTTCTTAGTGTTTGAGTTTTAACGTAAGATTTTACAAAAATTAAATGGATGGACCAGTGACTTTTAGGTTGTATATACATGCTAGGATCAATTCTTAAGTATTTGAAGTATACTAGATGTGATTTCGAGTCATAAGTGATCTTTTACATCAAGCCAAGTCTAAAGAATTTCTAGCTACTAAGTTTTCATATGAGTCGATAGAAGGGTCAACTTTAGATGATCATATCTCCTAAAATATAATGATTTAGGTGACCCATAATATATCAAATCGAAGATATTCGAATTAGCTTTTCAACACATTTAATTTTGCCTTAATCCGAGTTCGGAGTAGAAAATTATGACTATTTTACTGAAGACCTGCAGAGCTTTCTAAAGGTGCACGATGACTCCACGTCGCGGACCCAACGCGGACCCTTTCTGGATGAGATAAATGGCGTTTTTTATTTTTATTTTGATGGTACTTTTATCGTAAAACCTTTTGGGGTCTATTTAAGGTCCTAAAACACCAAAAACGTTAGTTTCCATAATTAAAAACCCTCTCCTTCATTCCTAAACATAAACGCTCAAGAATCATCAAGAAAGTCATCAAGTTAGGATTAGCTTCCAAGGTAAGGGTTTCAAGAAGACGAATTCAAGCATCCCAAGTAAGGATTTCTTGATTCTTATTTTTCAAGAATGTAGGTTCTTCATCAAGAATTCTAAAGATTCTAAGTCAAGAACTCAAGAATCAAAGAGAATTCCTTCAACCAACGTCCTTCCAAGTTCTTTCACTTTAAAAGAACTACCAAGATTGAGGATTTTCTCCAAGAAAGCGAGTATTCATCAAACTTCGATAATATCAACTTTTCAGGTATGTAAGGCTACCCATAGCGTTGGACTGAGTTCATCCACACGCTCCACATGTTTATTCTCCATAATTGAGTTCAATTAGAGTTTTTCCTAATTCTTGAATTCTAAATGAGTTAATTTTTCTTCCATTGAGTTAGATATATTTATGCACTAAAATTATAATTATTGTTATATCTTATATTATTAGAATTTTCGTTCGTCGATACTTTCCCATGAACCATAAGGAAGTTGATGATCATGACTTTCATATACATTCTTTAATATTGAGATTGATGATTTTTCATGCATTAAACAAGTATTTTGAATAAAGGTTTTACATGTTCTAGTTAAGATGATAACTTTTCTATGCATTGATAAAAGAGTAAGTTAAATTAATATTATATATGTATTTTATTGAGTACAAACAGTTACATGTTGGGGAATATGTTTTGATGAGATGATGCATGATTTAATGTGTCTTTGAAGAAAAACATGAGATTTACTAAAATCTTCTACTAAATTGGGGTTTTAAGTTGAGATACTACTTTTAATTGTTAAACTAATTAAACCCCAAAGTTACTACAAAAATCTATGAATCTTGATATCTTGCTTAAAACTCAAGAAAAATATTAGTATAAGTATTTTATGAATAGTGAAGCGTGAAGCATGAAGCCTATGATTTTAGACAGTTTTGAGAAAAGTTAAGGGAATGTTAAGTTGGGCTAAGTCCCAAAGAGAAGTAAGTAATACTTTGAGAAAGAATATTTTTTTAAGTATGAGCATATAATTAATAATTTTGAGAGTAGTATTGAGCACCGATATGAGTGACAGTAATAATAATAACTTGAACTCATAAACTACATAGCCAGCGTAGGATAGCATTGTACCAAGGTACAACTCCTACCTTGCCACTGATATGGCCAGTTTTGGGATGGATCCACTCCCCTAGTTTTCATTCTTTACTCTGGCAAAGTATGAAACGGCTCTAGCAGCGTGGGCAAGACATTGTACCATCATGAAGGTCATGGTGATGGTTGTCGGTTAGAGAAACTCCCTAAGAAGTAAAGTTTATTATTTTACATACTGAGATTTATTATTTCTTTATTAAAATATTTCTTTTTGTTATATTGCATATTTAATTGAGTTGGGCTATTGAGTTGGGCTATTTGCAGAGCTGAGCATTTGAGTATCAGAATTTTTATATATTAAGTTGTGTTCGTTAATGCATTAAAGTCGGTATTTCTTTCTATTAAGTTGCAATTTTAAACAAGTTCAAAAACATATGTTTTACTTGCATGACATACTTTTGTCAATTAAGCTATCTCAAAGTTCGACTGTAAAGTGAGTATCATGTTCTTAATACTTTTTGGCCATCTTACATACTGTACATTCCACGTCCTAATGCCACTCGGCGCTGCATCGTTTAATGATGTAGGCACAAGTTTTAGAGATCCTCAACAAGCACTTCGTTGAAGATCTATTCAGTCGCTGACAGTGGCGAGACCTCCTTACTTTCAGAGGAACCCTTTTATTTTAATTCATTCCTTTTTTCTTTTTTATTGTCTTGAGGTAGCCTTGAACATGTCTTGGCACCCTCTTATGAGTTGATAGAGGCTTCATAGACTGAGTTAGATAGAGAATAGTACAGTTTGTCTTACTTTCAGAGTCAATTTTTAAATAACCTATTATTAATTATTTCAATGGAAACATTGAGTTATTTTAATACAAGATATAAAATTATTTAACATGAGAATTTGCATGCCCACTTGAGTACTTTCTTTTGTTTTATTAAATATTTCGCTAATCATATAAGTGAATTGAGTCAAGTGGTTCGTTTGGGAACCAGCAATGGTTTCTGAGTGCCGGCCACGTCCAGGGTGTAGGCCCGGGGCGTGACATCCTCCTCGTCCATTGTTACAATGGAAAAATAATATTCTCTTCTGTCTTACAATACTTTTAGAATAGTTTGGCATCTATTTCGATATTTTAATTAATTATTATTTACTTCTTGCAAATCATCCTAAATTTTTTCATATGATAGTTTCTAGAATGATAAAAAATTTGTCTGCTAAGTTGATGACTACAACTCCTACTTATCAAAAATGGTGAATTCAAATATACTTATGCACATATTGCAGATGAAAGAATCTCATTATATATGAATAACGATGTATATAAGTGTTCTTGCGATATATTAATTTCACACATTTGTGTACAAGGATGACATAATTTGTTGAATTAGTATGGAGGCTTTTGACTGAGTTTAGTCTAACTATTATGTTCTGTTGTGTTATCATGAAGATCTTTTTGATTAAGCTTAATCTAATTATTTTAATCGTATTTTACCTATCTAGTATCTATATATCATGCGTCGTTTTGTGATGCTACCACTTGTCATATTTCACCAATATTCTTTTAATTAGTCAGAGGTAACAAATTCTACAACACGTCAATTTCAATTTCTGTAAATGTAAAAAATTAAAATTACTAACAAAATCTGTAAAAAAAAATAATAAAAATTATCAAAATTTGAATTTATTTTTCAAAAAGGGTTTTTAAAATTAAAAGCAAACAATAACTATCCATCTTGATTCATTTTGTCCTATCACTATCACATGTACGTATGATGGAAGGAAAACGTTTTTTTTTTCTGCACCACACAGAAGATTTATTTGATTTTAGGATTATTACGATCTTTTCAATTTTAAAAATAAATGATTTATTTTGTCCTATCACTATCACATGTACCCATGATGGAAGGAAAACGTTTTTTTCCTCTGCACCACACAGAAGATTTATTTGATTTTAGGATTATTTACGGTCTTTCAATTTTTAAAATAGATGATTTATTTTTATTAAATTAAAAATTAACATTTTGTGAGTGATTAATTTATTAAAATAATAATTATTTGTTCTCAAATAATTATTTACCATGATCAAATTACATGACATAAAAAATCTTATAATAATGCAAAGTTATAATTAGAAAGGGGGTTTTGATAGTGTTTTGAATCAAAAAAGATTAGGTAGATAGCAATGAACTATGAACCTAAGACTTCATATAAAAAAATTCATGCATTAATAATCCGTGCGTTATTAATTTCTACTCCAAACGATTCCTCATAGTCTTCGTGTGTTTTCTTTTTCTTTTTGTCTTTTCCTTCTTTATTTTTTCGATAGACACTGAAGATGGGCCATCAAGAAAAATCATTCATTTCACCGCCTGACTTCGTTATAAATATTTGCAAGTTAGGAAGCAAAAATAGCACAATATTTTCTATACCATGGCTTCAATATTCTTACAAGTTCTTGTACTACTTGTAGTGCTATACATTCTTCAAGGATTACACTACAAATTCATCAAAAAGAAGGAAAAACTCCCTCCTGGCCCAAAAGGGCTTCCAATTATAGGAAATTTCCATATGATTGGCAAAAATGTCCACCAAGATCTTTATAAACTAGCCAGAAAATATGGTCCCATAATGAGCATGAGATTTGGTCTAGTTCCTGTAATTGTTGCTTCATCTCCTCATGCTGCTAAACAATTCTTGAAAACTCATGATCTTGTTTTTGCGAGTCGACCAGATAATAGAGCTGCTAAATTCATCGCGTACGATCAAAGAAATTTGACATTTGGAAAATATGGATCTTATTGGCGAAACATCCGAAAATTATGTATCTTAGAGTTGCTTAGTACTCTCAAGATCAATTCATTTCAAGCCATGAGAAAACAAGAAGTTTCAAATTTTGTGACTTTTATCAATCGGGCAGCTTCTAGTGGTGTTGAAGTTGATGTTAGTGCTAACCTTGCTACACTAAACGTCAATATGGCTTGTTTAATGATATTTGGAAAAAAATATATGGATGATGAATTTGATGAAAGGGGTTTTAAATATGTGGTTCAAGAGGCTTTGGTTTTAGCAGCAACACCAAATATTGGTGAGTTTTTCCCCTTTCTTGATGTGTTTGATTTGCAAGGAATTGTTCATCGTATGAAGGAATTAGCAAAGATTTTTGATGAATTTTTTGAGAGAATTATTGATGAACATGTTGAAGATTCCAAAGAGGAGAAACAAACCAAGGATTTTGTTGATACTTTGATGAATATCATGCAATCAGGTGAAGCTGAATTCGAGTTTGATCGTCGCCATGTGAAAGCTATTTTACTGGTAATGTTACGTTTATCATAAAGTAAATAAAATTGCAAATTAATTTTATTTGAGTTTAAATAATATTTACTAAAACGTATAAGAAGATTTTTACGAATATGTCATTTTCATTGTTATAATAGGTAACTTATCGTATTTTGAAGAACATAAGAATTATCTATAAATAACTTCAAAAAAAATTTGATTGTATGTTAATTCTTTTGTATTGCCGATTTATTAGAAGGTAATAGATAAAGATGTGGAAAAGGGAAATATTAATGCATTTGCATCTGGTTTGTCGAAAGCGGAGATAGAAGTTTGGTACGAATTTCGTCTGAATTTAGTAGTTTTTGTTCAAATGGTATATTTGTATAATTTTTATATACATCATCACAGTAGGAATTTTTATATTATCATGCTAACTATATCTTTTATATATATAGTAGATAGTTTGTTTTATTCTTAAAACTATGAATTTCACATTTTTTTAAGGAGGTCTATGTGTAGACACCCTCTGGAATGACTTTAAAATTTTATTATTCGTTATATACTCCAAATTTACTTTGCAATTCTTAAATTTACAAACTAAAAATAAGTGATAATATACTTAACATACACTAACATACATGTAATGTTTCAACTCTCTGTGCAGGATATGCTAATAGCTTCAATGGACACCTCAGCAACATCAATTGACTGGATTTTCTCTGAACTTCTAAGGCACCCAAAAATGATTAAGAAATTACAAAAGGAGTTGGAACAAGTAGTTGGCTTAAATAGAATTGTGGAAGAATCAGACTTGGAAAACTTAGAGTACTTAGACATGGTCATAAAAGAAGGTTTTAGGCTTCACCCCGTTGCACCACTATTGATTCCTCATGAATCCATTGAAGATTGCATAATTGATGGTTTTGATATACCTAAAGGTTCAAGACTTCTAGTAAATACTTGGGCAATTGGAAGAGATCCAAAAGTTTGGCCAGAACCCGAGAAATTTGTGCCAGAAAGGTTTGTTGGTAGCAACATTGATCTTCGTAGACATGATTTTCGACTTTTACCATTTGGATCTGGTAGAAGAAGCTGCCCTGGATTACAATTAGGGCTCACAACTGTTCGCCTAGTTCTGGCACAATTGGTACATTGTTTTGATTGGGAGCTGCCAAACGGTATGATGCCAAATGATTTAGATATGAGTGAGAAATTTGGTTTAGTTATGGCTAGAGCTCAACATCTAGTGGCTATTCCCACTTATCGGCTGAATGCAAAAATATTAGGAATGTCAAATGGGAGAGTCAATCTAAGTGGAATTAAGTCAAGTTCGTTAAAAATTAATTAGGGTTGAGTGAATTGGATTAAGATGGGTAATAAAGGACTTAGTGTTTTATCTTATATGTGTGGATGTATGAATGTTCTTCAATGTGTAATATATCTATGTTATTCAATATTTATGCACGTTACAAAATATTCACACACTTTATACACACTATATATAATTAAGTAACAAGGTGTTATGATCCGAAATCCAACTATGATAGCAGCTGTCTTTAACCCACCGAGGCAAGTCAGCTAACAGGAAAACAATTAAATAAAACGAAAGACAGAGCTAAAATACAGGCTAAATATGAAAAAGTGAGCATTGAAGAAGACGACCCAAAACTAAGCACTGACCCAAGACTGATATCACATGTACAAACCTCTACTACAATAAAATTCAAAAAAAATTATAAAAGTCTCAATGTATTTGCTTCTCTAATAGAACAAAAATAATAAGTAAATAGAGGTCCTAAGGGTCCGCTGAAAAGGACTAGCTTCAACTTTTCAGACTGTCTCAGAGCTCGGACCCAAAATGGGAAATGAAGAGATCATGAAGTACCAGGCTCAATTCCTACACAAGTGTAGAAGCAACGATGAGTACCCAACAACATGGTACCCTGCAAATGTAATCTAAGCCTAAGTAAAGTAATGAAGACGATAAGTATCCCTATCATTTCAACTACCTTTGAAACACAACCCTGTATACAAGAAAACCATCATACAAATGATGATGTTCACGCTCCGATAAGAAAGCGATCGTTGTCACCAATTAACCTAACTGAAGGTTAGGGTCGAATCCACAGGGAATACAAGGTCTGACTACGAGAATTCACTATCAATCATTTCGATTATTAATAACTAAAATCTCTAATCGAGGGAGGTTTTGTGATTGAAGAATAACAGTGCGGAAAAACACTGAATTTTAGGGACATTTTGAGAATTGTTTTCCCTATGGTTCTTTGACTCGATTACCCTAGGTAACATAACTACAACTGGAGATTCGCATGCAGGATGGTAACTTAGGTTCTTTCAACCCTCTTGTGAAGGTGAAGATCGAATTTCACCATGGCGCTTGGTCAGCCACCATGGCATGCCAACTAACCGTTACCTATTGTCCCAGTCAACCTCCTCTTGGTCAGGTTTGGTTGATTAGACGAGAACACATCAATCGAATTGTATCATTTACTTCCTTTTTCCTATTCGTCACTACCTTGGTCGGGATCATGATAGTAGGCGTGGTTTGGTGTTGGCCACCACCAAACAATAATCATAATGAAGGGAAGTAAACAATACATGCAAAACGCCAATCATAGAAATGCAATAAACCTAGGTTATCTCAAGTCAAATACCCATTGTTCCCACAACCCCAAGTTGAGGGTGCTTAGCTACTCATGGCTACGGTAAAACCAACAAAAATGCATATGAAAGACATGATTGAGAATTTTATCCAAGGAAATGAAGATTGAAGACCCCACAAGTTGCAAACCACAAGCTTGATAGATTGATAATAAGCACAAAGCAAGGTTTACAATCCCTAAAATTGGGTTTTCTAAGAGAAAAGATAAACGAAGCTAAAAACCTAAAAGTTTTCTTGAGAGTATATTCAAAGTTAATAAAAATTTCTCTGTTTTGAATCTCCCCTTTTAAAATCCTAACTTAAACTATATATAGTGTTTATAAAATAACCCTAAAAATTACACAGAAAAGACAGCTGACAGCTGGTATACCTTGCAGGTACGACTCGTAGGATGGCCTACAAGTCGTAATCGGGGTCTCGTATCAGGCTCTTAACATCTTAGACTCAATTGGTATGACCCACTGGTATGAGTCATAGTTTGGGCTACGACTCGTATGCTCCTCTCGTAGTCTAGGTGTTTAGATTTTGGTCCAACATTTTGGTCTTTGGTTCCTGCTACGAGTCTACCCGTACTAGTCGTAGTGAGACTTACGACTCGTAGGATGGCCTCGTAGGAGTAACAGCCATTTACCAGATTTCTGATTTTTGGTCTCTGTTTCTTGCTACACATACCCTACAACTCGTAGCTTGGGCTACTACTCGTAGGTGAGCTCGTATGTCCTATGATTCAACAAAATCTGCTACCTTTTTCAAAGTCATACCAAACCTAACTTTTCTACAAGAAGAACACAAAAAAGTCGCATTAAGAACTCACAGAATCCCTTGTTTTAGGAATCAAATGTGTTGTATTTTGACAGAACATCAACACCCTCAACTTAGAATTGTTGCTTGTCCTCAAGTGACAACTCAATCTACGCAGACAAAGAGAAATACATAGCAGCTATACTAATGGCATATACATCTCCTCCTCTGATTCAGGTACCCAACTGTCATTTACGAAATAGGATTGCAAAGTTATTCAGCAAAATAAGAACATAATGATATACCTGGCAATTCAACTATGAAAAGCTAAGGAGCATCAATTGTCTACAATCACTGGTAGAGTCATATGCTACTCAAGTAGTGCAAATGCCCTCATTGGAAACAAGTCCCTCCTACTCACTCAAAAAGCATTCAGAATTCAGGGACTAAGGAAGTATTCTCACTCTCACAATTGAAATTCATGCACAATGACTAACATCATATGCTTGCCCCTATGCTCATCTTCCAGTTTGGTGACAAAATGGATTTGGATCACTTTAGGACTTATGGGCTTGTAACATAGGCTCAGGAGGCTTTGATATGGCATTTTGGGCAAATAGTGACTAAAAGCTATCATTGAACCATGTTTACCAACACATTTTGCTTTCATAACCCAACCTTTTTCAGTAAAATCACCCTTATTCTCCTGTTTCAAACTTTTCTCTTGTGCTATCTTTCTATTTTCAGTTGTGCCTAATTTCTGAACTCAATTCTTGCTACTTTTTCTTAACTCAAGGCACTTTCTTTTCTTTTTCTTCACTCAGCTCATAATTTTTCATTTCTTTCTTTATTTCCCAACTAACCACATCATTGTTATTACTTTACCATAATAAGGGTCACCCTCAACTTAAGCTTTTAGCCTGAGGTGAAGTACAGAATATCCATTCCTCAAACCAGGGCCACAATTTCTAGCCACCCTCAACTTAGGCTTTTGGCGTTAATTAAGGTTCACATGTTCAAGGATAGACCAGGGCCAATATCAAGGTATTTCATCAAATAAGGTTAAGTTAGCAAGGTGTCAAGAAAGAATGAGTACATGAGAGTTCAAACATTTGGAACAAGGGATTCACCAGTTCAGTTGGTTGGTCTATTGGGCAAAAGTGGGCTCACTAATAGAACAAAAGCCTAAGATCCCTTCGAAATCAACCAAATCACTAAACCAATCTTAGAGTATTAAGGCAAGTTCTGAGTCCATACATGATACATGAATACATCAAAATAAGCTCACAACACACATGGTATTGCACACACAATCAAGTATAGACTCACAGGTCATGCTTCTAGCCCCAACATACCTTTACAATATCAGAATAAACATTATCAGATACTCAAAATTCATGAATGCATCAACACCCACAATCTCAAAATTTTTGAGGGTACCTAATTTTTCATCAAAATTTAAAGAACATTTAAAAGCTATGCATATGCCAACAGATAACATCACTATGTATTTACAAACTATCTACACTACCTATACATTGCCTGTTCAATAGAAAATTAAATATCCACAAGGAAAAAGAAGCGCGGCAAGACACCTTGGGATCAAAAATAAGGGAATTTATGGACTCGAGGCTACTCAGACTTCACCTTAATCCATAACTTCCTACACCCCACTAAAATAGGATACTTTGTCCTCAAAGTAAAAACACATAGAAAACGAAAGTAACCAAAAACATAAACATATATATATATATATATATACATACATACACACACACACACATTAAAAACTAACATTTTAAAACTAATATCCAAAACCAAGGTAAAAACATTATCCAACAAAAACATTTTAAACCAACTTTAGAAAAATAAGATTTTCTAACAAGAGAACAAAATATCCATAAATAAGGTATAAGAACTGGGGTCAAAAAGAAGTCAAACATCAGGGTGCATCAAGCACCAGTCTTTGGCTGGTCAGCAGGGTCCTAGGGCACTATCTCCTCCTCAGAAATCTGGGTCGCAGCTATATGTGAACTACCCTCTCCATGTGAATGTTGCTGCTCCATATCTCTTTGTATGGCGGCCAATAGGATCGATTCATGTACTACCTCCTCCGGTATCTGTAACACCCCACACCTTATAATATTAGTACAATTCAAAGGAAACATGACATAAAGGGGACAAATTGACATTAAATTTTAAAAGTGCTTGAATCTCGCATTAGTGGGCTATATGTGCATCTAGCGCTTGTGAGGGTTGAGTGTATACATGTTTGGCACTGAAATGAGGAGATTACGACCTTAAAATGAAGTGAGAGAATTGAGGTG
>JAPFFP010000070.1:7461706-7478467 GCA_026153255.1 Solanum medicagineum
TGGAAATAATGAGTGGATGTATTTGTGAAATTCATATCATATTCATTCATTCCATGCCATGCATATTTGCATCGATTGAAAATATTGATAAAATAAGATATAAGAAATATTGGGACCGAGGTCTTTACCGGTCGAGATGTGATGCCGAGGTTTCTGCCGGCAAATTTATATTGTGACGCCAAGGTTTCTGTTGGTGAATTTATATTGTGATGCCGAGATTTCTGCCGGCATGTTTACGATGATATTATGATGCCGAGGTTTCTGCCTGCATGTTTATGATGATATTGTGACACCGAGGTTTCTGCCAGCGATGATGTGATGACATAATTGCATAATGCATTGCATATCACCTTGGCATACCATTGCATAGCATGGTGTTGTCATTATGATTGATTGTGCTTTTAACTCGTGCTTTGGAAAGTGCGATATGATGAAATACTATCTTATTTAAATATTATATGTTGTTGGGTCGGAATAACTTTTGTGCAGGTTGGTGTCGTGGAGAACGACTGGGACGAAAGGAGTTTGTGTATTCTATTTATATTTCTTTTTTTTTTTGTTAGTTGACTTGCTGGGTACCGCGTGGTATTTGGTACTCACCCTTTGCTTTTATGCTCGTGTAGGTAGTGAAATTGGGATGTGAATAGACATCCCTTAAAGCATCGAGGATCCTCAGGAGACATAGAGAGGTAACTGTTGTCATCTGGCTGACTCTCTTGTTCCTATTTCTTCTGTACTTGTTCTATTTGAGAAGAAGGACAGTTTGGACTTGTATTTCTTTGATTTTTTTGTATTTCTAGTGGCTTGTACGCGTGACAACCAAATCCTTGGGTGGGATTTATGTTTATGGAATTTCTTAATTTTAGTTATTTATTTTAGTTAAGATGCTTCCGCACATTATATTTATTACCACTTTTTAGTTAAGGTTGACTTGTTTGGGTGGGATTGAACAAGTGTCATCACACCAATTTTCGGGTTGTGACAGAAGCTATCTGCACCTGCATCTTATACTACATCCCTGGGGGTTTGACATGCTCGTTTGGCTCATACGTCCCTTTCCACTGTTCGTCAAGCATTGTCATCTACCGTCATTGTTCCTTTCTCTAAATCTTCTACTTCATGTTCTACATGTGTTGTTAGTAAGAGTCATAAAATTCCTTTTAGTGTGTCTAGTTTTCAAGCCTTTAGGCCTTTATTTTTAGTTTGTTCATATGTTTGAGGTCCTGCCCCAATCGTCTCAAATGAAGGGTATCGATATTATGTGATTTTCTTTGATCACTTTAGCAAATATATCACCACCCAAGCCTAGGGCCTAGAAGTGACCGGTGAATAAGCAATCCGAATGGACCACAAACAAGCTTCGTAGCATATCATTACACATCCTTGGTCGCAGAAGCAATTAAAAGACATTTGAAGAATGGAAATAAGGGCAAATCGGTTAAGGGATAACTTGTAATAGCATAGGATCAAGAGATAATAGAATCAAATCATAGCATAAATACATAGCTTTGTCCAATGACACCTCTACTACATAGATAAGAGCGAGGGCCAAGACATATAACCGGGCTCACCCTTATAGTCAAAACATCATCAAAAGAGAGAAAGTCTTAATACATAGAAAGAGATCATAAGTAACGTCCTCAGAATGGAGGACTCACCAACAAGCGTGA
The DNA here is from genome assembly GCA_026153255.1 of Solanum medicagineum. Taxonomy (NCBI): domain Eukaryota; kingdom Viridiplantae; phylum Streptophyta; class Magnoliopsida; order Solanales; family Solanaceae; genus Solanum; species Solanum medicagineum. The sequence continues at coordinate 7,463,377 of JAPFFP010000070.1, forward strand.
GCGAAGTCGTACTAGCCACGTGGAGGAGGAGGATGATCAAGCTGTGCTCCGGATCCTACATGGTAACATCATGTAGGCATAGAGTATGCATTAGTACGTTTGAATTTACTAAGTATGTGGGATGCTATGCAACAAGAGATAGGCATCATAATCAAAATGTATAATGATAAGCAATAGATAGCATAATAGCAAAATGAAATGTATGATCAATGCTTAAGTAAATCATGTTTTGAAAATCGTTCAACTTGCATATATCATAATATAAGTGTGTAAAGGAGCCTCAACCAATGTAACATAAGACCTTTTGGAGCCACCTTCCTTACGGGAGCCTGTCCCTTTTCGGATTAAGTGACCTTCCTTACGGGAGCCCGTTGCTTTTCAGATTAAGTGACCTTCCTTACGGGAGACCATCCTTTTTTGGATTAATTGGACCTCCTTATGGGAGCCCATCCCTTTTCATATTAAGTGGCCTTCCTTATGACGAGCCCATCCCTCTTGGGATTAAGTGGCCTTCCTTACGGGAGCTCGTCCCTTTTTCGGATTAAGCAGTTCATAGAACTAGCCCATTAAACCATTACATTTCAATCAATATTTCATCATCATAACATCATTCAGCTCATAAGACATGTATGGACCTTCAATTCCTCAAGAAACCATAACCAGACATTTTATCAAACACTTGACGAGTGTGAAATGGTAGTATAAGACCATGCAATTTAGAGATGAAATCATGCAAGTAAATCCATTAAAAAACCATCAATCAATACCTTGCAATACCCTCAAGCAATATACATCAAAACCCCACATCAAATCTTACAATAGATCCAAGATTTATAGCTCAAAATATAGCAAAACAGTCACAACTTTACATAGCTTTAACATACATAGACATATTCATACTAGCAAACCCATTTGTAAAATCAACTTTAGATCATGCAAATTAAGTAAAAAGGAGGTTACGACACCATGGGTAGAAGTACCCAATGGCTAAAACCAACATACCTTAGGTCTAGAGTTGCTTGGAATTGATATTGGGAAGAATGGCTTGGAAATGATCTTGGAATTGTGTTCTTGGGTTTCCTTGAAATTGAATTGGGGCTAGATGGAGGCTCTTGAGTGGATTTGAGAGTGTATTTGAGATGAGAGTAATGAGTTTTGAGCCTTTGGAATAGGGTTTAGGTTTTTTGGGGAGGTTAAGATAGCATTGGAAGTCTAAAAAGGTCATTAGAGTAATTAAAATTTATGAAGACGCCATAAGTGAACGAATGAAAAATTTGGCAAAGTGTTGCCCCACAGAAGGTCCCACGGGTCGTGTGGAATGCCCGTGATAAGGTACTTAGTCCAAAAATTGAAGTTGGAAATCGATTGGGAAAAGACGTCTCATCATGACCACGGAGGCCTCCACGGGTCATGTGGAGCCTCACGGCTCATGTGAAGGCTCGTGGTACCATACTTAGTGCTGGAAAATGTTGCCCAGGCTCCACGCCAAGGGCCACTGGTCGTGGTGAGGGGGCGTGGCACAACACTCCCCTAAACGCCCACTATTCCTCTCTTGTACTCACCCCACGACCAACCACACGGCTAGTGGCAAGCCGCACGGCCCATGCCACTGGTCGTGCCCCATGCCTTAGGCCAAAATTGGCCTTTTCCAACTCATGACACCTCACACGACACGTACAAGACACCAGTGCCCGTATAGGTGCCCTTGTGACATCACTGTACGGGAGGGTCTTACGAAAACAATCATAACTCCCTCATCCGACCTCGGAATGAGGTGAAACTAAGTGCCTTGCGAAGCTAACTCAAAGGGCTTTCATGCGACATTTAGTGGGCCACCCAGTTCCATATGTGCTAAAACTTATGCTCATTTAAAATTGTCCGTTGTATGAACCATCACCCAAAACTTAACTCTTAGTGAAGTCTTGAACTCGTTTAGGTACTGGGAGTCTCCCATGAACCTAATACACCCCCAACCTAACCAAATGAGGCTTGAAACATGGATACATAACAGCATAGAGTTATGGGATGTCACAATATCTCCCCCTTGGGAACATTCGTCCCCAAATTTTAAAGAAATGTACACAAGGAAAGTAGTCATGAAGATTTTAGCCCAAACATGAATGTAACAATGCACATAAACATGATTTTCAAGAGAATTTCAACATGTACATCAAAATTCTCATAACCTTATTAACATGAACATGAATGTATGCAATGATATAAGGGCCAAAACTGAGACTTGGAATTATAAAAAGGACTTGATATGTCATCATAAGTTTGAATAGAATGAAAGAGATATGGATATTGTTTCTCATTGCCCACACCGGCTCCCCGAGAAACACATACGAATAGATGACTTTTCCAAAGGAGCCGTGACGAACACCACGTCCTCATCAATCAACTTTTCCACCCTTCTATCCAATACCTTGACCAGGACCTTCTCCTAAGCCAACTTATCCTCCACATCACCCACAATCTCAAAGAGTTCCATAGCACTAGAGTCACTAACACATTCCCCCTCACCTAGAAGCATGAAGAACCGGACAAACCATACCCTATACATAGGTGATTCCCATACTTTTGCAACCTTCTACAATCAATAAGGACATAATCCCAAACTCAATTGTCAACCTAAAACACACCTATTCTACTTGGTACCATAAACTACCATCTTCCCGTTAGGAGACAACCTCCATTCTATCATCCTTCAAGACTTGCAACCCTACCCTCAAATGATTTGCAAGCTCTAAATAAATCAACAGTTCATCACTAGAGACCACCACAAACATGCCAAGATAGGGTTTTAAGACCCTATTCATGAAACTCATAAACATAACTGGTGCATAAGTCAACCAAACAACTACACCAATAGTTAAATGCTCACCCTTAGTCTGGAAAGACACTAAGAATATCACCTACTCTCACCCTCACTTAGAGACAAAACCCAAAACAAGGATCAAGCTTAGAATGAAGTGACTATCCTATTATAGTTGTCCAAACAAATCGATCATCCATAACTAAATCTTACTAGTAACAAAGGAATAATGAAAGAAATACCAACTCCCAGAGTAATCAAAGAATGCACAACAAAATGTAGGAAAATTTCTAACTTACTTGTAGCATCATCGGGCACCTCATCCCTTCCTTGCCTTCTTTGAAGAGAATATAACCTATTTTGCCTAGGAGCATTCCCTTAGCCTTGAGGGCGACCATCTCTACCTTCGGTTTGAGCATGGGGACAATCAATAACCCGGTGACCCATTTCACCACATCCAAAGTAAGCACTAGAGTTCCACCAACATGGGCCATCATGGTTTTTCCTACACTTAGGGCACTTGAGCTTGGGCCCTCCACTATTATCACCTTGGCATCTTGGGTTATCATTAGCAATCCTTCCATTAAGAGGGTTGGAAGACCCTTGGCCTTGATAGAACCGGCCATACTTGGAACCTTGAAACTTATCATCAATACGGGTCCTCTTGGCCTCTCTACTCCTCCTCTTCCTCAACTTCTCCTCTTCCATTTGTTCGGTATACGTCATCAAATGGGACAAGTCCATGTCACCAATCAACATAGCGGACCGTCATTCTTCACTCACTAAGTTGGATAACCCCACCACGAACTTGTTCATTCTAGACCTTGGGTCGGCAACCAAGTAAGGAGCAAACTTTGAAAGTTGGTTGAACTTGAGGGCATACTTACTCACACTCATTGACCTTGTCTCAAGTTCAAGAATTCCACCAATTTAGCTTCCCTAAGTTCAAGAGGGAAGAATCGATTAAGGAAAGCCACTTTAAACTCTTCCCGAAACACCACATAGCTAACTCCTTTCTCGTCTTTCCATTGGTTGTACCATATTTGTGTTACTCCTTTGAGTTGGTAGGCCGTCAACTCCGCCTTTTCTTTCGGCCTCACACCCATAATAGCCAATATCTTGTAGACCTCATCAATAACTCTTTAGGGTCCTCATCAACCTTTGACCTATAGAATTCTGGAGGATTCATTCTTATGAAGTCTCTCACCCGTGAAGCTGGTGTAGGAGCATGAGGCTTGAGCTCCTTGATTGGCTTGATTAGCCACAACTTGTGCAAGTAAGGTGAGAGCATCCCGAAGCTCCCTATTTTCCGGTTGCTCCTCTGGAGTGCGGGCCCATCTTTCTCTTGTGTTTGGCATGATCTAGCATAGCAAAGAACAACCATTATGAGGGAAAAACTTACTCCAACTCTATGGCACGACTTAGAACATAAAGAAGGGAAACATTTCCTAAAACATCTTATAGTCTCCTACTCATAGTTGTGGTGCACAACACAAGCATGAATAAGACTCTAATCGATGCGGTGTATTGGACTCCGAAGATCTATCAACCGAGTGCTCAGATACCATCTTCTCACAATCCAAGCCTAGGGCCTAGACGTGATCGGTGAATGGGGAACCCAAAGGGACCCCAAACAAGCCTCGTAGCATATCATTACACATCCTTGGATGCGGAAGCAATTAAAAGACATTTGAAGAATGAAAATAAGGGAAAAGGGGCTAAGGGAGAACTTGGCATAGCATAGGATCAAGAGATAATAGAATGTACTTATAGCATAAATACATAGCTTTGTCCAATGACACCTCTACTATATAGATAAGAGCGGAGGACAAGACATATAACTGGGCTCACCCTCATAGTCAAAACATCATCAAAAGAGAAAAAGTCTTAATACATAGCAAGAGATTATAAGTAACGTCCTTGGAATGGAGGACTCACCAACAAGCGTGAGCGAAGTCGTACTAGCCACGTGGAGGAGGAGGATGATCAAGCAGTGCTCCGGCTCCTGCACAGTAACATCATTTAGGCATAGAGTATGCATTAGTATGTTTAAATGTACTAAGTATATGAGATGCAATGCAATAAGAGATAGGCATCATAATCAAAATGTATAATGATAAGCAATAGATAGCATAATAATAATATGGAATATATGATCAATGCTTAAGTAAATCATGCTTTGCAAATCATTCATCTTACATAGATCATAATATGAATGTGTAAAGAAGCCTCAACCGATATAACATAGGACCTTTTGGAGCCACCTTCCGTACGGGAGCCCGTCCTTTTTTGAATTAAGTGTTCTTCCTTATGGAAGCCCGTCCCTCTACGGATTAAGTGGCCTTCCATACGGGAGCCCGTCCCTCTTCGAATTAAGTGGCCTTCCTTACGGAAGCTCGTCCCTTTTCGGATTAAGCATTTCATAGAACTAGCTCATCAAACCATTACATTTCAATCATCATTTCATTATCATATAATAATCATAACATCATTCAGCTTATAAGACATGCATTATACCTTCAATTCCTCAAGAAACCATAACCGAATATTTTATCAAACACTTGGCGGGTATGAAATGGTAGTATAAGACCATGCAATTTAGAGATGAAATCATGCAAGTAAATCCATTGTAAAATCATTAATCGATACCTTGCAACACCCTCAAGCAATATACATCAAAACCTCTCATCAAATCTTACAACAGATCCAAGATTTATAGCTCAAAACGTAGCAAAACAATCACAACTTTACATAGCTTTAACATAGTTCATAGACATGTTCATACTAGCAAACCCATTTGTAAAATCAACTTTAAGTCATGAAAATTGAGTAAAAAAGAGGTTAGGGCACCATGGGTGGAAGGACCCAATGGCTAAAACCCACATACTTTAGGTCTAGAGTTGCTTGGAATTGAGATTGGGAAGAATGGAGGTTTGGAAATGATCTTGAAATCCAATCTTGCTCTTGGGTTTCCTTGAAATTGAATTGGGGCTAGATGGAGGCTCTTGAGAGGATTTGAGAGTGTATGTGAGATGAGAGTAATGAGTTTTGATCCTTTGGAATAGGGTTTAGGTCTTTTGGGGAGGTTAAGATAGCATTGGAAGTCTAAAAAGGTCATTAGAGAATTAAAAGTTATGGAGACGCCATAGGTGAACGAATGGAAAATTTGGCAAAGTGTTGCCCCACGAAAGGTCCCACGGGTCATGTGGCACTCCATGGGTCGTGTGGAACTCCATGGGTCGTGTGGAGTGCTCGTAACAAGGCACTTAGTCCAAAAATTGAAGTTGGAAATCGATTGGAAAAAGACATCTCGTCATGACCACGAAGGCCTCCACGGGTCGTGTGGAGCCTCACGCCCCTTGTGGAGGCTCATGGCACCATACTTGGTACTGGAAAATGTTTCCCAAGATCCACGACAAGGGCCACGAGTCGTGGTGAGGGGGCGTGGCACAACACTTAGCAAAAAAACTCCCCAAACGCCCACTATTCCTCTTTTGTACTCACCCCACGACCAGCCACACGGCCCGTGCCACTGGTCGTTCCCAATGCCTTAGGACAAAAATGGACTTTTCCAACTCAAAACATCTCACATGACCCGTACAAGACACCACTGCCCGTATAGGTGCCTATGTGACATCACTGCATGGGAGGGTCTTACGAAAACGATCATAACTCCCTCATCCGACCTCGAAATGAGGTGAAACCAAGTACGTTGCGAAGCTAACTCAAAGGTATTTCATTTGACATTTCATGGGCTAACAAGTTCTAAGTATGCTAAAATTTATGCTCATTTAAAGTTGACCATTGCATGAACCATCATCCAAAACTTAACTCTTTGGAAAGTCTTGAACTCGTCTAGGTACTAGGAGTCTCCCATGAACCTAGTACACCCCCAACCTAACCAAATGAGGTTTTAAACATGGATACATAAGAGCATATAGTTATGGGATGTCACAAAATATACATGGATTTATTTCTTTCGTTTTAAATCTGAAGTCCTTTCAATATTTATGCATTGTTGAAAAGCATTTCGGTCGCCCTATTAAAAGCTTTCAAGCAGATTGGGGAGGTGAATATCAAGCATTAACAAATTACTTGAAAGATAATGAAATTGTGCAGCGTTCCTCTTGTGCACATACCCCTGAACAAAACAGTTGTACCGAAAGAAAACAGGCATATTGTTGAAACTAGTAGAGCCTTGCTACATCATGCCAATGTCCCTCATAAATTCTGGGATGAATGCATTTGATACAGCTGTATATACTATAAATCATTTACCAACCCCACGCTTAAACCATAAAACGCCATTTCATGTACTTTTCAAAAATGATCTAGATTACTCCTTATTGCGTGTTTTTGGTTGCCTTTGTTTTTTGTGACTTCATCCTTGTACCAAGGATAAGTTGTCTCCTCAATTTAAATCATGTGTCTTTTGGGCTATAGTAAGTTACATAAAGGATACAAATGTTTTGATCATGTTTTCCTCAAAATTCTTTGTTTCTCATCATGTCATCTTTGATGAAAATACTTTTCCTTTTGTTTCACAGGATGTTGTGTTGCCGCCATCTATAACCAATGCTAACTCAGACCCTCTCAATGTTACATTGCCATTCCAGGCTTCTATCTCTCTTTCCAGCATTCCACCACCTATGCCACACTCTCCAGTACCGACACATACATTGCATCAACCTTCACCCTCTCCATCCGTGGAATCCTTGACAACTTGCATATCCTCACCGTCTACAGATCCTATACCTGGAGACACGCATGCTACTAATCCACTTTCACAATATGGAGTTTCACATGGTGTAGACTTGATTTCATCAAGTATATTTGCAGCAAATCCTTCTTCTTCTGATAAGAGTCACTCTATTGATTTTCGGAACACTTCAGCCACTGGTGTGATTTTTCCAACATCCTCTCCTTCGCATAAAATTGTCACACGAACTCAAACAGGCTCATTGAAGCCAAAGAAACCATTCTTGATGTCTGCTACGACTCCAACATCAGGAACAGTAGAACCCTCTTGCCATTCACAGGCTATTAAGGATGTTCATTGGCGTTGGCTATGTCTGAGGAGTATAATGCACTTATTCAAAATGGAACTTGGGAACTAGTTCTTCCATCCCCATCTCAAAATATAATTGGTCACAAATGGGTATTTAAGATGAAATTAAAGCTAAATGGCTCATTGGGTCGCTATAAAGCAAGACTTGTGGATAAAGGATATCATCAACGACCGAGTCTTGATTTTGGTGATACGTTCAGTCCAGTGGTTAAGCCAGCTACTATGCAATTGTTACTATCCTTGGCAGTGTCTCATCAATGGCATATCACTCAGTTAGATGTATCCACTACATTTCTTCATGGAAAATTAGATGAGACCATTTACATGTCTCAACCTCCCAGGTTTGGTGATCCAACTCATCCAGATCATGTTTGTTTATTTAAACGATCTCTCTATGGCCTCAAGCAAGCCCCACGTATATGGAACAAATGTTTAGTTGATGTGTTTCTTTCTCTAGGCTTTGTGAAATCCAAAACTGATTGTTCTCTGTTCTATATGCCGAAAGCCGATGTTAAGTTGTTCTGTTTAGTCTATGTTGACGACATTCCAGTTGCGGGCTTTGATTCTGGTCATATTGCAGCTCTGATTAACAAACTGAAAACTCATTTTGCTATCAGAGATTTGGGAACACTGTCCTATTTCTTGGGAATTCAAAAACCTGAGGGATTACATCTATCACAAGGTAAGTATGTCATGGACCTCCTTAATTATGTGCACATGGGGTCATGTGGTCCTGTCTCCACACCATCTTCATCCTCATTCGAGTTCTCCAATACTGATGGATGTCCATTTCATGATCCAACTTTATATAGAAGTATTTTTGGAGCTTTACAATACTTGACCTTTACTAGACTCGATATAGCATATGTGGCAAACAAAGTATCACACTTTATGCATTGTCCTATGGATTCTCATTGAGTTGTTGTCAAACGTACTCTCTGTTATGTCGAGGCTACAACATCTCATGGTTTATTTTTTTCTCGTGGGTCATAAACCTTACTTCATGGTTACAACAATTTGGATTGGGGAGGCGATATTGATGATCGCAAGTCTACCACTTGTTTCACTATTTTTCTTGGCTCCTATTTGATTTCCTGGGCTCTCGAAAGCAAAGAGCTTTATCACGGTCTAGCACAGAGGCAGAATATCGCTCATTAGCTACTGCTACCTCTGAAATGGCATGGGTTGAATATCTCTTTCTAGAGATTTGGTGCCTCACCCACCTCTCTTCCCATTCTTTGGTGTGATAATCTTAGTGCTACTTACTTAACTGCGAATCCCATCTTTTATTCCCAAACAAAACATATGAAAATAGATTTTCATTTTGTTCGTGACAAGGTTCGTGCAAAGACCTTATCAGTCAGATATGTTAGTTCCCAAGATCAGGTGGCCGATGCTGTTACCAAGCCATTGTCCAAAGTTCGCTTTTTGGAGTTGAAGAGCAAGTTGACAGTTGTTCCACTTCCTGCTCAACTTGAGAGAGAGTGTAAGGAAGTATCATGTAAGAGTTCAAGGAAAAATTTATTTGTATATATTTACTTATAGGAGTCGTGTAATTGTGTCAGACTAGGATTCCTTATCATTGGCAACTTGAAATCCTAGTTGAAGTCCTACTCTCCAAGAAACATATATATTGATGTATTCATGTAATAGATCAAACATGATTGAGAAGCATCTTTAACATCCATAACTAAAATTCATGATTGATTCCACTACAATGCGAAAAATTGCTAAATTGTTTTTGAAGCACACGTTATGGAGTCGATTCTCATGGAGATTATAAATGGGAATTTATAAGCATTGTTTACTTATTTTTTTTTCATGAGGAAAAAGGAAAGCGAGAAGTAATAAAAATACTTATGAACTTGATTAAAATTATTAGCTTTATTTTTGAACTAACGTCAGTTTAAAAATATCCCTTTACTTGATTACTCAAGCGTAAATACATCTCTAATCTGTCACATGTTATCAAATGGTCTTAAAACCTTGTAGGAGTGTGAAACTTGTAAGAAGAAGCCGCGAGAAGTGTTAAAAAACCAGCAAATTTGTTGAAAATATACTGTAATTAGTTTCGTCTCCAAACTATTGTCAGTCCTAAAATCACCCCTCTATTGACTATCAGAATTTTAAAACACCCCTTTCTTACCACATGGCATAACAAGTGATCTCGATTCTTTAAAAACTAACCGAGGGAATCTGATAATGTTCTTATAAAGAAGTAAATAAATAAAAATACAAATAAATTATATTTTTTGTGCATTTTTGCGTAAGAAAAATAGTCGACGAATGTTTGTCAAATTATTTTTAAAAGATTTATTTGATAACCTATGAAGGCCTTTGAATTTTCTCCGTCTACTTTTTATCCTTCTTTTAGTAGTGTAATATAAGTATAAAATTGTATATTATAACTAGGGGTACTGTACATGGACCAGATTGATTTGGATTTTTCAAGTACAATGCTAAGTGGATGTTTGAACTGATTAATTATTTTGACTTTGGTTTTTAAGCATTTTCTAAGTTTTGAAAGTGTTTGGGTAAGACAAAAAATATTTTTAAGTACTTTCTTAAAGCTAAAAAACTTTTTAAAAAAAAGTCAAAAGCCAAAAACTTGGGGTTCCCAACTTATGGCTTTTGGCTTGTAATTTATAACCCACTTAAAAAAGTCAATCCAAACACTCCCTAAATCATTCGTGTTGGATTTTTAAATCTATAAACCAAATCAAGCTAATAAAACTCGAATTTTTCAACCTCGAATTTGTTTTTCAAATTTCTCACATTTTTTAAAGTTTTTCGATAAAATATCATACAAACATATAATTAACTTTTGCATCAATTTTTTCTCTATATCTATCAAAATACTACTATCTAAGATGTTTCGTAAGAAAATAATACAAAATATGATATGATTGCTGACACTAAAATATTCAATAATAATTACAATGAAATCACATAAAATAAATATTATGAATAAGTAAGTCATAATGAAAATAATCATAATTTTAAAGTACTAAATTATGCTAAAATGAGTCTAGTAAGTGTAAATTACATGATAGAAAAACTAACATTAGGATATGTATTTTAATTATGTAAACCAATGTAAAACGAAAGAACAAATATTTAACATTATTATCATTCTTTATGTTGAATTAATTTTTCTTGCTAGCATTACTACATTACTATTGATTTGATTTTACCTTTGTTACAATTACTAATATCTATGGGCCGTAGCCTTTATTGGACCATTCAAAATTTGAAGTTAAGCTTAAAATAATAGATAAAAGGTTAAATAAAACTAAATTTATTTATATAATATTAGGTTGATTTGGTCTCAAATTGACTTTTTTTAAGTGAAAACCAACCCAACCCAAGTATAGTTGATTTTTTTTTTTAATATCAAATCAAATTAAATCAAACTACTAGTCGGAGAATTTTTTCTTCTCGATTTGTGATTTGATGCAATTTTTGATTTGTTTTATTCCCCCCTTATAACCCATAATGTGTACATAAATAGAGATCATAAAGTGAATGGAGAAAAAAAAATTACTACTAAACCCTCAAAAAACTGATTTATGACCATCTGAATTAAAAAAAAAAAAAAAAACAGTTGTAAGAAGCTCTATCCTCATACCAAGCTTTATCCCCTTCACGACCTCTCTACCACACACAAATCAATACTTACTAATACAAAACATATAATAAGCATGAGTGCCCAATAAGTATCATCGACTTATCACTACAAAATATTGACGAGAGATGATACCTATTAAGTTAATCTGTTCACTTGCTAGTTAATATAATCTCAACACATGATAAGAAATAAGAATACAAGATACATAAACATGGCATCATAGTGATTTATATACAAACATAGCATATGATTAAATATGCACTGAGAAGAGCCAATAAATCGAATGCATATGATATTGACTCTTTCCATTACTTATATCATAATCAGTGCCCTCAACACGATCTCTCTCTCACGCACTACTTGGGGTGTTGGAGTAACGATCCTTAGAGGATGGATCCAAATAGACCTAAAAAAGCTAACCTCAAAATAGGTTAGAAAGGATCTACCTCACAAGCTGAATATTTTAATGTAAAATTTTAGCATCAAAAATTTTAAAAAAATTGCAAACTGTCCTCCTAAGATGAGTTTATAATAATTTTCTTTTTCAAAAATCAATCTATTTAGATTGTTTTTATTTTTAAAAAGAATCAAATTTGACCTTAAAGAGGTCATTGTTGAATTCTTTTTTAATACAATAATTGATCTTCGAAGGCCGAATTGTGCGATTTTTAATTATTTTTTTTATAAAGATTTCTTTAAGTCCTTTTTTTTTAAAAAATTTTTTTTTAAAAAAAAATATACATATTTAAAGAGAAAAATAAAAAATAACATAACTTTTAATCAATACCTATAACGGATCTAGGGGTAGAAGTATACCTTAGTACATTGAATATGACGTCCTATTTCCCGAGAAATTATTTTTATGTGTGGAATAATCATTTGTCCCCACTAGCATTTTCATGCTTGTTATGGGTTGAGAAGTAGAGTATGAACCTCAACCCAATATGAAAGTCAAGCAAGATAGCAAGTATCAAATCTTAACTTGCAGTTCACGACACAGTGGAGCATCTTTGAGGTTAACGTAGTTTCAATGCGATTGGGTGAGATTTTGATGGTTTTGAACTTTTGAATTGCACTATATTGAAATAATTGACTTTGGTCAACATTTCATAATCTAAGCATTGTATAGTAATTCCATCAGTTTCATTGTATCTAAAACATCAAGTTCGATCTTATAGAGTGATTGGTTAGAGTATTGAGATCTTAGATTGTGTTTTGAATGTTTAGGCAAGAAATTGGACCTAAAAAGTGATCCGAGAGAATATTTACGTCATGATAATTTTTTTAAAAAATTCAACATTTTCGCTAAGTTTGAAATATCAAAATTAGTGAGGTAGCATTTTTATGATCCTGGCTCGCACGTGATGGCACTCTCCTTATGGGTTCGGTCTGATGTCTACACATATATGATCCTCGAAGCTCATGGATATATGGTCTATGTGAGACCCCGATGGGTTCTGTCTAATGTCTACACATATATTTATAAGCTAATGGCTTAGGTCAGCGGATGTGTATCGTAGGATAGACATGCATCATAATTATTTGACATGACATCGCATTATTTACATCTCATGACATTTGCATCATCTCATATCATCCATTCTTATTTTTACTGCTATCTTATGGATTGTCTATGAAACTAGATATTTACTGTACTTTTTTACTTATGTATCTATGGTATATTCTGACATATGATATTATATGATGAGTCTTTGTTATATTTTTCTGTTTTGCTATATTATCTATATATATTGTGCTGAGACTTTTCTAATTGCAGGATGTTAGTCTGGCGGTATGTGGTTGAGAGCTAAGGAGATATTTGTGTTCTTTGTTACTTTACTTTAGGTTAGTTCTATTTTGTTGAGTACCTTGTGGTTTGGTGCTCATCCCCTTGCTACATTTTTGTAGATTGTAAGCCCGGTCCCTCTGGCTAGATTTTTCTCATTCAGGACTGAACTTTCGAATTATTCTAGAGGTAGTTGCTTGTGTCTTCAGCGAAACTTTAAGGAGTCCATTACTATGTTACAGTTCTATTTGAGAACTAGACATCTGAGACATATATTTTCTTCAAACATTCTGTGTTTAGAGGGTTGTACATGTGACACCAGCTCTAAGATAGTTGTAGATTAATTTCTTCTGCTATCTATCTTATTAGATTATTTATCTTCCGCTTTATCCTGTTATGCTAAGTTGTTTAGATTTGGGCTAACTTGTTTGGTGGGTTAGGTGAGTGTCATCACACCCAAATTTTGGATCGTGACATTATGAGTACTTTTTAATTTTAGCCAAACATTAAAAAGCTGCTTAAAAGCACCCAAGATCAGTCAATCCAAACAAGTTCTTAGTAAAAACTATAATGAACAATTGCTTATTGAATTCTATAATATGGTCATGTTATTACATTAAGTGTTAATAAAGTAAGACAGTTTAACTTGTTAAAAAATAGCTCATCTTTCCATTTAAGGCTCATATGAATTGCACTGGCCTCAGATTCTGTATATATATTCTGGTTAATGCCAAATTGATATTGGCTTTGCTGTTGTAAAACAATTGTTATATACTCGTAGATATGACTACTACAATAAAAAGAAACACATCAACACTGATTCTTGATCAATCCATGAACATATATTCTTATTGTTAGAATTTGTAGATCTTATGATTTCAAGATTTTCAGTATTTTAAAATTATTTTAACTTTGAATAGATATTTATTTATTTTTACTAGGTAACTAACAATATTAGATATAGTTGCAGCATATTTTTCAAGATTTTGACCCATTTTTAACAACCTATATATGTTCAAGGTGTTAGTAACTTTTAATTTGTGGATTCACATATTAATATATTATACACAGATATGCTATCATTAAATTAACCCTTTTTTGATCTAATAAAGTATTATATATGTTTGGGCACAAAATATAAATATCCATTAACATTTTCTTTTAATTATGATGGAAACTTATTAGAAAAGACACCTTTCTTGAAAAGACATATCTTTCATGAAAAGGCATACCTGTTATGAGAGAGTGTTGAAGAATCTTTAAATACTTGGTCTCTAAATCAGAAGACAAGTTTTTCTCTTTCTCTCCACATCAGAAAAAGAACATTACAAAGCAGTGGTTTAGAAGATCAAGTTCTTCAAATAATTTATTGCAATGGAACAAGGTTAGTGTTTTTATCTTTCTTATATATTGATGTTCGTGTCTACTGATTTACTTGTGATCCTGGGTGAGTTCTTCAAGTTTTCCAACAAGTGGTATCAGCGCCATAGTCTTGTTAAATTATTAGACATGATGCTAATGCAGTTTTATGGAACAAGTTTCTGCCAAATTTAATAAATTAAAATGTCACGACCCAAAATTCAGGCTTGATGGCACTGGTCTTTTCCCACCAAGATAAGTCAGCCTACAACCCAGCTATAACATTAAAATACGGAATTATAATCAAAGTAAAAGTTCACCTTAATGAAAATCCCCAAAACCTGGTTGTCACATGCATAAGCTTCTAATGTATTACAATGAATTCGAAAGAAATCACAAGTGTCAAATGATATTGTCTCTAGAATAGAACAAAAT
>JAPFFP010000070.1:7488986-7512009 GCA_026153255.1 Solanum medicagineum
TTTACTTTTTCCTTTATCTTAGTTATATGTGAAACTCCCAAATCAACTTCTATTGGTATCAAACTCCTATTTATGGTAGGCTTATTTCTCCCATAATTTTAATTATATATGTAAAACTCTCAAATCGACTTCCATTGGTGTCCAACTCCTATTTATGGTAGGCTTACTTCTCCATGTAGGTTTCATATTTATGGTAGGTATTGGTTTAGGACTTCTTCATCTTCTCTCCACGATTCTCTATAAATATTAATTCGAATTCTTTTTGGTTTATGATTTTTGTACTTCTATAAAAAGAGTTCTAAGTTCAAAATTTTAATTCATACGTTTTTCTTCTTCATCATTTTTGCAGTTTCATTCAATTTTCAGGTTTCTTTCTCTAAGCATTTATCTTCCTTCTTTGTGTTTCATATTCCTTTTTTCCTCTTTCACTTTCTTGATTTTAAAAACATAATATTAGATGATATGCCAACTTGGGTTGCTTAATTCAAATTACCTCGCGTCCTTAATTAAGTTAGTTTAACTTAATATTGTTCTTAGGTGATTTAAATTTTTTGTTATTTTTATAATTAACTAACATGCTTATGTTAGCACAAGTTTCATCTATTTAACTAAGCTAACATCTCAGGTAAAGTCATATCCACAACTCATAAAATTATTTTTATATATAAGATTATATATTATTCTTACTATAATTTTCATGACAATTTATTTTAGATAACATATTGCAATGGCTTCTGAAAAGGATTTGATTAGTGAAGTTGTGTCACTTAACACCTTAAAAAGATATGACTCTTATTGATAATAAAAGTCTTGGTAATCGGAAGTGGAGCAATAAAAGAGTATAAAAGAGGAACAAATGAAGGTACTCGAAGGATTATCGCATTAGTTGATGAAGAGGTATTAATCTTCTTATTCTTTTTCTTTTTAAAATATTTTTTCATATATTGCATGTATATATTTTAAGGATTAATAATTAATTTTTTTATAGGGTACCAAAGTTAATCCTATACTTTTCAATGAACATATTCTAAATTGGGAAAAATTTTGGGAGCAAGGCAATATTTGTTACATCATAAAATGGACGTATTAATGATTCTAATTCTAATTTCTTATCGGTAAATAAGGAGATTGTGGTTGGATTCATCAACAACACTATAGAATATAACTCTACAACCCTCATCTAAATAAAGGAACTATAAATTGATATTCAATATAGATTATAACAAAATTTTCTACTAACATACTAATTTTTTCTTTAAATAGAATCCTAAATTTTTATCAAAAACGTGTATGATGTTTTTTCTTATTGTAGTTAAACTGTTAATATGTATATTATAACGATTAACGATTTGACGTAATGCACATGTGCAATGCACATAAGCTAAACTAGTTATTTATAATATCATCAAAGGTAATTTTATACAACTCAATGAATTTAAGTTGTTACAATAATTTATAATACTTTTAACTTGGAATAAACATATAACACACCTATATTTGATTTAACAAACAATTCTTAAAGTTTAAACTTCAAAATTTAAATAATACAACATAAATTTAAATAAATATTTTTTTATTTATTTATTTTGACTAGACATATAGTTTCACAAATAAAAACAAATTATTCATAACGTTAAATACTAATAAAGGAAAATCAAATACAAAACAGTATGAAAATATATTTTTGACATTTTACAATTTCTATACAATTTAAATAATCAAATATAAAAACATGTATTAACCATAATTTTTATTTATAATAATAATACTCTCTACAACAGACATAATATTTAGTCACACATGTATTCTATTTGTCTATTATATTTAGTTTAAATTCATGTGTGATACACGTGCAAGGCACGAATCCTACACTAGTATCCTTAAAAATATTTTCACACATCACACGAGCAAACAACTAGACATTCCACTTATTATTATTATTTTTTTTCTTAAAACACAAATGGAAAAAAAGGAGTCATTTAGCACCTAACATAAACATAAACATCCACTTAATTACCTAGGGTTTCCAATACAAGATAATTCAGTGTAAGGGGTACAAGTGTTCTCCGATTATTGGCACCTTAAACTCTTTTCTCCGATATTTGGCACCTTAAGTGAACACTCTCTTTTCTCTGTTTAATCTTCTTTTATGAACAGTTCGTAAGTTTTCTCGACTGAATTATGTTATTCAGATTTTGAAAATGGTGAGGACCGTGAAGAATCATCACGAAGAGGACGAAGAAGACGATGAGGAGTTCTCTTCTAGAACTCCCGATGGCTGTTCTACTCAAAAGGGTATTTTTTTTTATATTAGGGTTTGCTGTTTCGAAACTAACTGTTAAAACCTATGGGGTTTTGCGGGTGACAGGGAAATTGGAAGAGAAGAGCAATGATGGGAAGGTAATTTCTCATCGTTCCAAGCATTCCGAGACAGAACAGCGGAGGAGGATCAAGATTAATGAGAGGCAAGTCTATTAACACTTTTTCCTTTTGGATGTGTCAAAATTATTGTTTTGTGCTGTCAGTATGAATACAATGCTTGATTTGATTTTAGGTATTAATTTATCATATCTTACAAATGTATCATATCGTTAAATTCATTGTTTGCTAACGACAAATGTATCATATCGTTAAACTCAATGGTAGGTAACCACAAATGTATCATATCGTTAAACTCACAGGTGACGACAAATGTATCGTATTGTTAATTCATTGTTAGTTAACATCAAAGAGTCCAATTTTGTGTAATGTCTTTTTTGATGTGATTGCGTGATTGTCTTATTTTTTCCTCATTTCGTCTTTACTTATTGATTACTAATTCTAAATTAGTATTACCCCGCATTTTATCCTTCAAATTCTTGATGTGTGACACTATGTTATGATGAAAGATAATACAATTTATCAAAATGTTGCATATATTTTGCAACACAATACAATATAAAACACTATATAACAACCATCCAAATAGAGTGTAAGGGTAGGACTCATTAGAAGTTGAACTACATGTATGAAAATCAACAACAATATAGGCACTGTAATTCGACTAGTGGGATCCGAGGAGGATAAGATTTTCTTTTGGGTAGGGTAAGATATAAGCAAAACTTACCCCCCTATCTTTTGTGGCGTAGAGCCCAACTGATTTGGATAGACCCTCAATTCAAAAGAAAAAAGAATTCGAAGCAGGTTTGCTAGAAAAAACATATGACAGCAAACTAGCATTTTACAACAACAAAATAGAGCGTACACTGACGTTACCCCTACTTTAGGAGGTAGAAAGGTTGTTTTCAATAGACCCTTGGCTCAAGAAAAAGCATTTCAAAGCCGTTTAGAATCTACCTATTAATTTTTTAGGGTTATAATGCGGAGTAAGTATGTGGGCATTAGTTATACAAGATTAAACAATTGAAATTACAAGGATATCCTTCTGATTTTATTTTTTTCACTTTTATTTCAAAGTAATACATGTTTATTCACAATGACTCGGCCTCCAACAAGAAATTATCCTATAATGTAATGCAATAATCCTTGCATAACTTATCTTTGAACCAAATGACCCCTGATTGTATTACTATATACTGTACAACTTTCAAATATTCAAAATTATTTGATTTTAAACTTTCATGTGATGTAATCTCATTGTTGACTTCTCAGTTATTACTTTAGTATTTTTCGGTACTACTTGTATAAACATAAATAAAGTTAACATTGTTTTGAGGGAAATGGACCTTGTGTCTAACTCAACCTCAAAAGCTAGTTCACGATAGGAGTTGCTTTTAACACTATATGAGGCACCCACACCCCTATCCATGTAACTTATATGGCTGCCACGCAGAATTCGAAACACTATGGTAGTGCTCCTTTGTTGATTCGCCTTTATTTGTTTGTTAACTCTTTCCAAATGTTAAGATATCCATGAGCAGTTGAGTTATTGAACTGGTCTTTTTGTTTGTTTGTAAACTTTAAAATGGCATTTGGGGACAAGTCTCACAGTAATGATTAACAACACTTATATATGAATCTAAGTAAGATATGATGTTTTGCTTATGTTCTTCTGGCTAATTATCGGTTCAACTGGTATTCCAAAGTGAAGAGCAACTGGTTATTGTCAACCAGCATGGAAAGCCGTAGGCCTATTACATGCACGTCGCTTTTTCGGTTATTTTGCAGAAAAGGATCAACATGATTCTTTAGAGCATTTGCTTATCTACATCATGTAACGAGACTAGGTTTTTATAGTTTCTTTCTATACATGGTGAATTGTAGTTGCCTATTCAGTCGCTTCTTCAGGAAAATCTTTCCCAAAGCTAACAATTACCTAATAATTTGCAGATTTCAGACTCTAAGAGATCTCATACCAGAAAGTGATCAGAAGAGAGACCGAGCTTCATTCATGTTAGAGGTGTGAGTTGTAACATTTCAGTTCTTTGCTGATCTTGCTGTTTTTTCAGATCTTGTTACTACATCGTTACAAAGATAGCCTCAAGATTTAATACAACATACAGGTTATACAATATATCCAGTTTTTGCAAGCGAAATTACAGATGTATGAGGAAGCTAACCAAGGATGGAGTGAACCCTTGAAGTTGCTGCCATGGGTATGATCTTTGTTATGCCTAATTCACTCTTAGATTCTTATGTAATGTGGAGAGCTTCTTGGGCTGCGTATTTTGCTCACAATTCCTGTTCCGATCTCGCTCACTACTTTTAGCATCAATACAACAATTTGCTATCCTTATTATGAGACAATCTCCAGCCTTTCTGCAACAAGCTTCTTAATGTTTGCCTGGTTTGGTCCAACATTTGCTGGTTGTAAACTGGTTATGACCATCTAGACTCAAGTCTTTGCTTCTTGATGAATCCTTCATACCATGAGGCCAAAGATAGTTAAGTTGGATTCTCATTTGGACTTTCATTCATTGTATACTCTCTCTACTAGTGCTTTTAAAAGTGAGAAGTGCAAAGTGGTGACTAAGGGCCCTACGGCACTAAGCAAGAAGCAAAGTGAACACAATTTTAGAAGAAAAGCAAAATAAACCTTGCACAAACAAATAGAATTATAAATAAGCAATAATGACATGTTCATAGAATTTTGTGAAAACAGGAAATAAGATTAACAAACTGAAAAAAGAAACGAATTTTTCCATCACATTCTCTGGGAAAACGGAAAAAATAAAGTAGTGCCATTTGAATTCTGTGAAGAAAGCAAAACAAGATTGAACAAACTAGGAAAAAAAAAAGACAAACAGAGGAAATAAATTTGAGAAGCAGCAAGAAAGAGAAGAAGAAAAAAAAGAAAAGACAAATGAGGTAAGAGCCTCTTTGGATTGGCTTTTTGCCTTTTGACTTGGAAGCCGAAAATCATACGTTAGAAATCCTAACTTATGGCTTTTGGCTTTTTTTAATTATTTTAACTTAAAATCAAGTGCTTATAAACACTTATTTAATTTATTTAAAACACTCCTAAAGTGCTTAAAAGCTATTTTGTCTTTAAAACACTTTAAATAAGCCTATCCAAATAGGCTCTAAATGAGTAAATGAAACCTGAGAAGCAAAACTAATATCTTATCAAAGTATACTTTGTAAAAAAGACTTTAAGAAAGTTTCCAGGCACTATTTTTGAGGCTTTTCCCTGGAGTCCCTTATGGGCTTTGGAATCCCGACTCTGGTGGACTTTTTCCACTGGAATAGTACTTTCTCCTCCTTTTTTTTGTTTTTTTTTTTCACTCCTTTCAATGTCCTTCCATTTTCTTTATCTTTTCCATTCTGTCACTCCAGAAAGGATTGAAAATACAATGTATTTTCTTTCAGGGAGAGTCTTTTTACATTACCAATGCCGAGGTTAGAGCAGAGGTCTGGTACAACTAGGTAGAAAGTGGCAGATACCATATGTAGAGGATGGTGTTGAGTGGAGTTGTTCTCTAGATTTGCAAGAGATTCTATGAAGCATCAGATATGAGGAAATTCTTTTAAAACATGGAAATGCAAGGTTATTTCACCATCCTTCTTTTTTTGAAGTCTAACAGGTATGGAAGGTTTCTATCTCTCTCACAGTTAAGGGGCAGACAAGGCAATTATTATTATTCTAGAAAATGCATTTAATGTCGGGTGGAGGAAAGTTGTAAACAATGAAGTACCTTCATTAAAACATATACAACTACCAAACAAGGATATAAATATCAAAGGGAGACAGATCTAACTACAAACAAGGGGAAATGGAGTTACATGAGATGCTCCAAAAAGGAAATAGCCTCAATCGGAAAGAGAGGTAGTTGCATAAACAAGGAGTCTGCTAATGAGGAGATGATAAAGGCAAATTTCCATCTTGTGGAGGAAGGCCTTTTGAGGTGTTTAGTTGGATCTTTTGTTGGTAATGATGACACTCCCATCAGAAATGATGAGACTCCTCGTTCTCCTTGCCATAATTTTTGTGCCCATTGTCTTATCTCATTTCTTTTTTCAAGTTCAAAAAAGAATTAAGATAAGACAATGGACACAACAAATATGGAAAGGAGCACAAGGAGTCTCGGTCTATGACATGAATAGCGTAACCTTCTTCTTTGAGTTCCAATCCAAGATGGAAGCTGAGCATATTTTGATTGGAACCCAGAAGAGACAAGGTTGTAAGCTCAACCTACAATGGTGGAATCCTACTGTCGGTTCTTTCCCTAAGAGCCTCAAATTCAACTGGTGTTGGATCAGTGAGCCAGAGCTTTTTCTCCAACTTTGGCCTAGCTCGTTAATGAAGAAAATAGGTAGGAGATGTAGGGGATGGTTTGAAACAGAAGCAGAAATAGAACTGAAGAATCACTTGAGGTGGGATATGTGAGGAATATTGGAGAAGAATATTATTTAATTGTTGTCTACGTCATTACATTGAGACCCTATTTATAGATACTATATTAGGCTCCTTCCAACTAGGATACTATAATACAGTCCTTTTCCAAGTAGGATTTCATATACTATTACTATTCCTAATCCTATTTTAAGTAGGATTGTAGATATTATTTTTATTCCTATTCCTATTATAACATTCCCCCTCAAGCTGGTGCATACAAGTCATATGTGCCTAGCTTGTTACAAATGTAATTAATACGATGACTGATGAAGAGCTTGGTAAGATATCTGGAAGTTGATCACCTGACTTCACAAAATTGACGATCAACCTCAATGTGTTTAGTCTTCTCATGAAATACTGGATTTGATGCACAATATTCATAAAACACAATGTGATAAGTTCTTCAATTACAATGTTGAACTTCCCAAACCAAGCTCAGAAGACTGATTCATATCACAAAGGGACTTACACAAACGACATACAAGGCTACCAAACTCCCCCGAGCAAAGTGGTTGCTCCATATAAATTTCTTCCTTGAGATGATCATGGAGAAAAGTATTCTTAATGCTCAGTTGATCAAAAGGTCAATGGAGAATGACAATATGGGTCATCTCGAAATTACTCTAAGAAAGTTTATAAATGCGAAACCTGCTTATGCACCAAATTATTAGATTTGATGGATTAAAGTGGTCACAAATTGAGAAATAAAATTATATGGGTAGGGTCGTAATGATGACACGACCCTACTGAGAAGAGAATTATATGGGTAGGGTCGGAATGATGGCACGACCCTACTCAAACTTGATTTGATGAGTCACCAAAAAGACGAATGGAACAACACAAATCAAATCTGAGTCACCAAAAAAACATAGTGCTATGTAACTCAGATATGAGAAAGAAGTTCAAAAAATTCGCGGTACTACATAAATTGAATATGAGAAGTAGTCTGGAGAGATGCACGATGTGCTACACAAATCGAATATGAGGAAGTAGTCACCGGAAAGGTGGCACAGTGCTACACATGATAAATATGGAAAAGTAGTCACTGGAAAGAAGACACGGTGTTATACAAATTAGATATATATAAAAAAAGTAGTCACTGGAATGATGGCACGGTGCTACACAAACACTGACAGATGTGGGGTTTACACAAAACAACCCTAGAAAGTCACCGAAAATTGACGCACAGTGACCTATTTTTTTTTGTTGGCGAACATAATCATTGGCCAGACGGGCGGCATATATAAGTCATAGCCGCCCGCCGGCAGCGGAAGCTCTTTGATTTTCTACCAAGACCGTAGAAGCTCTGATACCATGTGAGAAGTATTGGAGAAGAATATTATTGAATTGTTGTCTACGTTATTACATTGAGACCCTATTTATAGATACTATATTAGACTCCTTTTCCAACTAGGATACTATAATACAAACCTTTTCCAAGTAGGATTTCATATACTATTACTATTCCTAATCCTATTTTAAGTAGGATGGTAGATATTATTCTTATTCCTATTCTAACAGAATAGAATTCAAGTTAAAGGCCAGTCAATTGAAATTTCGGCATCGATTGACATCGGTCACGAGAACTTTGTATTCTGGATTCCTATTTGGGTGGAAGCATCATCCACTTACCCCCAAAAAGACAAAAGCAATACGAAAGAGGAGAGAGAAACAGGGGGTTCTTTCGAGGTGCAGAATCGTCAGAAATCCCTAGGCTCATAGGGTTTCGATGAGACGAGGGTAAGGAAAGGGGGTCAGAGTAATTCAAAATATAAAAAGCTGAAAGAGGGCTTTTTGGTGATGAAGTCCACGTACCGGTGGAACCCACCAAGAATTCAAGTCATCAAAACTCTGTTGGGCCAAGGCTTTTGGGCCATCTCTCTAATCCAAAAAATGTTGAGCCTTTTACGGATGAAATTAACTTATCCCCAACCATGCAGAAGTTCAGGACAACTCTTTAGCTTATGTTGTTGAAAGCCTAATCTATATAAAGTTGAGAAGCTGCTAGACCTTCTAGGAGCGAATTCGACTACAAGAAGGGAGAAATGCAGAGAAGGAAAGATAGAGAACCAAGGCAGAATGAAACAGATAACTTTATTGGGGGCCCAACCCCTATAAATCTGATGCTTCATAGTGTAGCAAAGACAAAAGAAAAAGCAAATCAATGGGTCCAAAACAATATTCTTAGACTTGTTCAGGAATTTGGAGTTGGCATTTTGATTTTGGGGGGCGGGGGGGCCGGGGTGGGGGGACATAAAAGAGGCCACAACTCTATTCTTAAAGATTGACCAAAGGAGAGAGAAGGAAGTTTCCCCAACTATGATCCCAACACAGGCCACAACACTGTTGTTAAACCAAAAGCATAGAAAAGGAAGTTTCCCCAACTATGATTCTAATAGAAATTCTGGATGAATAATTGATTCTAAAAGAATTAAAAAAAACCTTATCTTTGAGGTAAAATTCAAGGATACAGAACCAAGGAGCGAATCAAGAAGTAGAGGGACCAAACAGACTACTCAGTTGTTATGAAGTTGAAGATGCTAGCTTGGAATGTTAGGGGGTTGAACAGGGAGGAGAAAAGAGGATTAGTAAGGAGTAGGACTCAACATAGGGGAACAGATATCATAGTCTTGGTGGAGACACAGATAAATGGGACAGTGAGAAGTTATTTACAACAATTGGAAGGAAATGGATGGGGGAGTATGGATGGAAGCAGTATGGACTAAGGGAGGAATTATAATCATGTGGGGCGAAAGGGCTTGGAGGGGGGAAGTAGTAGAGAGTGATGGCAAAATGATCACTTGCAAATTGTGGGGGTAAGTCTGGATCTTGCTGGTTTCTCACAGCTGTTTATGTATACTATATAATTAATAGGGAAGAAAGAATTAGGGGCAATGAGGAGTATGTATGAGGTGGCCTGGGTGGTTTATTTATGGAAATTTTAACACAGCATGGTTTCCCTCTAAGAAGACTAACTGTATAACCTATCTGGAGGAATATATGACTTCTTCGGCTACATTAATGAGTTGGAACTCATAGACCCTCTCTTATTTGGGAGGTTTTACACTCGGAGCGGAGGGGAAAATTGCATGAATGTTTCTAGAATAGATAGGATTTTGTATTCCTTGTCCTGGGATGATATGTTCACTCAGATCAGACAAAGCTCTATTCCTAGACTTGGTCTGATCACAACCCCATCCTTTTGACTTTTGGAGATGAAACTTTCAAGAAATCCTAAGTTTGAAAAAATGGTGATTGAATGTTAAGACTTCAGAGGAGAAGTCCTAGATTGATAGCGCTCTTTTATTGTGTCTGGTATCCTTGACGACATTATTGCAATAAAATTGAGTATGTTAAAGGCAAAACTTAATGAATGGAGCAAGAAGCACAAGGGGAACTGGAAGGCAAGAAAAGAACATATTTTCTATCAATTTTAGTGGTATCCTTTGACTTGGCATGATATTTAATAAAAGAGAAGACTTTTGTAACTTGTGGTCTATAATAATTCTTAGATATTTGTGTGGTTAAAGATTCATCTCATTTTAAGGGAAAAAAGAAAATTTCAAAGTTAAATTATTTCTACTTATAGTAAGTTGACATTCTTCTTGAGACAGATTAAAAAGAAAAGAGTGCCACATTAAATGGGACAGAGGGGGGAGTATTTTAGATCAAATAGGGATCTTGTAAATCCATCCAAGAGAGCAGACCCTTAACTGATGATGAGCGGCTGCTAAAAGCTCATTTGGCTGTGGAATATGAGGATATGGCTAGAAATGAAGAGATCTTTTTGGAGGTAAGCGGTCCAAAGTCCAGTGGAGATAAGAACACTAGATTTTTTCACAAATGACTGCTTACATAAGAGACTCAACACTATTGATTCCTTGATGATCAATGGGGGAACAGTCAAATGATCCTATGGCTATTAGGGGCTCCATCGTGGACTTTTATCATGACACATTCAAAAATCCTAAACCTGGAGACCTGCTTTTAACATACATGATGTGCAGAGCATCTCAAAAGAGGAGCGAGAGTTTAGAAGGAGCTTTGAGGAAGAAGAGGTACTGAAGGGATAAATATGTATGTTGCAGATAAAGCTCCTGGTTCAGATGGATATACATGGTTTTTTCTCAAGTTTCCCGGGAAACTACAAAGGGAGGAACTAATGCAGACACTACACAGATTCCACTGACACCAAAAGGTGGAGAAGAGCTTCACTGCTAACTTTGTAGCTTAGACTCCTAAGAGGGTTGGGACAAATGATCTAAGAGATTTTAGACTCATCAGCCTTATCTCTGGGGTCTGCAAAATCATAGCTATGGTGTTGGCTAAGAGACTCAAAAAAGTGATATATAGGGTTATAAACAACCATCAGATGGCTTTCATCAAAGGGAGGCAAATAATGGATGCTGCTCTAATTGCTAGTGAGTGCATTGACACTAAGATTAGAGGAGATGTTCATATGTGCAAGCTAGATATAGAAATGGCCCTTGATCACCTTAATTAGGATTTCTTGTTGAACATACTCAGACAAATGGGATTTGGGAACAGGTGGCTTAAATGGATAGAGTTTTGTATTAAAACAACCAGGTTCTAAATTCTGATAAATGGAGAATCTGCATGGTTTTTTCCAAGTGAAAGAGGTCCTAGACAACGGCATCCCCTGTCCCCTTCTCTGTTCATTATATAGCTATGAAAGGATGGGATAATCTGATGAAAAAGGCTGCAACAAATAACTGGGTAAGGGCTTCAACATTAAGAACAAGAACAATGAAACTATGGAGGTGACTCACCTATTATATGCTGATGACATAGTGGTCTTCTTGAAGTTAAAAAGAAACAAATTTGCTACCCAAATGATCTTGGTAATTTTTAAAGCTTGTTCTGGTCTGAAAGTTTATGAGAGGAAAAGCTCCCGTTAAAGAGGTACAAACAAATTCAGACATTTAAAATATTTTGGAGTGCAGGATAGAGGAGATGCCACAATCTATTTGGGAATGTCAGTAAGTGCTAAACACAAAACAGTGAATATATGGGATGGAATAATAGAGAAAATAGGGGAATACTAGCTCTTTGGAAGTCACAGTACCTTTTTTAGGTGCTATAGTTGCATTGATAAATGCAGTCGTAGACTCATTTCCAACCTATGTGATGTCCTTATTTCCATTCCTAGAAATGTGGTAAAAAGCTTGGACAATCTGAGGAGAAATGTACTGTGGCAAGGAAACAAGATTGAGAAGAGTTTTAACCTGGTGAAATGGATCACTGTCCAGCAAAGAAAGAGGTATGGTGGATTGAGAGTGAGGAACCTGAAGCTGCAAAACTATAGTTTGCTTATGAAATGGCTTTCGAGATTTACCCAACAGGAGCAGTCCTTGTGGAAGGAGAGTATTCTGCATAAATATGGCCAAAGGCAGTTGTACACACATGAGGTTGGGGTTTGGAAGTTCAGGGGGTTGGGGATTTTTCAAATGTTCAACAGCCTATCTTGATACTGAGCAAGAATTGGTACGTTTAGTGTCATTAAGGTGAAATAGATTTGCCTTGTGTTGCTTGGCTTGTGGGGAAGACTTGAAACTCTTTATAATAGGTAACATTATTTTGGGTCTTTCACCATGCTATTGCAGATCTTGCCTGAAACTAGTTACCAATTATATACAACTACGCTGATCAAATTCCAAACTGGGGTTGGACTTGCAACATTCATTCTCAAGCTTCAAGATCATTTACCAGGTAGGGTACAGATTTTTGTTTAAATTTCATCACAACTAGTCTATGGAACTTGATAAAAATTTGGGCTTAAGACTTCCATGTTGGAGGTCTCAAGTTCGAAACCCCTTGCCAGTGAAAGCCAGGGGTTTTCTTTCTGGCTCGAGTTCGCTGCACCGGGCTTGTCTACTGCAGGTTACCTCTCCTGTGTGGTTTGCTAGTTATTGCATAGGAGCGGGGGTTTACCCTGTCCTTTGTCGGCGTCGCCTAGGTGCTGGGTAGGTCCATTGTTGTCGATGCGCGCAAGGCACTACCGAGATCACCCCGGCATAGGGCATGTCTGCCCGGCCCATGCTCTCCAGGCTTTGTTAAGGTTGCCCGGCCCATGTGCGCAAGGCACCGCCGAGGTCGCCATGCCCAGCCGATGTGCGCAAGGCACTGCCGAGGTCTCTCGGGGGCATGGCATGTCCGCCCAGCCCATGCGCGCCAAGCTCTACCGAGGTCGCCCCGGCGCTGGGCATGTCCGCCCAGCCCATGTGGTTGCGGGTTCCCTTTGTTATCAACAAAGTATTCAATTTGTCTCATATTTGCCCTCTATTTACTTATCTTCCATGAAAGCCTCTTCTGTTATCTTTCATCTCAATTATCTCCTACCTTTAGGGGATGTTTGGTAGGAGGGATTAGGAGATTTAATCCATGGATTATGAGATGGTATTGTTTAATACAATGTTTGGTTGGATTTTTGGACCATGTATAACTAATCCATGGTATTAGTTAATACCACATACATGAGATTAGCTAATACCTCCCATTTGGTGGTATTAGCTAATACCTAAGATTAATACCATGGGATTAAAAACACAGAGACAAAAAATCCCTCAAATTCTTTTACATTTTTTTGTTTTCTTGATTTTATATTTTATATTTGTAGTGTTGTACTAGTAAATTTATTTGAATAAATTAGCTTACAAAATTTATTTATTTGCGGGTTCATATTTTCATAATATAAAAATAAATAAATTTACTATGTCAAATTTTTAAATTTTATTTATTGTAGTTTCATACTTCTCATAATACGCAAAAAATATTTTGACATGTCAATTTTTTTTAATAACTAATTTTAGTTGAGTGATTTTATTGATACAATATAAAGTCCAATGATGTTAGATATATTCTCAAAGTTGAGTGACCTCGTAAGATATGAACACTATATTAAAAATTACAACTTTCAAATTTTTATGTGTAAATGTAGATTGTCTATTTTACAATTGTTTACCATCTTTTCTATTTTAATAATAGATTCTTTATTAAATTAAAGAGTGATATTTTATTAGTGATGAATTTATTAAGATTGCAATTATGTATTCTAAATTCAAGTGAGAAAATAGCAACCATAATGACAAATTATTATTTTCCTAACTAGTTAAAAGTCACAAAAAAATAATCTACTTTGATCTAATTACATGAAATAGAAAATCTCATAATAGTCCAAGGGCATAATTGGGAAGAAACTTTTTGTAGAATTTTAAACCAAGCTCAAAATTAAATGAAAAACAATAAACCAAACATGGGATAAAAAATAATCCCAACATTACTAGTCCTTGCATTACTAATTCTTGCATAACTAATCCTTGCTATATTGTTGTTAATTTAAGTTCCCTTAGTGGTGTTTCTGCTATGTTGAGTAAAAACCATAGTAGTTCCTTGCATCATTTGCACTTGTCATCTGTTTGATGTTATGCTTTGGGTTCTTGTTCAAGTGTTGTTGGGCTTTGTTTGCTTGGATGATAATCTTTCATGTTTACTCCTTATTGCTGAACCTTTTTTTTTCTTTCTCCCCTAAAAAGGAAAAAAAGGCAATAATTTTTTGTTCATCTCCCCACCCCTTGTTTCAGTCAGAATTGAGTCCCCGAGACCCTGGGACATTGGCTTCCGCATGTCCTGGGCAAGCGAAGGAATCAAATCAACCCAACATGGGCTTTCATTTCTTTCTCATCATCTTAAACCAGAAGGAATGGATAATGTTGAAGACATAACAAGAACTTCCTTCTTTGGCGTTGGCTTCTTGTCCTCTAGCTATGTGATTTTTTATTCTTCAACTGTTATTCCCTCTGTCACTTCTCTAGAACCAAATAGATTTTGATTTGGCATTTTAGTTGTAGCATTAAAATTGATTCATTTGACTTTTGCTCTGACTTCTTCTCATCTAAGCATTTGCTTCGGCCTACAAAAGCTCGGACGAGCGGGGAATATCTAGTGGCATTCGATCACAGAATCCATTGACAGCTGCATATGAATGACTAGAATCTGTTTCAATTGGCAGTGTTGCAGTATTACCACATGGCTTAGTGAGGAATCAACTCTTTAATAATATTAGAAAAAAGAGAAGTCAGTGCAACATGGGAAAGCAGATATGTTAGACCCAAGTGAAGTAAACTGAGCTATAAAAAATAGGATCAAGTGCTTTAATTTACTGCAGATACTACTCTCTGAAAAGTGCTTAATTAAAGAAAAAATGTTTCTCTGATGTTACCTTATACCTGTATGCCTCAGTTGCTGTACAGTAAGTCACAATTACCCAGTTATTCCGGATGCTTGCCAAATACAGAAAACTCCATACAGTAGCTGTATTCCTAAGGGAAATTCCTTGCCTACAGTTCAAACAAAGGCTTAACATTTGTTTTTAATTTCCTCCCTCCAAAGCAAAATTACCGGATTTCAGGCTGTTTTCGGAGGAGAGTTAGGCACAACTTTAAGATGGAAGCGGTGATGCTTTTCTGGATTTGAAACTAATTTTCAACTCTTGTTATTGACAGAGAAGCACTCCTGGGCCCGTGGAAGGCTCTGTTGAACATTCTCAAATAATCAGAAACGGCACTAGTCATGAGGATGATGTTGCCATTAACCCAATAATGCTTGCCAATGCACAGAACTCCGTAGAGGCGAACTTGACTGCCGCTGCTTTATACAGAGCAACACCTAATTCCCATATGGCAGCGGATGAAGCAATTGCTTTTAACATGCCAATGCAACCTAATTTATTTGAAAATGCATCTGTTCAACCATCTCCTGATGCTGAGCATTGCGCTTCCCAGCCACAATCATTATGTTGGCCAGGTAAAAAAGATACAAATGAATCGGAAGTTCTGACCTATGCCAGAAACTATCTGGAAGAAGTGAAATTCAGTGCTGAAGAAATTGCAATCTCCCATGGGTATACACAAAGGTAAGATGATTGATCAGGAATGGCGCTATGAATTGATGTCCTGGTAAGGTAGAAATTCAAATTTATTTCTTCTATGCCCCCATGACTTGCTAATTTCTTTAATGATGGCAAACTTGTATTACACCTACAAATATCACTTTAAGTCCCTTGGAGGCTTGGAGCCAGTGGTCCTAGTGGTAGTCAAGGTCTTAAAAGAATTACCTGTAATGTTCCAATTTCTTACCATAATTTTATCCATCAGAATAGTCCTGTGATTGCCAAGTGCATGAAATAGATTCTGACTAGTTAATGTTTCTCCGGGTTATTAGCTGGTAGGTAAAATGCAACATGTAACTGTTTTTAGCCCCTTCAGTATAGTTTTTTTTTTTAAAACCTGCTGCAACTTGTGGGTATGCATTTTTTTGTGAATAAAATTGCCAATTCAAAAAAGATGAAGGAAGTCATTCCGGCATTGTTTACCTGAAAAATCAAATATCAGTGAGGTTTCCTTACATGGCTTCCCCCAACTTTTCTACGTGACCCATCAAATAGAAATCTAAGTTTTAAGTTTTAGAACAAGCGGATCACTATATTTTTAGGTATGAGTGTCACTTCAGGATTTTCCGGCCTTCTCATTAAAACATAGAAATGAAAAACAATCATGTACATTGTCATTCTGATATGAGCAGTTGTCCTTTGGACCTTTGGGCACATTCTGGTCTGAATTTAGTTGATCTGAAATTATGTTATGACATGCTAGATGCTACTGATTTTGGATTCTATTTAAGTGACATATTGGGTCTTGGTATTGAGCAGGTTGCTTAATGTCATAAACCAGACACTAGCATCGGTGGGAGTGGATCCGGCACTGGCTGATGTTAGAGTACAGCTTGATATTAGCAAAAGACCAAGTAGTGGAGCCACAGCTACAGTATTAAGCAGTGGAGAGAACTATGATCATGCTCCTAAAAGGCCAAGGACAGAAGGTAGGATGTGATTGTCAATCTAGCATGGCTAATTTTTCTGCATCTTGTCATCGTTTTGATGGGGGAGATACTTGAAGTGGTTGTCAATGGATGAGATGGTTCACAAACAGCTTACGGTTCTCCAGTTAGGTTTCCATTTAAATATGAGAAGCTGCATTTTCATACTTGAAAGTATTTAGATGTGAAATTAGATCCTAGTTCAATTTCTAATCTTGTTGGAAATTCTGTCAGCGTGTTGTTTGGTAAAGTTGTACATACTTGGTGGCAGAAGAGCCAGATGTGGTTACGCCCATCTATTTGAGATGCCTCCATGGATCTGGTTTCATAGTTGATTTTTAAGCAGGGAAATTTCAAATCTCAGCATGAAGATTTTAGTCTAAAGTCGTAACACCCGTGGCACAGCGGAGTTGTTCTTTTTCGTAGGGAAAACAACATGGTTGCTCACAAGGAGCAACTTAATTATACCCGTCTATCCTTCTACTTTGACAAACCCTACAAATTACTCCATTTTGCTTTTGCGTGAAATAGTCATGTGTTTTACCCCAATAAAAGTCGTACCTTCCTTCCCAATTCAAATTCATCCTAGCTGGGATTCGAGTTTTACTTCACCTTTTATGATTTCTCAAATGGATCACATCAACACAATGGAAGTTGGGATTCAAATATTGATGTTGATGAAATCCTACTGGATCTACTTGTGATATGAAATATTTGATACAACAAATATCAACACAATTACTACAGGATGCTGCTACAAAAAAACATTGAAAACAATTACACCACTTATGAAAATATTCAACGATGAATGAGAGTCGCAAGTGTATATTTAATTGAAGAAACAATCTTGCCATCACTGCATATCCGTTCGATTATATCATTCGCTCATACAACCATACGCTGAGTTTTGATTACCCTGAAGCTCATCAACCCAGATAGATACAATTGAGTGTAATCCCATTGATGCGACTGAAATTCGTAGGTGGACAAAACATCATTATTGACACAATCAAACAATTTATTGAAGTTCACCAGATCAACATTGACAAACACACTATCCAAGGTTAAGTGCAATATCCAACTTAAAAGTCATATAACAGAACGAATGACATTTGTATACATATCATATGCGACTAAAGTAGCGTTAAGTGATGAGGAGTATCACAACATATATTTATTAAAATAATATCATATCATTCCTTCAACGGAACACTCAAAACACGATACATCACATTATCCATATACAACATGTTATCATGAAGAATTGATTAAGTCATTCAACGAGAAACTCTTCAATTCTTCATTATACAATCACAATATATCTATATACTGCTATGAAGGGGTGTTCATGGATCGGGTTGGTTCGGATTTTTTAAATATCAAATCAAATCATCTGTGTCGGGTTTTTAAATATAAAAATCAAATCAAAGCAATAAAATTGGAGTTTTTCAACTTCTGATTTTCTCGGATTTTTTTGGGGTTTTTTCAAATTTCTCGGATTTTTAGACTTTTTTTTTTTCGAAATTCTCGTGTTTTTGAGTTTTTTTTTTCTAATTTTTTGATAAGTATTTATAAAAACATATAATTAGCTTATGATTCAAATATTTCTTCAGTCCTACTAAAATACAAATATCTAAGATTTCTTTTAAAGAAAAATACAAAATATGATACTAGTGAAGACACAAAACTATTCAATAAAAAATAATAATGAAATCGCATAAATAAATATTACAAATAAATAAGTCATAATGAAGATGATCATAATTTTAAAGTGCCAAATCATTCTAACATAAGTCATAATGAAAATACAACGACTCTAAATTATTAATTCATGCTTAAATAAGTGTAATACGACTAATTAATTACATGAGCAAACATTAAAGAAAAATTAAAATTAGTTTATGTATTTTAATTATCTAACCCGATGTACAATTAAAGACAAATATTCATTATTATTGTTATTCTTAGTGTTGGATTATTATTATTATTATTTTTTGCAAGTATTAGAATTGATGTGAACTTTGATTTGAGCTTTAAAGTTACTAATATGGAAAACTTATCTAAATATACCATATTTAAAAATTATTTACCATTTACAGTCATATAAACTAATCTTAATACATGTATAATTCACTTTAAATATATAATTTAGATTTTTTTTATCAAAATAAGGTCTAATACATTTTAAGACATTTGCAATACATCTATATTGCATGTAAATTCCTTTTTATACATAGTATAATACATGATACATCTATGTAATATGCATAATTCGTTTTAACATATAATGCAAATTTTTTTTACCAAAATAAATGTAATACATTTATAATATATAAGGAGAGATATTACATATATAATTTACTTTTAATGCATAGTACAGTTACTACAAATGATAAATATTTTCTAAATATGGTATACCTAGATATAAATTAAAAATATATTTAAAAATGGTAAATATTTTATAAAAGAAACTTAAAAAAGTAATTTCCCTACTAATATCTATGAACTATAACCTTTATTAGATCATCCGAAATTCCAAATCAAATTAAAAATAATATGTCGGGTTGGTTTGGCCTCGGGTTGATTTTTTAAAATCAAAATCAAACCAACCCAAATATAGTCGGATTTTTTCTGTCAATATCAAACCAAGTCAAATCAAATCACTAGTCGAGTTTTTTTTCTTGGATTAACTTGATTTGCGATTTGATTCGATTTTCGGTTTGATTTTATTTGCCCTACTGCAATGGTATCATTGAGGAATGAGTAGTCCTTCAATGAATACATTGGCATGATATTATTGAAGAATGAGCAGTCCTTCAAGTTGTCAATCCGTAATTATGTAGTAATATCGTTGCAATATATCTATATATTAGCATGGTTTCACAAAGGACTACTGAAATTATTTAGTTAGACACTCCTCAATCCTCAATGATACTTACAGTATATTGACATATTGACACATCATTAAGGTATGTTTTAGCACTTCATTGGAAACTTCATTGAACCTCCATGATACTATCATTGTTTATCCATGTACTGAGATGTATTAGTATATATTTCTCTAGAAATATTGTCATGTTATAGCCAATTTATATGGTTATTCTGTTGTATGTGTAAAAGACACATGTTGTTGGACTCGAAGCAAAATTAATATGAAAATTAAATTTATTTTGTGTAACACAATTTCATAATGTCCACACCTATCTCTTAACACTTGCATAGAGAAGAACAGGGTGGTCCCATATGAGTCTGCCGGGTGCTCGAGTATTCATTAATCTAGTATCGGACTATATATATATATTTATGTAGAAATTAAGAGGAATTGTTATAAATTTAATATAGAGCACCCACCAAATAAATGATTTGATTGGTCCAAAGATTCAAAGTGGGTCTTTTAGGTTGTCTTGGTGTTGTTGGCCTGAATTTGAATCTCACTTTCAACACGTTTTTTTTTTTAATTTTCAAAACCCACTCTTCTTTACCTATCTATAGTAATGTAAAAGAATTGCTTCTTTTTTGCTACTTTTTTTTTCTTCTTATTTGTAGTAGTCCTTTTACTACTTTTTCTAGAAAAGAGGGTATATAAATAAGTATTTTTTTTCTTCTTTATTCAAGATAATAAATACTACTCATCATTTCTAATAATTGTTATGTTTGGCATTTGTAATTTTCAAAATTATATTAGATTAGATTAATTTAATATTTAAAAAAAATTATGCTAAACGTACTATAAATTATATCTTTTCTTATATTAATATAATTAAGAAAATGAAAAAGTTACACAGCAACACAAACATGTGATATGTGTTTATAGAACACAAGTAGTTGAAATAAAATTACCATTCACCACTATATGTTCTATTTTAAAGCAAATCTCATGTTTATACTCAATCTCCTCTAATATAGCCAAAATTCACTTCACATCAACCCCATTGTTTCTCTACCTTCGTGAATCTCTCTTTTCATCTAAATATTTTTTAAAACATAAAAATCTCCCAAATTGATATTTCATTTATAGTATCTTTAACCGATGGAGCCCAAGTATTTTTTCAACTAAAAATCTAATTTCTCTTTATTTAAATTCATAGATGTTTATGGTTTTGCTTCAATTGCATTTACTATGATTTATTTACTACTATATGACTTATTTTGTTACAAATTGATATCTAATTGCAAGAGATTGATGATTTGCAAGTATTTTCATGTCATGCTACCAAGGGCTTTAATGTTTCATGGTGGGTTAATTGCTTGACTACTATTTTAACTGATGAATTTCAAAAGTTCATGCATCGTTTTCTTGCATTGCAGATTTTAAAGATAAATTGATAATGAACCCACCATGTTCACCTTATGTTCCAATCAAATATAACTTCAATGATAAGGATTTTAACTAAAGGTTTATGAAAGTCATGGATGAGCTGACACGATTTATTTAGGAGAAGGTTCTATAGTATATGCTATTTGCCAATGACATAAATTGAGTGATGAAACTCGGGCTAAAGTTAATGATAGCTAGATTGGAATTTGGAGACATACTTTGGAATCCAAAGGGTTCAAACTGAGCAGGAACAAAACAAAATACTTAGAGAACAAGTTCAATGTTGTGAGGGATAAAGCAGGCATTGAAGTGAGGCTTGCCACTTAATCCATTCCCAAGAGAGAAAACTTTAAATATTTTGGGTCCATCATCTAGAGTAGTGGCGATATCGACGATGATGTCACACATAGTATTGGGGCAGCATGGACAAAATAGAGGCTTGCCTCTGGAGTATTATGTATAAGAAGATACCACCTAAACTTAAAAGGTAAGTTTTACAAACTAGTGGTTAGACCGTCTTTGCTCTATGGGATGGAGTGCAGGCCAAGATAAACCTCACATGCTCAGAAGATACAAATCTCAGAGATGGGGATGTTGAGATGGATGTGTGGACATATCAGGAGTGATAAAATTAGTAATGAGACAATTCATGAGAAGTTAGAGGTGGCTCTGTGGCTGATAAAATCAAGGAAGCGAGACGCGATGGTTTGGACATGTGCAGAGAAGCAGTACCGATGTTCCTGTTAGGAGGTGTGAGAGGTTGGATTTAGAGGTTACACGGAGGGGTAGTGGTAGACCGAATAAGTATTGGGTGGAGGTAATCAGACAAGATATAGTGAAACTTTATCTCACCGAGGACATGATCTTAGATAGAAAGGAGTGTGAAATAACCCCAAAAAGTGCCCGAAAATGTGCCCCGAAAGTGCCCGAAATTGCAATTTCCATATATCTAAAAGTCCATTCGTTATTTTAAAAATCCAACTTTATATTCTTGTTTGGGGGGAAAAATTGTTTGGGAAATGGGTCTAACCCAAATTTTAGAGCAACCGTATCAAAATTCGAAAATAGCAAAAACACGATTTAGGAGGGTCAATTTAAAGGGTTATATCTCTTAGCACACAAAGAATTGGGTGACCCACAAACTATCGAATTAAATCTCTTTGAATTATCTTTCCAACGCACTCAGTATCACCTCATTCCGAGTTCGAATGAAGAATTTATGCCCGTTTTCGTAGAACTCATTTGTGTAGAAATGAAAATTCCAATGAGTAATCCGCGTCACGGAGTGTTATTTTGGTCCTTTGTTTTTTTTACTTTGGTCCAAGACTTTCAAGTCTTAGGCCTAAGGGTTCCCATACTTGAAAATACCTATACTTAGCCTTATTTTACCCTCATATCATCCTAAACATTCCCCAATACTCACTCAAGCACTTAGACTAACTTTCCTCTCAAGATTCAAGTCTCAAAACCCTCATCCGGATCTAAGGATTTCCTTCAAGCTTCAAGCTTCCATTTTCAATCTCCATCAAGAGCTTCTCCAAAGCTAAGGTATGTAGGTTTCAACCATTGGGTCCTTTCACCCATGGTGCTCAATCCTTTTTTCTACTTAAATTGCATGATCTAAAGTTGATTTTACATGTGAGTTTTGTATAATAAGAAATTTACTGTACAATAATTTGAGTTCTTGAAAGTATTTTTGTTTAGCATGTTTTTAGCTCTAAATACTTGATCTAATGTTGGATTATATTTGATGAAGGGTCTTGATGTATGTTGCTTAAGGGTGTTACAAAGTGTTGATTAATGGTTTTACATGGAATTTTCTTGCATGTTTTCACTCTTTAATTTCATGATTTTACACTAGCACTACACACCCGCCAAGTGTTTGATAAAATGTCCGGATATGATTTCTTGAGGAATTGGAGGTCCAATGCATGTCTTATGAGTTGAAAGACTTCATGATGATTTTAAGATGTGTC
>JAPFFP010000070.1:7512109-7522358 GCA_026153255.1 Solanum medicagineum
GAGGTCAATGATGTTATGAGCTACTCGTGCCATGTCCTCTATGTTGTTGCAAGTTCTTAAAGCTATGATTATTTTATATATTCCGTGGGATTAGATTTAGCACCGAGTGGACTAGAGGTGAGTCCCCAAGTCCCAAAACTATGTGTCACCATAGGATGATGTTATACCCTTGTTATACTAGTGGATCCATCTAGTGAACCATCTCTTAAAATCTTTTCCGAAATTGGGTTGTGTTCCCGTAAGTTGATGTGAGGTCCTTGATAGAAGCTCCTACTCTCATAACTATGTACCATCATAGGTTGTCGTTTAGTCTAGGCTAGTGGATCCACATATAGCCCGAATATTAATGAATGAAAATTGATGGAGTCCACCTGACAAGTAGCCTCCCCTTCTAATATAAGGGGTTACATTGGATTCCATGTTATAGCTCGCATGATCTTATTACCAGTTATGATCTCCTCTCACATATGTATGATTCCCTAAGATTCTTTACATTGTTCTAGTCATGGTTTTGATGTATTAATCCTCCATCTCTACTTATGTCATTACTCATTCGTTATGATATAAATATGTTTGATGAATTAATTATACCTATGATTTTATTTACTCATTGCATTGCATGCCTATATATTTAGTATATTTCAAATACTAACGTATAATCTATGCTTACATTATCTCACAATGAAGGGATGGGCAACTCTCCTCCTCCTCTTCCTCCTCCTGGTGGTTGATTCAAGTTGCTATTGAAG
Organism: Solanum medicagineum; assembly: GCA_026153255.1. Lineage (NCBI taxonomy): Eukaryota > Viridiplantae > Streptophyta > Magnoliopsida > Solanales > Solanaceae > Solanum > Solanum medicagineum. The sequence continues at coordinate 7,512,859 of JAPFFP010000070.1, forward strand.
ATTTATTGGTGAGTCCTCATGCTTCGGGGAGGAACCTAAATCTTTCTAGCTTATTTATGTTCCAGACTTGGAGACTTATGTCTCATATTTTGCGTTTAAGGGTGAGCTAGGAACATGTATTAGTCCCTTCCTAGTCTATGATTAATGGTATTGTTGGACATATATATGGATGTATATTGTTATCTTGCTCTTACTAATGCCTTATGTTATTCCCTTAGTCCCATTACCATTAGTTTATGTGTACGATTATGATTATTTCCTATGAATTCTTGAATGAATGCTAAAAAGCTTGTTTGAGGTTCTCTCAAGATCCTCACTCGCCGTGTTGCACCTAGGGCCTAGCCTGGATCGTGACAAAAAATATTAACAAATACCATTACTCTACAAACTTAGGATTTCTATTATCTTCATGAATTCTTATTGAACTTTATTTATTCTTCAAGTATGATCTCTAATTGCATGATTTCAGTTGAATTTCCACGTTTTCAAAGGTTATTTCATAATCTCTTGGCATGCAAGTATTTTCATGATTGAAATTATGCTATTTTCATGTGCATGTTTGAGAGTATCAAAATTTCATAATTTTAGATGCTTTCGGATAAAATATCTTTCAGTATGTATTAGTTATCATGATTTATGATGCTTTTAGATAAAATATCTTTAATTATTATCAGTTTAAATCATCATTTAGGGGCTACTCTACATGTTAACTAGATTATCAGAATTATACTATTTCAGATATTTATATGCATGTCTTAAATGAAAGTAAACCTTAGCATCGAGTGAATTAGGGATTAAGGGTTTTCAATCAGCATTTGTCGACCTTTAGTAGTAATCCTGAAGCTCTAGAACTACATTCCATCATAGGATTTGTCCCAATTGAACATTAGCTTAGTGGATCCATATTAGCTCAGATTCAATCTTTATACCTTAGCAAGTATATTGGGTCCTTTTAGTGGGACAATACACCATATTCCATATTATAGATCACATAGTTATTTGTCTTATTAATGTTATCTTCCATATCAGTTTTCTGTATTGCATGATCAAGTACTCACTTATTTAAGTTCAAATCTCAGATTTCATGCTATTTACTGGATCATTGCATCCATATATGTTTTACAGATTTATCATGTTTACTTGTGCATATTTCTCACTATATAAGTACTGACCGCAGACTTTCTTCCTATATTATCTTATAATATAGGTTCTGATGCTCAATTTTTGATGTTCATTTGGTACGCATTCTAATAATCAGTGAGTTAGCCAGTTTGGTGAGTCCTCATTCTTCAAGGACGGTCTTATGTTTCTTTCAGTTTATTGAATTTGGAGTTAGCTTGAGGCTTGTCCTAGCATTCACTTATGCAGTACAGGCTTTCGGAAAAATAGTTTGATTCCGCCTATGATGTTTTAGATATTTTCTATTTGATGTTAGACATTATAATATTTTTCGAATTTCAGTTGTATCATGTCGATTGTTTATGAGTCTCAATGTCATCTCTTGCCATGCTATAGGAGCTTTATGCACCGTGTGCAACAAGGAGTAGTCTCGGGTTGTGACAAACTTTCTGTGATACCACGTAAAGATATAACACATGGTTTAACTTAATCTCAAAAGTTAGTTCATGAGAGAACAACAATTGCCCAAGCCCATAAAAGCATGTTAAACGTGTGTTTAGGATTTGCTGCAAGATAGCAGAAGTCGTTTTAGTTTAAATAATTCAAATAATTATTGCTAGCTTTTAGGAGGAGTTGATTTTCTATTATTACTATCTAAAACTTAATAGTTAGGTTTTATGACTTCATTCTTTTGATCATAAATAGAAAAAAGGCTGAATAAAAGACATACAGTCCTTTTCAACCAAAACTTCTTATTCTCTTTTTCTTCTTGCTTTCCCTTAGTTAGATTATTTTTTTCTCTGTTCCAACGTAAAACAACAACAATTGATATTAAGAGCTATCTTCTTGATGGATCTGTGAGGTTAATAGAGTACACCAATGGAAGGAGAGTCCTCTTTTTCAGCAATAGAACCACTCGTCTTTGATGGAGAAATTATGAGATATGGGCAGTGTGTATGAAGACCTACCTGGAAGCATTGAATCTATGGGAAGCTGTTAAAGAAGAATATGAAATTCAGCCACTTCTAGCCAACCCTACTGTGGCACAAATGAAATCATAGAAGGAGAAGATGAAGAAATCAAAGGCAAAAGCATGCCTATTTGCAGTTTTATCTCCTTGATATTCTATCGAATAATGTCCTTAAAGAAAACAAAAGCGATCTGAGATTTCCTCAAAATAGAGTATGCAAGTAATGAGAGGATTCATGGGATGCAAGTTCTGAATCTAGTACATGACTTTGAGCTGCAAAGGATGAAAGAGACTTAAACCATAAAGGAGTACTCAGACCGATTGCTCAATATAGCTAATTGTGTCAGATTGCTAGGCTCAGATCTATCAGATACAAAGATTGTAGAAAAAATTCTTATAAGAGTGCCTGAAAAATTTGAAGCGACCATTACTACCTTAGAAAATACTAAGGACTTGTCCAAAATTACACCAAAAGAGCTCTTGAGTACCTTTCAAGTAGGGGTGACAATTAAAACCCATATAAGGTAAAAGGAACACATTTTATCCATATTTATTTAAATGAATCACTCATATTTTCTAATGGGTAAATATGGGTTGATTTGTTTTAAGAGTTTATACAAACATGGTCAAAATGGATAAAACATGGGTACTCATATAGATCCATAGATCCCTCAACTCATAATAAATAATTTTTAATTGCTCTAAAAAATTTTTTGTGTGCATGAACTTTTTTCTAATGTTTCTTTAAAAAATTTGGAACAAGGGAGGGGGTGTGGTGTGGCAAAAAAATTAAAAAATTGATCCAAATCAAACTAATTCAAATTTTCAGTACGATATCGAGTTGGGGGGATAATTTTTTTTATTTTTTTATTGGAGTGGACATTAATACCAAAAAATTGAAAAATCGAACTGAACCAAACTAATCAATTTTTCAGTTCGGTGTCAGGGTAGGGTGGGGGCGAAAAAAATTAACCTTTTTTAATTTTTTATTATGGTGGGCATATATACCAAAAAATCAAACCAAACTAATTTGGTTTTTCGATTCGGTGTCGGGAGGGGGGGAGGCAAAAAAATCAACTTCTTTTTATTTTTTATTGGGACGGGAGTAAATACCAAAAAGTCGAACCAAATCAAATTAATTTGATTTTTAGGTTCGGTGTCGAGATTGCGGGAGGGGGAGGGGCAAAAAAATTATTTTTTTAATTTTTTATTGGGGCGAGCATAAATAACTAAAAATAAAAAAAAAAGAACCAAATCAAACTAATTTGATTTTTCGTTTCGGTGTCGGGTGGGGGAGGGGGCAAAAAAAATTAATTTTTTATTTTTTATTGGCGTGGGCATAAATACAGAAAAATCAAAAAATCAAACCAAACCAGACTAATTCGATTTTTTGGTTCGGTGTCAGGGTGCGGTGGGGAGGGAAATAATTGATTTTTTTAAAAATTTTTATTGGGGCGAACATAAATACTAAAAAATCAAAAAATTGAACCAAACCAAACTAATTTGATTTTTCGATTTGATGTCGGTTGGGAAGGGGGGCAAAAAAAATTAACTTTTTTTTTATCTTTTATTGGGATGGGGCATAAATACCAGAAAATCAAAAATTCGAATCAAACCAAACTAATTCAATTTTTTGGTTCGGTGTAGGTGTTCTTTTTCAAAAGTTCAATTTCTTGATTCGATGTAGGGGTCTCAAAACTTCGGTACGCCGAAGAACCGAACTTTTATTAAAAAAATTGAAAAAATAACTTTTTTTCAAAAATAATTATTTGGGAGTAGGGTTGGGGTGATTGAGATTGAACATTAACAATCTAACTTTGATTTAAGCTTTTTTGGCTTCAAGAGAATAAAGTGGGTTGGAACCATTCTTATCCAAATCATATTTGACCAAATTCATATTTACCCATATTTTATATGGATGGATTGTGATCCAATCAATTTTGACTCAATCCATATTCAATCCATCCAAATCCAATCCAATCCAATCCACCCATTTGCCACCTCTACTTTCAAGCACAAGAACAGAGACGTGTAATGAGACAGGATGGAGTAGTAGGAGGAGTCTTACTAGCAAAGCATCAAGACGACAAGTATAAAAAGAAGAAAAACTTCAAAAAATTAGCCTGAAAATGGAGAGAGTTCATTCAGCAATAATCAGAAGGGCAAAGGAGGAGGCTCGAAAAAGACCTATCCACCCTTCCAGCACTGTGAGAAAAAAGGTCACCCACCTTTCAAATGCTGGAGGAGACCAGATGCTAAGTGCACCAAGTGCAACCAACTTGGTCAAGAAGCAGTGATATGCAGAGTCAAGCCTCAACAACAAAAGGAAGATGTAAATATTGCTGATCAAAAGGAGGAAGATCAGTTATTTGTAGCAACCTGCTTTTCAAGCAAAGAATCATGTGAAAGCTGACTCATTGGTAGTGGATGCACCAATCATATGACTCATGACAAGGAGCTATTTAAGGATTTAAATTCCATAGAGATTAAAAAAGTGAGAATTGGCAATGGTATGCACTTGGCTGTAAAAGGAAAAGGAACCATAGCCATTTCTAGTTACTCAGGTACAAAACTTATTCATGATGTTCTTTTTGTACTAGAAATTGATCAAAGTCTTTTAAGTGTTAGTCAGTTAATGGAGAAAGGTTTCAAGTTGTCTTTTGAAGACAAACAATGCTTGATCAAATATGCTGATGATAAGGAGATGTTTAAAGTTAAAATGAAGGCAAGGAGTTTCTCTCTTAGTCTAATGGAGGAGGAGCAAATTGCCAATCCTGCCGTGGCTACAGTCATAGAAATTTGGCATAAATGACTCGAGCACTATCATTACAATGGTTTGCTGAGAACTTGCCAGACTTGCAAGAGCATTCTCAGAATTGTCAAGCATGTCAATATGGAAAGCTAACCAGGAAGCCGTTTCCTAAAGTAGCTTGGAGAGCTTCAAGAAAGATGCAATTGATACACACAGACATATCAGGGCCTAAAAGAACACCCTCCTTGAATAGCAGCCGATACTATGCAACATCCGTTGATGACTTCACCAGGATGTGTTGGATATTCTTTCTAAAGCACAAGTCAGAAGTTGCAAGAGTTTTTTGGAGTTTCAAGGCCCGTGTTGAGAATGAATTTGGCTGTAAAATTCAAACAGCCAAATCTGATAATGGCAAAGAATTTACATCAGACGAATTCAATCGTTTTTGTGAGGAAGCAGGAGTTGAATATTAGCTAACTGCTCCCTATACTCCTCAACAAAATGGAGTAGTCGAAAGGAGAAATAGGTTCATATTAGAGATGACTCGTTGTATGCTATATGAGAAGAGCTAACCAAAGAAGTTCTGGGCAGAAGCAGCAAATACAATAGTTTTTTTTGCATAATCAGCTCCCAACAAGGGTTGTGAAAAATCAGACTCCATTTGAAGCCTAGTACGGACACAAACCATCTGTTCACTTTGTTCAAATTTTTGGTTGTTTGTGTTTCACCCGGTATCCATAGTTAAATCAAAATAAGCTGGATAAAAGGGCATTGTCAGGAATTTTTATTAGGTACAACACAACCTCCAAAGCTTACAAAATTTTCCAACCACAAACTGGAAAAATTGTTAGAAGCAGAGATATGCACTTGATGGAAGATGAAGAATGGAGTTGAGATGAGAAAAAGTAGGTGCAACATTGCCAAAATGATCAAAGACATTCTGTTTCACATTTAGGAGAGCAAAAAGATGGAGAATGGCAGAATGAGATGGTTGATGATGCACTTGTCAGAGGCACCAGATTGGTATCTGATATTTACCAAAGATGCAATATTGCTGTGTGTGAATCTGTAGATTTTGAAGAAGCCAACACCAATCAAAATTGAAGTGCTACAATGACAGAATCCATGATTGAGAAAAACAAAACATGTGAGTTGGTTGAACGACCCCAAACCAGAAACATGATTGGAGTCAAGTGGGTGTACAGAAGCAAGCTTAATGCAGATAGCTCAGTCAACAGGCATAAAGCTAGGCTTGTGGTCAAAGGATACACTCAAATATTTGGAGTGGATTACTCGGACACTTTGCACCTGTAGCAAGACTTGACACTATCAGGCTCTTGCTCGCTATTACAGCACAAATGAATTGGAAAATGTACCAGTTAGATATCAAATCAGCATTCCTTAACGGCTTACTTCAAGAGGAAAAATATGTAGAGCAACCTGAAGGTTTTGTTATGAAAGGCAAGGAAAATCATGTCTATCGGCAAAATAAGGCACATTATCGTCTTAAACAAGCACCAAGAGCTTGTTATAGTCGAATATATGATCCTCTAAGAAGCATAGGCTTTAAAAAATGTCTTTCTGAATTTACTCTTTATGTCAAGCAGTCTGGTGTTGATATTCTCATTGTCTCACTTTATGTGAATGATCTTTTAGTGCCGGAAGCAGCACAAGGCTCATCGATAATTTCAAGCAAGATATGAAGCAAGCCTTTGAGATGACTGATCTCGATTTAATGACATTCTTCCTTGGAATGGAGATAAAGCAGGATTTAAATAAAGTCTTCATTTGCCAGAAAAAATATGTTAAGGAGATCCTTAAGAAATTTCACATGGAAGATTGCAAAGAAATGCACACTCCCATGAATTAGAAAGAGAAGCTGTGCAAAGAGGATGGAGCTGAAAAAGTAGATGAAGCTCATTTCAGGGTAATTGGGTGCTTAATGTACCTTACAGCAACAAGACCAAACATTTTAAGTGCTGTAAGTATTCTTTCCCGATTCATGCATTGTGCAAGTGAAATGCATTTGAAAGCAGCCAAGAGAGTGGTCAGATACATCAAAGGCACCATCAGTTATGGTGTTATGTTTAAGAAAAACAAGGAGTTCAAGTTGCGAAGATTTTCTGACAGTGAATGGGCAGGATCTTTAGATGACATGAAAAGCACTTCTGGATACTATTTTAGTCTTGGATCAGGTATGTTCTCTTGAAGTTCAAAAAAGCAGGAGATAGTGACTCAATCTACTGCTGAAGCAGAATTTATTGTTGTAACTGTTGCAGTGAATCAAGCACTCTGGTTGAGAAAAATATTAAGTGATCTTCAGTTTGAGCAAAAAGAAGATACATAGATTTTGGTTGATAATCAAGCTGCAATAGCTATTTCTCATAATCAAGTTTTTCACGGCAGAACCAAACACTTCAATATTAAGTTATTCTTCTTAAGTGAAGTGCAGAAGAATGGTTCTGTTAAGTTAGTTTACTGCAAGACTGATGATCAAGTTGCTGATGTGTTTACCAAACCGCTACCAGCAAGCAAGTTCAAGAATTTCAGAGAGAAACTTGGAGTTTACAGCATCTAAACAAGGAGGAGTGTTAAATTTGTGTTTAGGATTTGCTGCAAGATAGCAGAAGTCATTTTAGTTTGAATGATTCAAATAATTTCTGCTAGCTTTTAGGAGTTGTTGATTTTCTGTTATTAGTGCCTAAAATTTAGTAGTTAGGTTTTATGACTTCTTTCTTTTGACTATAAATAGAAAAAGGGCTGAATAAAAGACATACCGTCCTTTTCAACCAAAACTTCATATTCTCTTCTGCTTGTTACTTTCTCTTGGTCAGATTATTTTTTTCTCTGTTCCACCTGTAAAAACAACAACAAAGTAGACCACCAATATAGTACTCCAGCCCACTCTACCAAGTGGCATAATTACATGGAAAAGTTCCCAAGTTTACATTCAAAGCCATCTTTCATTTTTTTTCCTCAGGCATAGTAGATTATGTTTGGTCCTCTGGGCTGTTGGTTGGTGAGGAGACAAATAATGCAAGTAATTACTGATAACCGCATTTGGCCAGATGAATACTACAGTTTCACAACGATTGCATATTCATGTTAGTCCATGATATATGTTGTAATTTGATCCTAAAGATATGGTAATGAGAAGTTGATGCGATGAACTGATGGTTGAGCATTTCATGAAGCAATTGAGAGGATAGTTATAGCACAGGAATACATAAGTCTTGGCTGGTAAGGTTTTGCCATATATTACTACCCCTTGAGTTTTTTCCCTCGCGGTGATAGTTGAAAACACATGGCAGAAAATACACTACACAACAGAAATCTGTTACAGAATGTAACTTTAGAAGCAGAGGAGTTGTTACTACAGTCACCTATTAATAATAAACCTATATATTAGAACATTACAAATAATTATAGGTGAGTCTTATATTCCATTATCACCAAGTCTTCAGTTTTTCTTCTGTCCTGAATCCAAGGGAATGAATTTATTGGAGAGATATTGTATATAGTATTTGATGTATAACTACTGAATTTTGTAGGTGTTTGTATAGTTGCATTTGGACTACGGGGAGTTCTTCTTATTCGATGATGGAGTAGAAGTGGGAGGAACCCCAGGAAAGCCAGGCATAGGACGGAATGGGAATGGAGGGAGAGGAAATGAGGAAGGTGGCGGTGGTGGTGATGGTAGTGGAATCGAATCAAATGTAGGTGGTGGTATAGTTGGAGGAAGTATTGAAGGTGTCGGAGACATCAGAGGTGACCGAAAAATTGGTGGAAATACTGAAGGTGGAGACCTTAGAGGTGAATGAAAAAATGGTGGGAATGTTGAAGGTGCACGAAAAATCGGTGGAAATTCTACAAGAGGTGGTAGAGGAGGGAGCTGTGGTAAAGGAGGCAGATGCGGAAGAGGTGGAAGAAAACCTTGATTAATGGTGATAAAATGCGAAACTGATGGAGTTAATATCAGATCATTAGGAGTTGAAGTTAAAGACTTGTGATCAGGATATGATTCTTTGTTTTTGGTAATATGAATGCTTGGCTTTTGGTTGCAAAGTTTTGGTTGGTTGACAAGTTTAAAGGCGAAGAATCCAGCAGAGAAAATGTGTGTTCCTTTTTTCCTCGATTTGAGTCTAAAAGAAGATGAAGCTGCCCTTGTCGATGCCTCAGCGCAATGTGGCTCACTGCTACTGATTAGCCTGGCTGAACATCTTGTAACATGTTTGTCCACTTTGAAAGGAAGGTGTACACTGAATTCTCCATGCTCATTAGTCTTTGCTTCATGGTAAAATCTTGAGTTTTTGCCTGAGTTGGCACATTCTATAGCAACAATAGCTCCTAAAAAACAGAAACATGCATCAAAAGTTTAAAAGATTCCCAAGAAAGAAGAGAGAATAGAATGTGTTTTGTATGGTAGAAAGTAATTTCCAAAATATAAGTCATTTTTTTCATCATTCTCTATTTTCCTTTTCTGATAAAAAACAAGTCATTTTTCCTTCACAATTATCTCTACTTTCAACTTCATATCACAACTTTAGCAACGCTTAAATGATCGGAAACATTTTTGTCAAGATATGACATTCTCGTCTAACTTAATCCCAAAAGCTAATTCTAGGGCATATAAATAGATGCCCCCTTCCTCTGCCCTGC
>JAPFFP010000070.1:7524793-7559710 GCA_026153255.1 Solanum medicagineum
TTAAAGAGCCATTTTGCTTTATTCCATCATACCCCAAAGCCAAAAAATAGTGAATCTTTGGCTCCATCCAAGATTGACGGATAGACAACAAACTACTTATTAGACTTCTATAAATTGCAGGATCAATCCTATAACCTCCTTCAAACTTCGAAATATTTTCATTGTGAACTAATGGGGTTGACACAGGCTTGCACCTCTCCATCTTGAACCTTTTAAGAATATCCTATACATATTTTCTTGGTGAAATGAAGATTCCATCAGTAGTTTGATGCATCATTTCTAACTTGGTCTGCATTTCTTGCTTAACCAAATTTATCATAACTTCATTGCTTCCTATTAACAAAAGATCATCAACATAGAGTGACACCACAAGCACATCTCCTCCTTTAGCCTTCTCATATAAAGTGGCTTCATTTTCACTTCTCCTGAAGCCACAGTGTATGAAATGATCATCAATCTTATAGTACCATGCTCGAGGAGCCTATTTTAACCCATGTTTGAGAAGCCTATTTTAATCATACAATGCCTTATGAACTCTGTAGACTTTATCCTCCATTCCTTCAACTTAAAAGACCTCTGGTTGATCGACATAAATCTCTCCTTGCAATTGTCCATTTAAGAATGTTGATTTCACATCCAGATGATACAACTTCCAATTTGATTGAGCTGCCAAAGCAAATAAAAGCCTTATTGTATTATGTCATGCCACAGGTGCAAATGCGTCTCCATAATCCAAAGCAGTCACTTGCGCATAACCTTTTAAGACAAGCCTTGCCTTGTATATATAAACTGAACCATTTGGTTTCAGCTTGGTTTGATAAACCTATTTAACCCCTATTACATTTTCGTCTCTTTGGGTTTATCAACCAGCTTCCATTTGTCATTCTTCTGTATCATACCAATCTCCTCCTTCATGGCTTCAATCCATACTTAATCTTTTGATCTTCTTGGTAGTTATTTGATTTCGAGATTGCAATGTTACATTTTTCATATATCTTAGAAAGAGACCTTGTCTTCAAAATTGGCGAATCAGGTGAGGATTCCCTATCTGACTCATCATCTTCTTTCAGATTTTCAAAGCCAAATGACTGGACTTCAGGCATCTTGCGTAAACTGTGAAAATCTGCATTTTCTTTCTCAATTTTCTCCTTGTCCCGGTTCCAATAAGCATTCTCATCAATTACCATATCTCTTTTAATGGAGATATCTTTTGTTTGCAAGTTGAAAATTCTGTAACCTTTGGCTTGTGATGAATAGCCTATAAAGATCCCCAATTCACCTTTCGGTTCAACTTTGCTTCTTTTGATTGAGAGAACATGAGAATAGCATACTGAACCAAAGACTTTCAGATTCTTGGCAAATGGTTGTATTCCACTCCATGCCTCAATAGGAGTCCTTTCATCCACAACTTTAGTTGGCAGCCTATTTAATAGATACACTAAAGTAGAAATAGCTTTAGCCCAAAAGCTTTGTGGTAGTTTCTTTTCAAGCAACAAACATCTAGCCATTTCAACAATTGTCCTATTCTTCCTCTCTGAGACTCCATTTTGTTCAAGTGAATAGCTTACTGTCAACTTGTGATCAATTCTCGTATCTTCACAATACTTACTAAACTTATTTGAAATGTATTCACCACCATTGTCTGACCTCAAGGCTTTTAGCTTACAGCCACTCTGTCTTTCCACAAAAGCTTTAAATTTCTTGAAAACTGAAAATACTTGAGACTTGTTCTTTATAAATACACCCATGTTATCCTCGTTAGGTCATCAATAAAGAGCACAAAATATTTATTGTATCCTAAAGATGATGTCTGCATAGGTGCACACACATTAGTGTGAACTAGCTCAACTTTTTTGGTTGCCCTCTAGGTAGCATTTTTGGGAAATGCTTTCCTTTGTACCTTACCCATCTGACATGATTCACAAACTTCTTTAGATAGCGAAATCTTCGTCAACTCCTTGGTCAAGCTCTTTTCTTACATATACTTTAAGGTAGCATAGTTAAAATGACCATATCTTTTGTGGCACAATCATGACTCATCCGTACTTGCAAAATTTACACTATCAAACTTCTCATCTAAAGGAAAAACTTTATCCACCATTTCTACTTTAACAATCAAGTTATCTTCAGAGTAAAAAATTAGACAATGTTTGCCCTTAAAAAGTAAGGAATAACCTTTAGACATCATTTAAGCCACACTTAATAAGTTACATACTAAAGAAGGGACATACAATACATCATGTATAAATTTTGTACCTTGTGTAGTTTGAAAGGAAACTGAACCCTTTCCATATGCATCTACAGTTTCACCATTTCCCATCCTAGCTTTAGCTTTGAATGGCTTGTCAAGTGTGTGAAACAAGAGCTCATTGAGTGACATGTGGCTCGTACATCTACTGTCTATGAACCATGAGGATTTGTTGGTTGTGTCTTCTTCATGAGAAGTCATAAGCTAACTCTCGTCTTCATGTTCCGACTTCTCGCCAAAATTTGCCTACTGGACATGGCGCTTTTGCGGTTGACTCTACTTGACCCAACAGTTCTTCTCAATATGACCCATCCTTCTATAGAATCTACATGAATTGATGGCTTTCTTTTGAACCAACAATCCTTTTCTTGATGATTGGTTCTTTCATAATGGCTGCAAGGTGGAAACTTCCTTTTCTTTGAAGATTCTTTCCATGTTTTTTCTTTTGCTTCTCTATCTCCTTCCATCCTTCTGCTGTCCTTCACAAGCTTCTTGCTTTTATGTTGTGCCTGAAATGCCACTTCAGCTACTTTATCATCTCTTATACTCGAGTTGTTCTTGAGCTTGCGACTTGCCGATCAACTTCGCTACAGATAGAGTCTTCAGATCTTAAGATTCCTCTATTGCTGAAATCTTGGACTCAAACTTTGGTGGTAAGCTTATCATCATCTTCTCCACCACCTTTGAATCTAGAAAGGTTTCACCAAACAGCCTTATTTTGTTCACAATCTCCATAAGTTTGGCAGAATACTCTTTGATAATATCTCCGTCTTTCATCCTTAACATGTCAAATTCTCTTTTGAGAGTCAAGAGTTTGACGGTATTCATTCGATCACTTTCATCGAACTCCTCTTTTAGCTTCTCTCATGCTTCCTTAGGTGTTTCACAAGCCATTATTCTTGTGAAAATCACATCTGGAAGTGCTGAATGAAGACATGTGAGGGCCTTTTGTTTCCTTAACTTTGCATCTTCATAAATCATCATTTGTGCAACCAATGGATTTAGCCCAAGTGGAAGAGGATCATCTTCACTTTCGATTATTTCCCATAAGCTAAGAGTTTTGAGATAATCCTTTATCTTAATTACCCATATATGATAATTTTCTCCTATAAACGTAGGAGGGCCTACATCCAAGAAGCTGTTGGATGCCATGTTACTGCTACTCAACTCTTCCTTGAAAGAAGCAGAGAAAACCTTAATCTTTGCCTTCACAGATCCCTCAAGAAGAAGGGCTCTTGATACCATTGTTGGATTGTAGAAAGCTTTTTGAGAGTAAAAATGAAGGTTTGGCAGAAACTTTCATTCATTTTTCTTGTCCCAAAAGGCATACACACACATAGCTATATAAGCTTTTCAAAGAGTAAGTAAAGGACCATACCTATCCAACTACTATTTTACTTTCTTACAAAATATATTTTATAAAATAAGGACTATCATTCCTTTCAAATTAAACAAAATATTCAACAAGAAAACTATTATACTAAAGACTATCTAGAAAAATCTCATTTTCTAACACCAATTTGATTTCACTTGATCTTTCTTCTTCTTCTTATTATCTCTATAAATTACAACTTGATCAGAGAACATATATATGAAACAATGCTTCACAACTTAACAAATCTGGAGGCACTATCTCTCTCTTATGTTGACATCTCATATTCGATACCTGTGAATATTTCTTCTTCCTCCTTAAGGTGCATGGATCTTGAAAATACTAATCTGGGAGGTGTTCCTACAGAGAGCTTTTTCCTTCTGCCAAACTTGAAAATTCTCAAATTGAGTGACAATCCTCTTCTCAAAGGAGTTTTACCAAAGCTCCACTCAAGCAACAGTCTGTTGGAGTTGGATATTTCATCAACAGGAATGTTTGGTGAATTGCATGATTCAATTGGCACCTTGAGTTCCTTGAATATCTTGAACCTCCGACGATGTCAATTCTCTAGTTCCGTTCCTAATTCCATTGGCAACCTAACACAAATTAGGGCGTTGGATTTTAGTGATAATGATTAAGCTGGCCATATTCCTTCAACAATCTCTAAATTGAAGCAGCTCACATATCTAGATCTTTCGTCCAACTCCTTTTCAGGTGAAATTCTCGATGTTTTCTCTAACCTCCAAGAGCTATGGTAGTTAGATCCTTCTTATAACAACTTCATTGGTTTATTTCCTTCTACAACTATAAGCTTGACACATCTTCATTACTTAGACTTGTCGAGAAATTCCATATCTGGTCCACTTCCTAGCAACGAGAGCATGCTTCAAAACCTAACTGATCTAGATTTGTCTTAAAACTCACTGAATGGTACCATACCATCTTGGGTGTTTAGCCTACCCTTTCTATAGCAGTTGTTGCTCCATCATAATCAATTTAGTGGACTATCCGATGAGCTCAAAACAAACCCAGCACTAGAACGGTTGTATTTAAGTCATAATCGAATCAGTGGTTCTTTCCCTCAATCACTTGCCAATCTCACATACTTTTCTACCCTTGGCATTTCATCAAATAACATCACCGGTGATGCGGGAATAAATATCACCTTTCCTAGACTAGAAGAAGTCATATTGAAAAATAATGATATAGCACAGTTGCAATAATAATAATATGATAACTAAGCACAGAATATTGTAATACTAAAATCGATAAAAAGATAGTAAAATAGTAATAATAACGATAGTGTGAAGGAAGCTAGACAATGTTCAATTACGTACTAACTTTCAACCCTAATACTCAACCTCCATATTTTCATACATAAGTTCATGCCCTCACTAAGTTATATGTGCCATGTCCCGTCTAATCATCTCCGTAGAACTTCTTCAACATACTTCTCTACCTCTCCTAATATCATCTACTGTCAGCCTCTCACACTTTCTCACTGGGACATGAGAATCTTCTTTCATAAATAGTATTAAATTGTCCCCATTTGTCATAACTTGTAAATAATTTGGAGATAAATACAACTTTTATTTGAAAAGCATAATTTGTAACTAATTAAGTAGGTTCATTACCTTTTGATGTATTGAAATATTTTGAACTCCTAGCCTAAAACTAACCTATTTATTGGTCATGAGAATTTTTTCCTTTTTTCCTCAAAAGCTATTTTGCTTTATTCAAAACAACAATGATCATGAAAATTCTAAATACAACTTGAAGTTGTATTTGAAATTCGAAACGCCCAAAACCTTATTTTTCAAAGTATATTTTTCTTTTTCAAATTTTATTCAAAATTGTATTTAGAATTCGAAAATATCCAAAAATCTTATTTTCACTTTCACTAAATTTTCTTCTACAAATTTTTACCTTAATTTTTATTATTTTTATAAAAATGACCGCATTTGAATTATATTTCATGTTTTAAAAGTAAACTAAGATAACCAAATATTATTTGCAAAATTATAACCAAAACCTACTCCACTTCAAAAATTTCAAATAAAAATTTGAATAAGTGAAAATATTTGCAATTGGTATAGAATATCTCCTGTATGAGATCTAATCTATGACATTAAACACAGGCAGTTTAGAGAAGCTCAAATAGTGTGAAGTGCAGACCACTTTAAATCTGTTCTTGAGATTACCATATGTATGCTATTCTTTCCCTTTTCATTACCCAAAAAATGACTGGAAGAAACATCTGTACAAAATAGGGAATGCAACATATTGTACTCTACATACATTGCAGCCTTGAAACTGTGCAAGAGGAAGACATTTAACTGAAATTTTCTTTTCTTATAGTCCTAGGTCTAGGGTGAAGACTGAATTACAACAGATGCCGCCTAGATTTGCAGGTGACCTGCTTTGCTACTGCTGCTGCTAGAAAATACCAGCCTCGAGAAAACCAAAAGCCACATTCAGTTTTAAGGAACTAGCAAGCGGAAAAATGAAAATTCACACACATTATGTAACAGCTGCCAAAAATATGGTTCAGCGAAGTTGTTGATCATGAAATGCCTTGAGCTGTTTCACATCATTCCACCATGCAGCAACATTTTGTCCATCAACAGTAACCCAGTCAACTACAGTTGATGCTGGTTGTTCCCACCATTCATCTACCTATAAAAATGCCAAAATCACATTTTCATAAGCAGGAACTTCCCAGAATAGAACAAAGAAGAGTGAGAACACAAATAATAATAATAACCTTCCAGAGCTTGAATGTGTGTCTTTATTCCGTAGACCCCCCACCCCCTCTTTGGCTTTTTATTTATTTATTTATTTATTTTGCTTTCTCCCTTTTGGGCATAACAGAATTGAAATATGATGAAATATCCTTCTAAATACCAAACCATTTCCAAAATCATAACTCAATGTTTCCAAGATATGGGTTCTTGGCAACTCATGTAAAGTACTTTTTATTCATGCATTTGTGCAGAAAGATCTTAAAATTCACAAGATTATCCTTGGACCTAACTCCAAATCTAGCTTCAAGAGGCAAGGACTGGCCAAAGACCATATTAGTAAGGATACTCATTCCTCCCTCATCCAAGGAGGTTAATCAGAATATACAAAAGATTTCATTTGGCAGACATGAAATGATATATATCAAAGAAAATAATTTACAAAATAAACTTATATTAAGTCAAACAAACATAGTCTTTTGTGGCGTGTCCGACATTCATTTTGGACACACCCACATCTATGTCCAGATAGATGCTTGACAGCATGTAATACACGGTTATTCACAGTCCATCTCAAAGTATTAAACAGGTTGAGCATACCAAGACTGAAAGAAATGTGTAAATCCCATTGTTTTATCCATTTCTAAGACCTTTAAGATATTATCTTGAACAAACTGGTAAACAAATAATCAGCGAGGAAAATTACTCACCAGGCCCCGAACATACTTGCATTCCTCGTCAAGGCAGTGTTTAGCATTACCAATGGCTACATCCAGTTCCTGTAGCCAATTCTCTGTAGCTGTCTTCTCTTGCTCGGCAGCCAAATTTAAACAGTAGTTTGTCGTCCTACAAAGTACGAACAATAAAAACCACTCATTCTATATATTGATCCAACCAAATATCCAATAATCAGGAATACAGTATTCAAGGCACTAGAGTCCAATCTAATTTGGAAAGGCTCCCCCCTTTTCTTCAGTGACAAGGGAAACTTATAGATGTTACCCTTTGGGTGCACAAGGTAAAGCCCTCGCTCTATGCAATAGTCACAAACCACACAAGAGAGGTACCCGCACTGCGCAAGCCCCGTGCGACGCGCTCGACCCAGAAGGCAAACCCCTGGCTTTTTGCTGGCAAGGGGTTTCGAATGTGAGACCTCCAACATGGAAGCCCCAAGCCCAAACCACTGGGGCACCCAAAAGGGTTAAGGCAACCCGGTTTTTGGTTTCAAGAAGAATTAGAGAAACTTGTGCATTGCAAATAAGCAATGATCCGACCCAGGAAAAAAGGAAAAATTGATGTGTAACATTTGTCGCACCTTTCATACTCATTTTGTGCCTTGTTAGCGTGATCTAATAATGCACGACCACTTTCAACAAGATCTCGCCGTGTGTGAACCAAGTTGATTGCCTTTTCCAAGTCTTCCAATATGGAAGCTTCAGAACCACGATGCTTCATACAGAATCCCAAAGACTCTAAAACTGCTGCTAAGCCAACATCTGAGGCATCCAAACCTAAACATACAAGTTAAAAGGACAAAAATGAGATGTACATACAATCATCAGTACAAGTAAAAGGCACGATGGTGAGGTGTGCAAACCAAAGCTCAAAAATAAAGAATGCTTGAGCCAATAAAATCCAAGAAAGCCATGATATGAATATTTAAATTTGAAGTTCAATAAAAGCAATTGGATCTAACAAATCTCATACATATTACAAAAACAGCATAACAAACTAATAATGAGCTCAAGTATTTATATACGAGAGCAAGGAGTTCGATCCAGTAAAATGAATTTTAAAAAGGCATACCGAAATGCCAAACTTAGATCCATCTCAAGACTCATTCATATAGGGTTTCTCAGATTGATTAATCATGAGTTGGGCCATCTCGTGTGATTCTATTATGGGACAGAATAATCACAAACACACCATAAACCTACATGAGCTTAAGGTGATTCTTATCGCCTTAATTGTTGAAGGTTTTGCAAATTATCATCCTTTTTGGTATCCCACTTTTCTACTTGCTGATTATATTGTCATGTTGTCTCAAATGGTTTTTAAGGGCATTGATTGAAGCTCAGATGTCTGGAAATCTGATCAAGTCAAAATTTACCTCACTGTGTCTAATACTCAGATGGCCCTTGGTCCAATTAGACAACTATAATTGAAACTATATCCATCTTAAAGTCCCTTTAACCTGCTAGCTGCACCAGCGACTACTGGCCCACAGCTGCTCTGACCACACCAGACAAGTAAGCAAACTCAGCACTTTGATCAACAGGAGTTGAACTCTCTTTTCCATCTAAAGCACCTCCTTGTGCTATACACATAAATTTAAACACAAATCAACAAGATGGAACTTCCCAATGAATATAAAGCCTTAAGGTCAAAAAACTGGAAACAAGAAAAGAGATGGTATTTCAGCAGAACAAGTCAACAACACCTATGCTATCCACTACTGATTTAAGGCCTCCACACGATCTCAAATGCACATTTTGCTTTACAGAGAGTTATGACAGAATAAATGATTAGATTCTTCTAGAACACTAGCTAAGCTAATCATGTTAGTTCCCTTCAACAAAATCAATAAGCTTCTTGATTGATTCTCTACACCTTCGGCCTTCAACAATGAGAATTCAAAAGGCGATTCATTCTCCACTATTTCCTGAGAGATCAATAGAAAATGATTGTCTAGGCTTCCAAAAATTCTTCTCCTTTTTCCACTCACCACATGGAAAAGCAATATATGTGCATTATGATCTATCACATACTTATAAAGCAACGAAACAAAGTAGCACCTCTCCGTAGCCCTCCTTTTTCCACTCTGAGTCTCAGAAAAGCAAGACATGTACATTATGATCTATCATATACTTATAAAACAAGGAAGCAAAGTACTGCCTCTCTGTAGCCTCTCTACACTCATAAAATTCATTAGTGTCAAGTGTGGGCACACGAGAGAGAATGGGGAAAGTCAGTTGAGATACAAGAAGTGGGGAAGACAAAGATTAGGGCAAATGAAGGAAATGAGAACTGCTAGGGAAAAACTCGGTTGGGGCCTTTTGGTTGTGTGTGTGTATGTCAGGGAGGGCGGGGGTGGGGTGGGGGTGGGTTAGTTAGCTCCTAAAATCTATGGTAACTCCAAAGGAAAACATTAAGACAGGTTGAAAGTTCTTCTCTAATTGAGAGCCAAATGCTTCAGGCACTATTTGCTTTCCTTTTCTTTTGTGGGTTTTGGTTTCGAAACTTTTTCGAGTCTTATTTGTATGTAGCAACAAGCAATATCACATGTCTTAATCGAAATCATAATGTTTTTCCATTTTTGATAATGGTCGTTTCAACCTCCCTATAGAGGCAAAAAATACTATGTACTGTTTTCCATCTAAGAGCTTGTTTTGAGTTGGCTTTTGGTTTTTAACTTATAAGTCAAAAGCCATAGGTTAGAAATTCAAAACTTATAATTTTTGACTTATTTTTGTCATTTTAGCTTAAACCAAGTGCTTATAAGCATTTTTTAAAATTTACCCAAACACTCCAAAAGTGCATAAAAATTATATTCGCTTAGTACTTAAAATAAGCCAATACAAACAGGCCTAAACCTTGGTGGATAGAATTATCCAATAATTGTGTTAGCGGGCGTTAGTAGGCACCCCTGTACAAGATCAAGGTACGTACGAGTTGACTCGGACACCACAGTTGTCAAAAAAAAAAAAAAAAATACTTCAGTAATATTTTCAGCAGGTAAATATGAGCAATCAACAATTTGCCAGTAAATCTAGATGAATAATATATCAAATTTGCCTCAACATCTCTTCTTCGCTCAGTGGCCCAAGGTTCATATTCTAGTCAAACTAAAGAAGCTATAGTGGCTCAGGTGTCCGCAGCAAATAATTTAAACTCCAGATTCATTTAAATAACATCTAAGCTCATAAAGACTTATTCTTAAACAACTTCACTTGTGCATTTTAACAATGGCTAATGCTAAACTATAGTGGTGAAAACCATGTTAGAAGTTGGGGAAAATTAAATTTGCTACCTAGCACCAGATTCAAAAGAACAATAACACACTGAAATGAAGAAGAAAACTCACCTGCAGGATATTGTAGAGCAGCAGAAATACGGCAAATAGATGGAATCACAGACGGGTCTCTTGCACCAGCCCTAGCCGTCAATATAGCAGCATTCTTTTCAGCAGCAGCAACAGCTTCCGGTCCAGTAGATCCACTGACACCCATAGATTCCAATAGAGCCTATTAGCATGAAACAAGGCACCATGAGCCCAGAAGAGGAGACAACACAAATATAAACTGCAATATAAAACAGAATAGCAACTGACATTGTTATTCATTTTGTTTGTCAAATTTTAAGTTATCATTTTAGGTAAGCCTACCATCTTTGTCTTCCATCTTTTGGCTTACCTGAAATATCTAGAGAAAAATAGATAGATAAATAGAAAAATCCTTCAGTTCTGGTGTGTTTGGCAGGGAGGTGGACCATATACTTAGTTTTTATCCAACAAAACCCAGAAGACAGACACACACACACAAAATACATTTATCTGTATATTTATAACCAATCAGAAAAGAAAGGAGAAAAAACATATATCTACATATATACACATTTTTTCCGTATGTATATACCATGACCTCATGAAGGATGTCCCTTCCACTATTAAAATATTTTGATAATTGCTCGTGGTAGGAGTTCTCATGATGAGATATATGTCATGACAAATAAACACCAAGGCCAATGCTGAGAAAACGAAAAGGTTCCCCTCATAGAATTGTTAAGGCTTGGTTGAAAAGCATTTAGACTCTGTTGTTCAGTTAAAACCAGGTTTTGGGCTCTTCCTCACTTAGATGGTGCTTTACTTAGCGAGTTAGGGTGCAACGGCATGTGACTAATCACCTATGGGTGTATCTTTAAAAGCACATTACCAGAGAATGAATACAGTTGATTAACTGATAAGTTAATTATACAAAAATTGTTTAAGAAATTAAAATTTTCCTGTGAGACAATTAACTTTGGAAAAGCTTCAAGCTACATCTTGTGGTCTCAACTAAAACAATAACTGTTTATAATCTTGATTGACATGATTTTAACTTGCGTAGTTTACTCTATCCAAACAGCAGTAGCTAATTGTGGCCCTAAAATTTAAGGAAAAGAATCATAGGGGAGACCATTATATCAAAGTTCAATTTGTAGTAGTACTAGCACTCACATCAATTTATGACAAAGATGCCTGCCTTTATTGACACCTCTTGCGAAAATAGAAGAATTTCCTGTTGACTTGACTAAAAATGTACAAGAGGTGCTCTTTATATAAGAGTTCTTTGGCTGCGTATAATATGGAAGCTAATTGATCCCCATACTGATAAGGTAAGTAAATACTCTATATTTAAATATAAAATATCCTAATATATCCTATAGAATATTCTATATGATTTTCTTTTTCAAGTATAATGAATCTAAACACATATTCTCTTGCTACTCTAACATGCACTCCCAAATTTGAAGTGGGGAACCAGCTTGAGCTTGATTACTCTGCTAATTTCTTCATCCATGATTTGCGCCTTGTCTCCAAAGCAATAAAATATAAGTATCAAAAAAGAAACAATTAGATGTAAATAATTAGTAAATGTAGGAACATATTCTATTAGCATGCAGTAAAAAAACTGTTTTCACGAATCTTCCTTAATCATGACTGTGTAAACAACTATGAAATTTCTTCTCGCTGAACCGAAAACACATTTATTAGATTTATAGATTATTGAAAATCTACAAACCTGGGGTGTTGATGGAAGCATGTAAAGTGTATTATCAGGAGTTTGATAAAATGCTGAAACTTCTTGCTCAATAAGATCTTTTGTGCTGTCTGATAAATCTACAAGAACAGTGCACGCGGGAATTATAGTACTTGATGAATACTCCCTTGCAGCTGATGGCTGCTGACTCCAGAACGCTGCAGCATCCTACAGTGACAGGGAAAATATTATGTAATCAAACCATCAATAAATTTCCCCTAAATAGTTCAGTATTTAGGCATAGTTTTTGTCATTGTAGTTGTAAACGATCAATAAATTTACCATTTACATAATCCTATAAGAGACTTAGATTGAAGATTCGTCACATGACTTATACCCATCTTCCCTCACTCCCACACGAATGGGACAGAACTAGTACATTATAACTACGTTGGGATGTGAAGCCATATTAACTATGCTAATAACTTCAGCACATTATCCTGTTGCTTCAATATTTATGACATTCTTGCCATTTAAGGATGTCCCAGAATATTCACAAAGTTCCATATATAAACAGCTTTTTTCTGAGGAAGGTAACATATCTATACCACGATGTGACCAGTTAAATGTTGTCATAGAATTGACCATTGAGAGATTAATAGATAGAGATAGTTTCCAACGAAAAGCATTTAGACTCTGTCTAAGGCTACACATGACCATATAGCAAACTCAAACATGATGGAGTCCCATTTACATGACCACCTGGTTTAGTGGTCAAAGAGCTCAAGTCAAACTTCAATTCAAGTTAGTAAAACCAATACACTCCTTGAGAAAGTTTTAAACAATTGGTGTATCATGACCAAAAAGAAAGTCCCTAATGTGGGTTTATTTGCATTTCCCAAAAAGTAAGACTATTTCTTTGGGGAAAAATACATCAAGATAGACTTCAAACTGCAGCACCATGAAATCCCCACCCCACCTCACCCAAAAAAACAAATAAAATTTAAAACAGAAGACTGGTATAGTAACACATCGCATTGCATAGACACACATAATTTCAGTCATACCATGCTTGCCTTAAGTAAGGCACTATAAATAGATTCCAGCTCTGATCTGCGAGCATCAAACTCTTCGATCTTCCTCCATTTCTTTCTCAAAGA
Source organism: Solanum medicagineum (assembly GCA_026153255.1). Lineage (NCBI taxonomy): Eukaryota > Viridiplantae > Streptophyta > Magnoliopsida > Solanales > Solanaceae > Solanum > Solanum medicagineum. Next base: position 7,538,053 of record JAPFFP010000070.1, read on the forward strand.
ATCTTCAGCTTCTTTTCTCTCAGCACACAATTTATTTAAACGTTGTATTTCGGACATCAGTGTGTTCACACTAGCTTTTAATCCAGCTGCTTCTCTTTCCTTTGTCCAGACCTCCAACTACAAAAAGAAGAAAATTGCTAGGGCAGCTTCACACGTACAAAATCAATAAATAGGTTTCTTACAGGTAATTGAGATAGAGAAGATTGTAAGATTACACAGGAGACCAGCATATTTGAAACTAGCACTATATAAGTACACAAACTAAAGGAAAGTACACATTGTTTTTTAAACAGTGATGTCAAGACCAGCTTGCAAAACTATTTCACAGGACACCTGCTAACTCCCACCAACACAAGTCGTAGGCAGATGGGGAGAAGTCAGAAAACGCTCCTTTCCTATGCTGAGAACAAAAGGATAGTGTCTTCTCAATGCAGAGTAGCATTTTTGGAATAAGCGAATAGAACCGGTAGGCTGAATATTAGCACACTCCTTTTAGAATACTGTTCCTCCAAAAATAGATTTCCTAAATCTACCTTATCAAAAAAAAAAAAAGAGTCAAAACCTCTTTGACAAGCTTTCAAATAAAAGGGAAAAGAATACTGGGGACAAGTTGGAACAAAAAATACCTGACATTATCTAAAACAAAATGTGAAAGAATCTGATCAACCCAAAACCTTGATGTCATGGATAGAGTGGTCCAAGAAATCAAAAACACCTTTGAAAACCCTTACTTGGTCAATGAGGGGCAAGTACTTTTCTAACATCCTCCCGCACGTATGACAGGACTCTTTAGATTTACACATGAACTGATGGATTGGAGATCTGCTTTTTTCTTAGAAGATTGAAGAGTGGGATGATAGAAAGAAAGATCAAGCTCAACAGTTGAAGAGTGGGCCTGGAGCTAAGATGAGAGTATTCTCAACAAGCTAAGGCTTCAAAGTTTCTAGCTCGACGGGCTAAATTGAGAAAGAGAAGCTCGAAGCAACTTCATAGGCTGAGTTGAGATAGAAAAGCTCAAAGCAATAGAACATGAAGAGAGATTGTGTTTGTGCACGCAGCTTCACCAGTTTAACTCTGATATCATGAGAGAATCTGAGCTTACAACCCAAAACCTTAAGGCTATTGGTGGAGAAGCCCAAGATGTTGTAAATCACTTTGATAACTCCTGTACAACTGATGAGAGACAAGCATTTATCTAACATAAGAGATCTTTATTTTCTCCATTGTCTATCTACCTTACAAGTCCATTACCTCACCTCCTCCGAAGTTCAAAAATTGGCCATGAACATTCTCTTGGAGGAGAAGATACATTTTCCATGAGTTTATCATAAATATACTTTATACGAGATTTTACAAAATTTCTCAATTCTAGAAATAAGTTGAAATGAATGTTACCTGGATCTTCTTTCCTTAAAGATCATCAATATGAAATGATTTAAAGCATTTCTCTGGTAAGCTGTCCACTCCCCAATACTCAGTCTCATATTTAGTGCTTAAAAGACTAATATTTAACCAGCAACAATCAAGTAAGAGATATAGTAAGCTAATAATTTTAAGCAAGCATAGTATTTGTTGCAAGGGTCAAAATAGCTGCTATCTATAGAGAAATGTGTGAATGAGGATATAGCAGGTAGCAAATATCAGAACAGAGACAACTATTTAACACCCCAAAAAGACAATATGTTTAATATTTACATCTACAAACTTAATCAATTCTTTGTCTCTCAAATTGTATGACACTATTTTTTAAAAATGCGACACTTTTCCCAAGACAACCTCCTAGGGACCCTTTCTTGTCCTTGGGAATCCATAATTCCGCTGAACTTTGTTTGCCGGAATCACAACCTTTTTTTTTCCCTTCCTTATCTCTTTCTTAACCCATGGATAACATTTTATATTTCAAACTTGGGGCCAAGTCCTATGATATTACTGAGTCCAGAAACATGAGGGGGAAATGGTTCGAGTGGGTGGAGAGGGCAAAACATCATATGAGGAGAATGAAGCTGAGCAGGGATGTTCTATTATGGTTATGCAAAAGACTAGGTGAGGCTTCTGGCATTAAGGGCAAGGCCTTTAAGACATGGAGATGCAAGGACATTTCTACCTACATTTATTGTTCCTTGAAATTCAATAAATACGGTAGGTTCATCTCAATTATTACGGGTAATGGGCATGAGCTTCGGTGATTATACTGCCAGAAAACACCTTTAATGAAAATTGAAGGTTTTATCATTAAGTTGACAGGACCTGACACCGGAAGACAAGGAAGCCACGTGTTTATGAGGCTCAGGGGAGAGGAAAGCTACAAGGAAGCTCTCCAAAAGAGCAAATGGGGGGTTACAGTTGATAAAAGAGCAGAAAATGAAAATCAAAAAAAGAACTCTTGCGAAGAAGAAGGAATCCTGAGCAGATGTCTGGTGGGCAGCTTCCCAGAGGCTGACGAAATACCTTCACGGAATGAAATCAGGAGGTGGGCTGCTCAAACATGGAAAGGCATCCATAATGTCAACATTTATGACACGAATGGTATCCAGTTCCTGTTTGAGTTCCAGTCAAGAAAAGAGGCTGAACATATCATTACGGGCAAGTGGAGAAGAAAGAATCACCATCTTCAGTTGGAATGATGGTCTTCCAAAGCAGGTGCAATGCAAGCTGACTTCAAGTTCGATTGGTTCTGGGTTCGGATTTTAGGTCTTCCCTTACACCTCTTGTTAGACAAGGTGATGAAGCATATTGGGGAACAATGTGGGGGATGGTTGGAGACAAAAGAGGAAACTATTCTAAAAAATCACCTCCGATGGGCCTGAATTAGGGTTGAGGGACCAAGGGAGAAAATTCCAGCCGAAATCGAGATTGACGACGGAGATGGTATCTTCGTGCTTCCGGTATGGTGTGAAGCTCTGGCGAAATTCAAAAGAAAAGAGGGGGAAATCACTCTGATCAAGGTGTCAGCAGTGAACTTTTTGGGGAAAGTTCTCTGCAAATGGAGATAACTAGGTCTGAGATGCATGAGAGATTAAGGAAAGGAAAGGGGAGCTTTTGCCCAGAGGTCAAACATGATGGGGATTTTGTATTGTTGGACAAAAGTGGACATGTGACTTCTAAAAAGTCGTCTGGAAAAAGACATGTGGAAACCCTGTGAGACGGTATAGGTCATTTATTGCATTTAAAATGTGGTGGGGCTAACCCCACTAACTTGGGGCCAAAAACTAAAACGACATGGTTTACAGAACCATTCATTGAGAATATTTCCTATACCTAGGCCCATTCAGAGACTCTCGCGACTTCTTCTCAAATTGAAGAACTCATGAGAGCGACTCATGATCCACCGAACAATCAAGTAACTGAAATCAGCGACATGCAGTGGGTGGCCAAACTCTCAGAGTATGCAGAGGATACAATCCTACCCTTAGATGATGAGAAAAGGGCTAACACAGGGGTTGAACAAGATTTATACGGAGAAACCCCGAACAACAAACTGGTCTAAAGAGCCTCTTCCTATTACTAGTAAGGATCCTCTGTCAGAGGAAGCCATTGATGACAAAGCTTCTTTATGGGTGCAAGCGAATGTCCTTAAACTTAGCAGATTATTTGGCGCTGCCTTTGAGGGAATGCGATAAGACTGCTTTCGAATTATTTCTGAAAATTGATCAAAAGAGGGAGCTTTTCAAGCAAAGTATGGGGAACCACAAGGATGACAATAACTCCAATGTTATCCCGAAGGAGGTGAGAAATTTGGCTTTCAATGTGAACTTTAAAGATGGAGAGCCAAGAAGCAAGGGGAGATTAGCAGCTTCCAGTCGTCAATGATTAAAGTTGTGACATGGAATGTAAGGGGGGTAAACAACGAGAATAAAAGAAGAATAATTAGAAGTCTTCTTCAACAGTGGGGTGCAGACGTATACATTCTGGTGGAAACAAAATTGGCAAGAGCAGATACAAAGTTGATCAAACAACTATGGTTCAACAAATGTATGGGAGAATTGCATCTAGATGTTGAGAGGAGAAATGGGGGTATAGCAGTGCTATGGGACAGGAGAATGTGGAAGGGTGAACTGGTGGAGGCTTCTGGGCAAGCGATAACCTGCAGATTTGAAGGCATTAATATGAACTTTAGCTGGTTTCTAAGTTCAATTTATGCTAAGTGCAACAAATTCATCAGAAGGGAATTGTGGAGGGATCTAATCAATCTAAAGGACAAATGCACAGGTCCGTGGTTATTTTGTGGAGATTTCAATGTGGCAAGATATCCCTCGGAAAGATCAACTGGGCAGAGGTTGACAGGGGCTATGTCTGAATTCACAAATTGGATTAATGAAATCGAGCTAATTGACCCTCCCTTATTTGGTGGGCTGTACTTGAAGAAGGGGTGAAAACCATTTGATTGCCTCCAGATTGGACAGATTTCTTTACTCTCATCATTGGGCTGAAACTTTCTCACAAATTAAACAAAGTCTTCTACCAAGACTAGAGTCTGACCATAACCCAGTGACGCTAACGTGTGGGGAGTTAAACTTGAAGAAATCCTATTTCAAGTTTGAACAATGGTGGATGCAAGTAGAAGGTTTTAAGGAGAAGGTGAAGGAATGGTGGTGCTCCTTCTCAGTAAATGGGAGCCCTTCCTTTATCTTAGCTACCAAACTGAAGTTCCTGAAAGGGAAGTTAAAACAATAGGGTCACGAGAACAGAGCGAACTGGAAACCAAAGAAGCAGAGAACATTGACTGGTACAGATACAGGAGCAGAGAACACTGACTAAGGATGAACTTCTACAAAAGGTTCATTTATCTAGGGAGTTTGATGAAGCATACAGGAATGAAGAGATAGCTTGGAGACAAAGGTCAAGAATTAAATGGGGCAGACAAGAACACCAAGTACTTCCATGGAATGGCCACAGCACACAAAAGATGGAACTCAATTGAAAAATTGGAAGTTAATAGCAGGGAGGTGACAGATACTGATGAAATCAAACCAAAGATCATTGATTCTATCAGAATCTATACAAAGAAACTGAGCACTGGAGGCCTGGTCTCAATTTACAAGGCACTGAAAGTGTCAACTTGGAGGAGAAGGACTAGTTACAAAGACAATTTGAGGAAGAAGAGGTTGTAGAAGGAATCGAACTGTGTGCCAGTGACAAGGCCCCTGGCCCTGATGGTTTTCCTATGAGTTTTTACCAAAATTTTTGGGAGATGCTCAAGGTAGATATCACGAACACCATCAGACACTTCCATGAACACCAGGTCTTTGAGAAGAGCTTGAATGGCACATTTGTGGCTCTCATCCCTAAGAAGACAGAGGCAATTGAGCTCAGGGATTTCAGACCTATAAGTTTGATAGGTGGGATTTACAAGATCATAGCAAAGTTGCTAGCTGAGAGGTTTAAGAAAGTAATCAACAAACTGGTTAACAAGCATCAGATGGCATTCATAAAAGGCAGACAGATCATGGATGCTGCCCTTATTGCTAGTGAATGTGTGGATACTAGAATCAGAGGGGTTGATCCTGGAGTTATGTGCAAGCTAGACATTGAGAAGGCATATGATCATGTTAACTGGGAACTTCTAATCAATATTTTAAGACAAATGGGGTTTGGTGAGAGGTGGTTGAAATGGATTGAGGTATGTATAAAAACTGTTAGGTTCTCCATTTTGATAAATAGAGAACCTGCTGGTTTTTTTCCATCAGAAAGAGGTCTCAGACAAGGAGATCCTGTGTCTGCTTTTCTTTTCATCTTAGTCATGGAAGGATTGGATAGCATGATGAGGGTGGATATCCAAAATTTATGGCTGCAAGGATTCAAGATTGGAAATTCCTCAGGGGCAGATATGCAATTTTGTCATTTGTTATATGCCGATGACACTGTTATATTTTGTAAGGCTAAAGAAGAGCAGATTAGAATTGTCAGAATGATCCTTGTAGTTTTTGAGGTTGTCTCAGGCTTGGCAGTCAATTGGAGGAACAGTTGTATATATCCTATTAAGGAGGTTACAGAGGTCCAGGCACTGGCTAACATTTTAGGATGCAGAATTGAAAAACTTCCAACTGTTTATCTAGGTATGCCGCTTGGAAGTAATCACAAAGAGCTAGTGATATGGGATAGTATAATTGAAAAAGCTGAGAAAAAACTGGCAAACTAGAAATCTCAATATCTTTCCTTGGGTGGTAGAAGCATTCTGATAAACTCTATGCTAGATTCCCTACCTACTTATGTCATGTCTCTTTTCCCAATGCCAGCCAAAGTGGAAGCAAGACTTGATAAATTGAGGAGGAACTTTCACTGATCTGAAATCACGGAAGGTAAGAGAATACATCTTGTAAAATGGCAAACGGTTTTTCTAAGTAGAAGCTCAGGGGGGCTAGGGATCAAGAATTTGGGGCTACAAAACAAGTGCTTGCTGGCCAAGTGGTTGTGGAGGCATGACAAAGAGGAACAAGCTCTTTGGAAGGAGGTCATTAGTAACAAATATGGTCAGAGCAGCCCATGGTATTCCAATATGGTGAATAATACGTATGGAGTATCTGCATAGAGAACTATTAGGAATTTATGGAGTCAATTACAGCACAACATCAGATACAAAGTGGGGAATGGGACCAGGGTTCTTTTCTGGAAAGACCACTGGATTGGTCAAGGATCCTTGATGTCTTACTACCCAGATATATATGTTCTCAGCTCCTTGCCAGATGCCATGGTGAACGAGGTTTGGTCCAAACAAGGATGGAATTTAAGTTTCCGAAGGTTACTAAATGATTGGAAGATAGGGAGACTAGCTGAGATGATACAAACACTAAATGATTTCAAGGGCACTAGTATGGAAGCAAATGCAATGATTTGGAAACACAACTAGGATGGGATCTTGTCAGTTAACAGATTGTACAAAAGGAAAGTGAAGGAACTTCCTAGGAAAATCTCTGGACCATGGAGAAAGATATGGAAGAATAAAGTGCCAACTAAAGTGAGATGTTTTACATGGCTTGTGGTTAGAAGAGCATGCCTAACTCATGAGAAGCTACAAAGAAGAGGCTTCCAAATAGCTTCCTGGTGTTCTTTGTGCAATGAGACATATGAGACCAACAACCATGTATTTCTTCATTACAATTTCACTACTCAACTACAGGCCATTTTCCTAAGAAGAAAAAATACAAACTGGACAATGCCAGAACACACAGCTAACCTTCTTAGTTGTTGGGTGAGGAGAGGGGGGAGTAAGAACCAGAAGAAATGGTGGAGCATGATACCTTCTTGTATATGGTGGACTATCTGGAGAGAAAGAAACAAGAGGTGCATGGAAAACACTGTAGAATCAGTAAAAAAGACTAAATGGCTCTGTATGAAGACTTTCTTTTTTTGGTGTAAAGAGGAGGGTATAGAGGATGCTGGACAGATCTTAGATTTTTTTTTCCTACTTGTAAGCTTAGTAGCAGCAATTTAAGTTTGTGTTTGTTGGGCTACTGATGTAAATCTTTTTTTGTTGGTTGCCAGCATTCCCTCATTGCTAAAGAATACAACTTTACCTTTATCAAAAAAAAAAAAAAAAAACTTAATCACAAAAAAATACAAGAAGCCTTTTAGCATTAACACAATGCAACTAATAGTTGCCCAGGCATAATTTCAGGATGTCCTCCTAAGAAATCCGGAAAGGTGTTGAATCTCCTTTTACCACAGGTCCACAGCCTAGACATTATTTTAATGTTTTATAAGAGAAAAGTCAAACCTCAAGTTGCCTAAGGCTGCTCATACTCTTTGATGTTCCTCCAATTGCTAGTGAGTGTGAAGAGATTGTATCATCAGTTCCTTGCAGACGCTTTAAAAGTTGTTGGCTCATATTTCTTGCTTCTGCGGCTTTATTCAATGCATCTTCAGTAGCCATGAATTGCTGAACATGTGCTTTCTGCATCGGACAAAAAAATCAGACCCTATAAAAATGAGAAGTCTTACAATTATAAACACAAGTTCATATCAATCGATTTACAGCATCCATGTCAAGTCGACAGTTGTGAAAGAAATGTTTTTTTATTAAGGTAAAACTTTGTATTAAAAACTGTACTTAGGCAATACTGAAAAAAAAACCAATTTACAAATGGACTAGATACAGAAGATATCAAATATGATAACCAATCCTAAATGGTGCCTAGGACATGTAGGATCATTTCAGTGTCACTATAATATAGTTTAGTGCACCAAAAACAGAAAAGCAAAATGCATTTTAGCTTAACATCCTGCACTTAACTCCTCATGTCCTAAAAATATCTATCGTTTCTTTCCTTCCAAATAGTCCACCAAATACACGATGGGATGATCCTCCATCTCCCTCTGTTTCCCGCACTCGCGCCTGCTTCCTCCCAGCTAAAAAGAGTGTCAGAAATCTTTCTTGGCATTGTCCAAGCTATGGCTCTGAGATTGATGAAAATCTTTCATAGTTAATCTGTAATACTGCAGTGTACGAACAAATAATTTACTGTCTCAGCTTCCTTTTCGCAAAGGAAACATCTAGAGCAGAGAGCAATACTCCTTTTGATCAAATTTTCATGTGTCAAAACTGCTTCTTTAGCTAGAAGCCAGGTAAAACAAGATGCTTTGTAAGGTATCTTAGTCTTCCAAATATTCTTCCAAGGCCAGTTAGTAAAGTGTGGCTCTACCTGGTTCAAAATCCTATACCCTGAGTTGACCTTATATGCTCCACTTACATGTCAGCTCCACCGTAGGCAATATGCACCTTCTTGTGACCCCTTGAAAACTCTACAACTGGTTAAGCGATTCCACAAATCTAGGTATCTCCCAATCATTCAACATTCTTCTCTATCTAAGGTCCGTTGAGTCCACACCTCAGAAACTGATTTACGTTAATCCAAAGCTATAAAATCTGGGAAAAAGTTTTTAAAGCAGAGGAGGCTCTATGCCTTTGAGCTTAAGGCATCTGCCTTAGGCCCCTAAATTCAAGGTGTGCCTTTTTTTTTGTGATAAAAATAATGTTTTCAAAAAAAATAATTCTATTGCGTCATCTAAATTGTTTGTCCTTTTTTTTCCTTAGTTCAATTTGGAAATAGTGTTTTCTTCTTTTTTTGGGGTCAAGTTTTTAATTTTAACTTTCTATCGGATATGTTTAAGGCCACAAGATAAATGTCATTTTGACAAATTATATATATCTTTAATTTAATATTATAAGATTCAAAAATCTTCTTTACTTTTTTAAGTTTTGTATCAAGTCAAAATCCAACAAGCGATTGAAATAGATAGAGCACTATTTATAGAAAAAGTAAACCTTTTCATGAAAAGAAAAGAAATAGTTTGCATCTCAAAAATAATTTCAGATATATTAACAACTCTGCATCTTAAAAAACTAGAAGAATAAACTTTAAATAAGAAAATTAAAAAATAGAAGCTTAAGGCCTTTGATTCATTTTTTACTTTTTAGGCCATCAATATGCTTGAGCCGCCCTTACTTTAAAACTCCTTGTCCCGATCCATTTGTCTTCTCAAAAACCAAACTTGTTCCCATAAACTACTTTGACCTGGGAGTGATTTTTGAGAAACTGCCAGTAGCTCCTGGAAACAGCCTCTTTACCTCTATGAGGTAGTGGTAAGGTATGCATACATTTTACACCTCCCGAGACCCCACTTGTGGGATTCCATTGGGTATGTTGTTGTTGCCAGTAGCTCCTGATATTCCTCCAAAGACCGATCCCATATGGAGTACTGACCTCCTTGGAGACTCAACTGTTCTCTTCCCCATACGTGCTCTTTATGACTCTGCTCCTAGTGTTTGAGGTGCCTGTGAATATCATAAAAGCTTTAAAGCTTTGTTGTGATGCGTCAAATTCCTGATGTCATGTCCCTCTTATCTCTTGCTTCCGATGATTTCCTTCTACTAGACTAGGTAAAAAGCTCTTTTCTTATTCCCTTACCAAAGGAAGGATCGCCTGAACATATCCGGCCTTCGAATGAATCCAGAAGGGATTGGAAATAGGGAGAGCATATAAGCAGGCAACACATCCAAAACAACATTAATCAGAATAAGTCTACCTCTGAGGGGCAAATACTGAGATTTCCACCTCGTCAATTTCTTCTCACACTTCTCCACCAGTACTGAATACCAAATTCCTTTGGATTTAGATTTTGCTCCCAAAGGCATACCTAAGTATACAATTGGTAGGTTACCCACTTCACCACTTAGGATTATAGCCAGCAGCTCCATATGGGAAAAATGTGACCCTTCCTCCAGTTGGGATAAATGTGGCTCTTCATCCAGTTGATGTGTAGGCTTGAAATGGCCTCAAACAGAATTAGTATCACTGTAAAATACTTCAACTATTTCTCTTCTGCCCCACAAAAAAATTAAGGTGTCATCAGCAAACTAAAGATAGTGATTTCCATTCTCTGGTTATTGTTTCTAGCCACTCCAAAATTTTTGATCCATCCATTATTACTAGCCACTTTTATCATGTCGTTTAAGACCTTCCATGGCTAGAACGAACAAAAATAGAGACATGGGGTCCCCTCGTCTAATCCCTCTCCGAGCATTAACAAGAATGGGGAACTTCACGATTGAGATGCAAAACTTCACCCAATTTACCCATTTAGCACCAAAATCCATTTGCCTAAGGACTTGCAAGATAAAATCCCAATCGACATGATCATAGCCTTTCTTTATTGTGAAGTTTACATCGAATGCCAGGTTTCTTTTGAGAGATTCTTGAATCGACTGCCTCATTGGCTATCAACACAGCATCCATAATTTGTCTGCCTCTAATAAAGGCGGCCATCTGTTGTGAATCTACAATGTGTCCACCACCCTTTTCAACCTTTCTGTCAAGACTTTGGGAACCAATTTGTATGAAACTCCCTACTAGATGAATTGCTCTGAAATCTTTCGGCTCTTTTGCCCCTGTCTTCTTAGGTATCAAGGCTACATAGGTAGCACTGAAACTCTTTTCGAAAATCTCCTTGGAATGGAAGTTGCGGAAAGCTCGCCTGATATCATGTTTCAAGACCTCCCAACACTTGACGCAAAATCTTGTAAAACTGTTCAGGTCGGGGCCTTATCTGCTACACACATCTTAAGACAGTTATAAACTTCTTGTTCTTCAAATTCTCCTTGCAAGACTTCTTTTTCAGCTTTTGCAATTCTGGAACAGTTGCTGATGTTACTAGTAGGCCTCCATTCTACCTCTTTTGTATAAAGTTTGTTGTAGAATTTGACTATCTCTTCTTTTATTCTTGTTGGTTGTCAGTGTAGTTGTATCTCTTATGAGCATTGGATAATTGATGAAAAAACTTGGTGTTTTTGTCATCCCCCTTAAGCCATAACTCTTGATTTCTGTCTCCATATACTTTCCTCATTTTTTTTAGACTTCTTCCGATTCCAAGTACAACTCTGCTTTTTTAGTAGCTTCTTTTGTCAGGACCCTGGAATCCAGAATTGAGTCCAGATCTGCCATTTGATTAAGCAGTCTTGACTTTTGAAGTTTCAAATTCCCTTGATCACACCTACTCCATTCCTTGAGCTTTCCTTTTAGGGCTTTAAGTTTAGAGGCTAAGATATATCAAGACTCCCCGAGAACTCAAAAGAATTCCACCATACACTATGTCTACAAACCTTCTTTTGTCAACCACCAATTTTGGAATTTGAAATTAGATTTTGGCTACCACATTAAAGTGCAATAGGCACATGACCAGATACCAGCCTTGACGAAGGCACTTGTTTTATGTTACTAAAACTTCTATCCCATTCAGACGAGAAAAGAAATTTGTCTATCTTTGAAGCAGCCTCTTAATTATCTCCCTTAAACCATGTGAATGAGTTATCTTCTAACTATGCGTCTACCAATTCCATGTCCTCTATAAAGTTGGAAAACCCCACCATTACTATAGTCCTTCTGGTGCAGTTTCTTTTGTCTAATTGAAATCTGCAAACATTGAAATCTCCATCGATTGCCCAGAGACCTATCAATCCTCTCATAAACCCCAATTCACGCCAAACTAACCTCCTTTCTATATTTCCATTACGTGTGCATACACTAAAGATATGGCAAGAAAATTCCGATAGGACAGCCTCAATTTGCAGGTTAGGGAATAGGCTCTTGTTTGTAACACTTCTCCCTTCTAGACCTTACAAAATCCTACATCATGATTATTCCTCCTCTGGTACCACTGGCTTCCAGACAAGCAAACCTTGTCCATCTTCCTCCCCTGGCCTGTTTGATGTGATCCTGACAGTTTTCTTCTAATTTTGATCCTTGTAAACATAATATCTCTGCTTTCCCGTATAAAAGTTTGCTCTTGACGATTCTTTTCTTCCCCTAATCATTCAATCCCCCTCACGTTCCATAAAACTAGTTTAAGCTTCATTGGTCATTCTGGGTCTTCCCCTTCCCCTTAGATCTGCCTCCACTTTTGAATTTTACATCAAAGATGATCAGATTTTTCAGCTCTAGCACACCTTTGCTTCCTGATTTTCTTGATCTCTATGATTGATTCAACTTTTCTTGCTTGCCTACTCCCATTGATTTGCATTAGTAGTTCAAGACTTTCCTTCTCATGGCCTTTAAAATCAATTCCGAACATCTTATCGAGTTTTAGCAAATTTTGTCTAACTCAAGCAGATGTTTCTGACTCTTTTTCTAAAACTACTTCATATTCTGTTCCGCTTGTAAGGGAGATGCATCTTCCACATCCCAGAGATCCCCATTGATTGATAGATCAATAAATTGAAAATTGTTGTTATTCCTGGATTGGACACCTTTTGTGTCTCCTTTCCCCTCATTTGGAACTCCCTACTCCTTCCCTAGATACCACTTGCATGTTGCCGTCAATTTCTGTAGCTAGGTCTTTGCCATGTATTAGCAAAGCTCCAGATAAGTTATCGAACTGAATCAAAGAGGGCTTGCTCGACATGAGTTCCACTAGTAGCATGTTTCGTTTTTCATTAACAGGCTCCTCCACTATTTTGTTGTAAACAAATTGGGTTGGATCATACCCAATACAATTATTACTGTCGAGATGGCTCAAAGGATGAAGTGTTTCTCTTAAATAATTATTTCCATGCTCCTTACGTGACCCCACATGGGGTTTAAAATTTGAATATCCTTAACCGTGGTACCTTGACCCCTCCAGTCCAATAGAGTCTATCACCTCTTAGGGCTTTAAGGACCGGTGGACAAAATTCTTGATTGTACCATTGGGTTTTCCATCTCTAGGTATTGGAATTGTTGTCCCAGCCCTTTCAAAACTAGGTTTTCTTTCCACCCAAATCAGCATAAAGAAATTTAGACTCTCTTGCGAGATAGTTACTTCACTTGGAACATTCCAACCACCCCTACTACTTTGATTCAAGCCTATTTCAAGTGATTCTTCAATTCAGTCTTCCTCTGTTGATTTCCAACGACCAAAGGACTCCGTTTTGTCGAAAAATTTCATGCAAACATAAGTGAAGTGGTAGCCCAATTGCTATGATCCAAGTTGTTTATGCTCTTCTATGCCGCCAGAATGCACCTAGCGATAAGGTTCCACCATTCGAACCAAGCCCTAGATTTCTTCAGGTCCACCCTTCTTAAAGTGTCTGCTTAGCCATATTGCTATTAGGGAATTCAAAAAGGAAGGCACTGTTATCATCTTGTAGATGTTAACCCCAAAAGCTTTCTTACAAGTTGACAATGCCAATTTCCTAACCTCAGAGAGGTAGGTATCTCAGAGCCAAGATTGCCAAAGTTTCCTATGATAGATTTTCCAAGCAAACCTCTGCCATACTCGATTGTAGCAGTACTGGAAGCCTCCTGCCTTTGCTTTCTGGAACTTCAGTGGTATATGACTGCTATTTATTGTCCTCAACGACCTTGGTAAACGAAAGGTTAGTATCAACCATTCTATGAGGAGCTTTAAATGTTCTTAGTGGTGAGTAATTAATGAAGTTTCCTATCTTGAATGCAATGTTTATCCAACCAGCATTGAATGTTTCTGGCAGTATAACCACTACTCTTTCTGCTCCTTTTAGAGACAAAAGACTCATAAATCTTCCATGAGCATAGAACTTCCTCGTGCTATACTCTGCCATTTGGTCCTTCATTTTCCATCTCTTCACTAGAGTCTTGTTGTTGTTTGAGTCTTCTTTCAGTAAAAAGTAAATCCACTCTTTTTTTTTCTTTGCAACAAGTTATTCTTCTCATCATGTTTCTACTTCGCTCCACCCAATCAAACCGGACTTCCTTGCCAGATGTCCATCAGGTAATATAGAATGACTTGAAATCGGCGTTCAAACATATCCTACTTCCCCCATGTTTGAAGAAAGAATTTGCAGTACAAGTCACTCAAAAAGATGTTCTACAATCCTAGGAAGTAGGAGAGAGAAATCTTGGAGAATGTGCCTACGAGCACTCATGTCAAAGAAATGTAATAGACAGGAAATATTCAATTAATAACCAAGTCAAATTGAACATCCATTTCAAGTCAAAGGGAGCACCAGTTTACAAAGAGTTCCAAAAGGATTTCAAGAAACAAAAAAATGCAATCCAAAAAAAAAAAATTCCAAGGAACTTTGCAGAAGTAACAATTTGAAGGTGGCAAACGATTATAGGGAACGAAACAAAAAAGACCTGTCTCTCAAGAAGTTGATTTGGACTCCCTCTTGAAGACGCATCACCTCCAATTTTGCCACTGCCATAAAGCTGATAGTGCAGAGGTGATGTTACATCAGGAGAAGAAGCATCCATTACTCTGTCATTCTCGTACTTGTACCTGATTGAAAGGGTAAAATTGGCATCCATGAAGAGGTTCATCATCATGCCACAACTATCATAAACTGAGTTAATGCAGATATCATAAATACCAAGCGGAAGCAAAAAGTCTCCATTCCTTTCAAATTGGTTGCCTTGTCGTAAAACATGATTTATAAAGAGTATAAATTGATCTAAGTTACCTTTTCATTTCATCAATCTTGCAAGTATTGGTATTGTATTATTTTTGGGTAAGACATTGAGATAGCGATCCCACACACCTCCTTCAGCTGAACATATATGCCACTTATGACGTAGCAACTCTAATTATTGAATGATAAACGGATGGTCATGCACTGCATCATGTGGGTCAGAAGGGTGGCCAATGCACAGAAGACGGTAAGACATGGAATTATGCTTCAAGACCAAATAAATTGGGATCAGCTACCTTCTGTATGCACTCTGCTCTCATTTCCATTTAACTCTAAAATTAAATGCTTTGTCTTGCAAGGCAAACCAGGTATTCTCTAAATTATTTTCCAAATCTTATACTTAGCCACAAACAGGTATGCAAGTCTAACCAAAATAAAAAGACTCCTCACAAATCCGAACCTAATGTAAGCATAAGATCAACTAAGTATAATTCTAACTAGTTTGTGTTGAGTATAGTTGTTAGTTTGCTTTTTGATATGCTAAAATATGAGTACGTGCAACATCTGACCAATTAAATGATTGGTCATATATAATAAGAATAAAAATCCCTGGTCCTGAAAGTGGACATGTGTTTCCTATAAAAATAAAATTTACCAAATCACATAACTGCTGAGAAATTAGAAAAATATGAGTTATAGTAATTTTCAGTTGTTCATTCAAATGGGCAGAGAAAAGAACTATCAGATACCAAGGTAGACGGAAACCAAAAATGAAATTTTAGAGATATTCCTATGAAGATCAGATTACCTTAAAATCTCTGCATCAGCTCTAACGTCAACTTTCTCTGTTTCTCGAGTAATCGTAGTCTTCAGCTTTTGAGCATAGGCATTGATTGCCTGTAGCAACTGAGGAGGACTTTTCAGGCAACTTACAATTGCATCTCTTACTTCATCAGGTAAATCACCATCAAGGTCAATACCCAACTTGGCAGCTTGTAACAGAGAATTCATATGGATTCCGTTTCCTTCATAAGCAGGAAAAGTGTTGCGGATCTTTTCAGTCATTCGCATGGCAAGACACTCACATGCCTTCCTGATATTTCTTTCCCAGGTCGTTTCAATGAGAATGACATCCTCCGTGCTTTTGGTTCCTTTAAAAGTTGAATAAACATCTTTCTCATTTGCCTGGAAAGTGGTAACCACCTCAGCAGAAGAATCAACACTAGACCGCTTAACATTCCTTGCTTGGTTAATATAATAACTTAGACGTTTATGGTACTCGGAAAATATTTTTGCAGCTTCATCACACTGTTGATCATAAGCCTCCAGCATCACTTGTTTATGTCTGCAATTAAAAGTATAAATATCAGCTATACTCAATGGCTCAATGCCAGCATGCTAACCAATCTAGACACAGGTTCTTGTTGCCTAGGGACAGAAAATGCGCTCGTTTAAAACTGATGAAAGGAATTATCCAACCCGTGATTCCCACCATCCATAACTCCAGTGAATCAGTTGTGATAGTCACAAGATCACTCAGATTCATACTATCAGAGTGACTCCAAAATTTAGAGTGAGTGAATTTGGAGTAGGTATAATCTATTATAATATACACATTTCATTTCTTTTTCTCTTCTGGGCAATGTATAAATGGTCTGAACGGAATATAGTGGATTCAGTTTACTGCTAGAAGAACTAGATTTGCCTCTTAAGATTGCAGCTTTAAGATGAAGAATTGAAGTAAGATTTCTTCCATAAATAAGCTCATCAGCAGAATCAAAATAAAGAACAATACAAAGCTTTTAGTTGCTACTATAATATTACAATAGGATAATTCTAATTGACAAACCTGTAGTTAGACCTCTCGACAAGCATGCGCTTACGCTCAGCCTCCTCTCTTGAGACCTCCAACATCCTGGCCTTCAACTCTTTCCGCTGACGCCTCACTACCTGCCTAAGCCTTTCCACCTCTTTCTCTGCCAGATCTCTCTCCTGCAAAGCAAATTCCCTACTATTCTCAGCTGAACCCAACCCCACACTTGAAGAGGACACCGAACCTCCGTCCCTAACCACCCCTACCTTCTCCTTCCTCCTCCCTTTACTCCTCCCTGAATCAACTGCATTAACATTGCCACTACCATCATCTCGTCCATGTACAAGGATATTACGATGGACTTTTTCAACAGTTTTCTCTGACTTCACTCTATTCAAGAGGAAATTCCATATGGGTATCATATTACCACGGCAAATCTTGCGAAGTGAATCGATAGAAGGCATTGCTGCTTTGCTTGAAGCTGCGTATGACCCTAATGGTTGATACCCCATCTCCTTCTGAAGCCATTCCAGTATGGCTTCGGGTTGTACCGACCCTGCCATTGTCTATATCAAGACCTAGGATTTCCTATTGTCCAATAAATAGCACTAGTTCCACTCGAGCACCCCAGAATCCCAAACACAGTTTGAAACTAAGAGTGGATAATTGATAGCCCCAAAAGGAACTGATCCGATATACAAATATAACAACAGATCTGAAGCCGGCAATATTGATAATGAAGTAACAATAGTTAAGAGTTGAAGTAGTGTGGCCGGAAGGATCTGTAGCTCAGTGGATCCACACTCACTGGCACGAATTGGGAGAAAGACAAATCAGTGAAATTTCAAAAGAGAAGGTCCCGCTCGAAAGCCATGTGGTACCAAACCATTATGCGTTGCCGCCCAGCCCTCCGCACTCCAAACAAATTAAGCCGGTTAAGTGGACTGGGTCGGGTTAGTCACCGGGCTGGGCTCCCTTCAATATTGAGCTGATTCGTTTCACGCTAAATAGTAAACAACGGAAAAATTAGAACTTTTAATTAATATTTATCAAAATTAAAATGTTTTTATTCTAGGGAAGCCTAAACTTGTACCCTTTAAAGCAAACTATTTACATTCATATATCATTTTACATTTTATATCCCATATTATTAAAATTTGCCCCTTAATATTAAAATTCGCGCGTTAACGTCAGGGTATACATATACCAACAGGGTATACATATACCAACGGAGTATCATAAATGATTAACCTTATTCATATATCACACCGATATGGTATTAATATACTGATAGAATATCACAAAAAATGTATTTTTTACTAATTTAAAATTTAATAAATAAGTTTGTAACTTTAATAATTTTATTTTAATTATTTTTTATTAAAAAAAGAGCTCAAAATTATATGATACCGATAGGATATCAATATACTAATGGAGTATCACAAGAATATATTTTCTACTAATTTAGAGTTTAATAAATATTTTGTAACTGTAATAACTTTCTAGTCCTATACGATACCGATATGGTGTAAATATACCGACGGAGTATCATAACAAATATATTTTTACTAATTTAAAGTCTAATAATTTTTTTATTTGTTTCTTATTTATTTTTTAAAAAACATAATCCTATATGATACCATTGGATATCACTATACCGTCAGGGTATCAATATACCAGCAGAGTATCACAAAGGATTGAGTTCATTCTATATGATACTGGTATTGTATATATATATATACCGCCGGAGTATATTTCATAGTATTTATGCTGACGTCAGGCGCGAAATAAAAAGGGGTAAGTGTTTAAAAAGGTAAATAGTTTGGGTCATGAGTCCATTAAGGTTAAATAGTTTAGATTAGGTCTATTAAGGATAAATAATTTTAAATTAGGTCTATTTTGTGTACTTCTCCCTCTATTTTATGACTATTTTTAGCAAAAGGTAACAATATTTTAATAAAATTATGGAAATATATATTAACTAGATGACAACAGCCCATGCAAACACGGGGCCAACATTTAGATTGAGTTATAAGTTACATCATTAATTTTTATTTACCAGACAAACATGAATGTTGCGATGTCTTTGATAATTTATTTATTAGTTCATATGGTGGTCGAAGTAAATAGCATCATGATAGTTATCATCTTGAAACATGATAACAAAAGGGCAAGCAAGCTTAGGCATGTCAAGAAGTTAACATTATCCTGTTGGTATGTAGCTACAGCTAAATAAACATCCTTATGCTTTTCAGCTTCAATGGATGCTCTTCTTTCACCTTGATCTTAAGTTACCTGTAACGGATAATCCAAAATTATTGAACAAAAATGAAAGAAATGTATGTGGACAACGTTTATAACCATCATATAAGTATACATTAAAGTTCATCTATTGATGGCAAATATATGTTCCTGAGCATATCTTGTTCAAATGAAGTTTATATTGTTAATTTGATTTAATAACATTAACAACTTATCCATATCCTGCAATAAATTTTAAACTTTTGATAGTGTTAAAGATCCTTCAATAATTAGCTCTTTTGTGCTAACAAATAAATATTAATAAAAAGAGAATTTATTCTAACAGTGTACCTTGTTGTTCTTAAAGCAGTCCGATTTTGTTGTATTTGACATATTGTAAAGAAGGATTTTATTTAGAATGATTTTATTCCATCGTAGTTAATCAAAGATAAGTTTCCATCAATCTTGGATGAAGCCAAAGATTCACTATTTTTTGGTTTTGGGGTATGATAGAATAAAGCAAAATGACTCTTTAAACTGTCTGCGCTTCTTTCAATTGTGAAGTAGCAGTTAGTCAATACAACTTTCGACGCTCATCATGGGTCATCTGGAAACAGTCGCGCTATGTTTTTAAACATAGGGGTCAGGCTGCGTATATCCAACCCCCCCTTACCCCGCAATGGGCGGTAGCCTTTGAGGCATTGGGGTAATGTTGTTGTTGTTGTTGTTGTAGTAGTTAATCAAAGATAACAACCAACTTTATCAGACGGTCAAGGAATTTGAAACATATGTATTGCAATCATGAGAGTTCTTCATTTAACCTTTCTCGTGGTAGAATGTTGAATAACCTCTAACACTTGATGCAATTGACAATGTCAAGATATTTGAAAGAGATGTCATAAACAATGTTGCATAGGGTCCGATTACACCAAAAACAACTGCATACGAAAACGAAATCAACATTTGGAACTGAGGTTTTCAATTGATTACTCTGTTGTGTAAATTAGAGACTGGTGGTTATCAAAGCCCAGAAGTAGAAAGGAATTGACAGTGAAATCTAGATGTCCATGCATCAGTTATGAAAAGGAACTAACCTTCAATATAAAATACTAATAGGGAAATAGATATAGGAACATAACAATTAACAGATTCCTACTCCTCCAATCATAAGTACTTGGAGAAGGCAGAAGTTCAAATAACCCTTGAACTATGATAACATTCAATTGAAAGAGACACCACCGATCTTCCCTATCATATCAATATAGTATAGTATTTTACATTGACATACATTTGGAGATTAGTCACAGGGGAATTACACAGCAAAGTGTCTAAAGTCGTGCTCGAGATATGAAAAATCATACAAGGGGTAATGAGGGAGCAATTCGTATAGTTGCTTGATAACATGAATATAGGCAAAATTAAAGTCGTTTTGAAATTCTTTGTGGGATTAACTTATTTGAAAAGACGATATATGAGAGGAATGAAAAGACTTCTTACTCAGTTACAGGGTTATTGATCCTAAAGAAATTTGGCCTGATTTAATGATAGATAATCAAGTCTGCGAAAACTCAACACTTACTAAAGATCAAGCAAATAAAATTTAGATAATTTGTATATTGTTGAATTTTGGTGCGATCTACTTACATAAAGTTAATGATGTCTAAGTAGTTGATGAAAAAGTATTTGTGAGATCAAAAGCAAGATGAAGTTATTAACCATAAATAATAGAAAGGGAACTGACAGATTTGCCTCACTTTATTATTATACTGTAAATAAGAGATTGACTTGTTTAAATGCAATTCTTTTCTTGTCTTATTTAGGAGGCAGTTTTAGCTTCTACGCGTCAGGGAGAGGTGAAGAATTAACAAGTAGTAAAAGTTTTGACACGTAGCATTAATAGTTTGTAGCTGAAAAAGTAAAACTAAATAATCAGAGGAAACAAAGTCATGTTTTGACACGTAGCATTAACAAATGGTACAAAAAGACTAAAATACCCTCAAAACGAATTTTATTGTCAATTTACAGACATGTTGATACCATATCTCCACTCGCTCTTCTAATATAGTAAAAAAAGGTCTTCATCCCTACATTTTAGGGAAAGGGAAAAAATTGTCGTCTGGCTCTGTATTTTAGGGTTCATCTCTAATGAAAAGTAAGCGAAAAACTCATAGATCGAGTCCACGAATTTGGTGCCTTTTTTCGATTTTGGGGCTGGCGAGGTGTTTAGAGTTGTAGCTGTTGTGTATTGATCATATACAGGTTTTCATATGGTTGCTAATATTGCTGAGGTGACTAAGAAGTCGTCGAGGGATATACCGCTAGAGTTGCTTGGTTTGATGTTTTATGATTGTTATTGTTTATTGTTTGATGGCCCTGGCATTGACAATGATGGTTAAGTACAGTCAAGTGGATGTTAATACAGGATATTCAGTTGCATTTGAAGGAATAGATATGAACTGGGCAAAGTATTTTGTCAGGATTTTGTGCTTAAGGGAATGATTACAAGTATGCTTGTTGGATCACTGGGACAATCTCATGAATGTTAGTTCGATAAATCAAGAAAATGAAGTTTACCTTCTATTCATATGTAGGATCGTAAATTTTGATGACATCCATATATTGTGTATGTTAGAAGTAGATGGTCATCATATATTAACATATGGATGCTACTGACCAAATTAAAGCTACTTTATCTGAAAGAACAATTTACTTTGTTTAGGAATACTTGTTTTGATTACTTTCTT
>JAPFFP010000070.1:7559810-7575082 GCA_026153255.1 Solanum medicagineum
AGCACCTCAATTATTTTACTTCATTTAAGGCCTTAATCTCCTTAATTCGACACAAAACATGTATTCACTCGACCCTCCTATGCGTTAAACGCACATACAGCCCATTAACACGAGATTCATGCACTTTTAAAATTTAGCGTCAATTTCTCCAAACCATGTCATGTTTCAATTGCATTGTACTAGTATTGTAAGGTGTGGGGTGTTAAGGTATTGAACTCGTGAAAGTATCTATGATGTTACAAGTATCAAGTTAAGCCCTAAATCAAGATTTTTACCTCTTGTGAGTAATTCATGTTAAAGCAAGGGTTCATGTATGATTATGATCTACTCTCATGTTTCAAGTTAGACTCACCATTAGAGGTCAAGTATGTTTAATAGCTACTCATATCATGTTTCTTACAAGTTATTAAAGTATGATTATTTCAAGTACTTCATAGGATTAGACTTAGCATCGATGGATTGGATGCCGGCATGGACTATCTTCAAGGGTCCATACTTCTTTCCTCAAACTATGTGCTAACATAGGATTATGCTTTATCCTTAATTGCTATATTAGTGGATCCATTAAGTGCACTTTATTATGAAATCCAACTTGAAATGGGACGGGTTCCCGTAAGGGGGGTTACTTCTCCGAAATGGGATGGGCTCCCATAAGGGGAAATATGGTTTACCTTGGAAAGTAGACCACCTCTTTACCGATGAGGGGTAATCATCGGGATTCCAAATTGTAGCTCACTTAGTCTTACTTTTGTCGGTTAGGGTCTCTTTCCACATATATATTATGTTCTATTGCAAGTTGAATGATTTACAAACATGTTTTACTTCAAGCATTGATCATGCATGCCATATTGACATCTTACTTATCTATTGCTTACTACTATGCATTTTGACTATATTGGCTTATTCTTATTGCATTTAATCTTACATACTTAGTACATTCAAATGTACTAACGCATACTCTATGCCTATATGATGTTATCATGTAGGGAACGGAGCACCACTTGATCATCCTCCACGTGGCTAGTATGACCCTTTGAAGCGACCTTTGGTGAGTCCTCAAGTCCGAGGACATTATATTTATTACTCTTGCTATATTGAGACTTCTTCATGCTGAATACTCGTTATTATGAGGATGAGCTCGGAGAGTGTCTTGGCCCCCGCTCCATTCCATGTTAGAGGTGTCGTTGGAATATTCGATGTACTTATGTTATGAACTTTTCTCTTGAATGTTTTATGATTATCAAAGACTTCCCTTAGTCTCGCTTCCCTTATTTATATCCCTTGTTGTTATTATTTTGCTTCCGTGACCAAGGACGTGTTATTGATATGCTAAGAGGCTTGTTTGGGGTTCCTTCGAGTTCCCCATTCGCCATGTCATGTCTAGGCTCTAGGCTTGGGTCATGACACCTTAAATTTGAAATGTGACTATTGTATCGTTGAAAAGTTGATATAATAATCATAAAAGGTCCTAAAAGGTCCTCGAACTATTGAAAATGGTACAAACATGCCCTCCATCCACTTATTGGACCTAAAATGTCCCTGTCATCCATTTTTTAGTCCAAAAATGCCTTTTATTAATCTTTTTGGCTTACTTATACCCTTGAACCTAATCGCCCTCCCTTTTTTCTTTTTCTTTTTTAAATATTTACTATGTTCATTTCTTATAAAATAAAATAAATCCGCATCTCTATTAGATTTCTTTCCATAATTTATCCAAATCGAAATAAATGTATGTCTTTAAGGATCAAAGTGATTTATTAAAATAATTAATCGATTTAGTTTTCTAAAAAAAAAAACTTTGTAGAAATATATAAAGTTAATGAAAAAGTAAGTTTTTAATTTATCCAAAGAGTTAATTTTTATTTTTTTATTTTTAATGTTATAATTAAAAAAAACTATTAAAATTTAACTACATAAAAAAATTAAGGAAAGCTAAATAGGTTTTAATAAGTCGTTTTGATCCTTAAAAGGTTAATTATTTTGTTTAAATAAAATACAAGCATGTGCAAATTTTTTTAAGAATTTTCAAAATATGTATTGGTGTTACTTTAGATTTTCTAAGAGAGTTTTTTTAAAAGATTTTTCCCATAATTTATTAAATCCAAAAAAAATACCTTTTTCGTGGCCCTAAATTTTTTTAAAAAAACTACAGTAAACCTACTAGTTTATTTTTTTAATCAAAATTTCATTTATTTTATCCAAACCAAAATAATATATTTATTTATAACCCCAAAATAAACTTTAAAAACAAAAATAAATTACAAAAATTTTTAAAAAGAGAACTGAGGATGAGGTTTACTTTATTTCATAAGAAAATGAAACATAATAAATATTTAAAAAAGAAAAAAAAAGTTGTTAGTTTCATGAGTATAAAGTGAGTCAAAAAGATGAATGAAAGGTATTTTTGAATCCAAAGGTAGATGACTGAGGCATTTTAAGCCCAATAGGTAGATGGAAGACATTTTTGTACCACTTCAATAGTTGCGGGCATTTTAGATTCTTTTCCATATAATAATCTATTGCACATTGACTGAGTCCCACTAGAGAAATAAATGTTTCTACTTTAATTTTCATCTTCCAGCACGAAAATAAAAAGCAAGGTTGCCTTCTTTTATTAATTTTTGCTCGCATAGTACTTTAGAATCTAATTAATCATAATAGCATAAATTCTAGGTTGAAAGTGCAGAAAAGATTACTTTACCCCTACCTTGTGATGGTGATGGATAGATATATGTTCACCCACAAACCAATGTTAGTAATGCCAATAATCAAACACATATGATAAATGTAATCCCGATCCACTAACTACAATAAAAGAAGAACATAGACCTCAATATAGACTATAGGGTGCATTATTATTGTGCAGAATACATTACATGGGCCATGGGTGTGACAGCGATAAGAAAGGCATGTATAGGTGGACCATCTCCTTGATTCTGCAATCTTGTGATACTCTTGAACTCCTATTAAGGATGCATGTTTAAGGTTAAGGATAGCATGATGCCACTTATGAAAACATATTTCTCCTGACTACTGCATAAGTTTTTCACATATAAATTGTTATCATGTTTGATTTATAATTTAAAAGTCCGCATAACTAATACTTCAATAAATGATGAGGGAATCTATTTATTATTTTATGCAGAATAAAAAGTCATTCATTTTAGACTATAAAAAATTATCAACAAAATATTATTTATATATTGGACTAAAGGGATTGTAATTTTATTTTTTTAAATGATAATATTTTATTATTTTCTATGTTCACTTTTACTTATCACTATATATCAAGAGAAGTCTTTTTTATAATTTTTAAAAATTTTATATGAGCTGAAAATCAGATAAACCAACCAAGAAGGAGTATTAAGAAACGTTTAACTAAATTATAAAGGAACAATGATAAATGAAATGCATACGTACGGATAGCTATTTAGGATATACTGAGCATTCAATAATATTGTACTGGAGAAGGACAAATGAAAGAAAATATAGAAGTTGATAAAGGTAGTCCCACCTTTGTGACTCAAATGGGGTAAAGCTTGTCAAACTTAAGGTCATGTCTCAGTTGTGGTAGCTAGTAAAGTCTGTCAACTTTCACACACCACTATGCAATTGTGTTCTTTGAATAGTCTTTTATTAAATCTTTTACCCATAAGCATCATTTTTTACCTATAGGATTAAATGGCACAATCTTTTCATTATTATTATTACTATCATGACAATTATTTTACTAGGTATAGTACTAGTAATATTGTTATTTTTATTATTAATAATGTTTATTTTCTATTTTTTAACTATTCATTATTATTATTTTAGTGTGCCATATTTCAAATATAATTTTTATCAATTTATTGTTTTATTGATTTAAAACTAATATTTAATATATTTTTACACAATTACTAAACGTTACGCATTTTCTTTACGTAAAAATTATTATTTTTTAAAAAATATTTTATATTTTTCTAATTAGACGACAATCTATCTAATTTCATTCCAATTCGTGTAAATTGTCGCCTTTTCTGTCAAATTCATTTCAATTCTAGTCGATCTCGTTGAAAGTTATTGTTGACACCCCATTTTGATCGACATATAACCATTTTAGATTGTCATTTGATTAAATAAGTGTTGGCACCCAATTTTGACCGACCTTTAACGTTTCTCGGATTGTCATTTGATTAAACAAGTATTTTTAACGCTACTTAAAATAAATGAGTTTATTTTTCAATTTTGTACAAGAAGTACGTATTTTAAATATATTTTTCTAACTCTGGAAATTTGTTTTTATATTTTAAAAAATTATTATTTGTTTACTTACTTATTATTATTATTATTATTATTATTATTATTATTATTATTATTATTATTATTATTGGCAGTAATAAATGTGTTATTGATATTATTTACTTTCATTATGTTAATTAGTATTATTTTAGTGTCATATTTAAATATAATGTTTACCAATTTATTGTATTAATTTTAATTTTAAAAATAATATTTTATATTTTTTATAATTATTACATATTGCGTATTTTCTTTACGTAAAGATTATTATTTTTAAAATATCGTTTGTATGCATATTATAATTAGATGTCAATTTATTCAATTTTATCCCAATTGATTTAATTCGTAATCTTTTCTATTAAATTCATTTCAGTTTTAGTCGATTTCTTTGAAATTTATTTCAATTTTAGCCAAATTTCTTAAAATTTCTTCCAATTCTAGCATAATTGAGTTAACTTTTGACCAAATTTTAAATCTTCAACCCAATTGCATTTAATTGGTCCAAATGACCCATTGCTTGACCCAAAATTCGATCCATTTGTTGAAACTCAATTTTGACCGACCTACGATCATTTTGATTACCATTTGATTAAAATAGGTGTTTTGAAACTTTTCAAAATAAAATGAGTTTATTTTGAAGTTTGTCCAATAACTACGTACTTTTAATACTTTTTTTTGTTATTATTATTATTTTCTTAGTAAAATATTATTATAAATTACTTTCATTATTATTATTATTATTTTAGTGGTAATAGTAGTAATAATATATATTTTTCTAATTGATATTATTTAGTATTGTTTTCATTATTTTACCTAGTATTATTTTTATTGTCATATTTTATATATAATGTTTATCATTTTATTTTATCAATTTTAATTTTTTTTTTAAAAAAATAATATTTTGATATGTTCAAATATTTTACACAATTATTTTAATATATATTGTGTATTGTCTTTATGCAAATTTTATTACATTGTATATAAACTAATGGTTGTATTATAATTATTAATTAGATGACAAACGATTCGATTTTATACCAATTTATTCAATTCGTAGCCTTTCCTACCAAATTTATTTCAATTCTAGTTAATTTTTTTGAAAATTATTTCGATTATAATCAATTTCTTTACAATTTATTCTAATTCTAGCCAATTCTTATCTAATTTCTTTCAATTTTAATCTAAATTGAGTCAATTAGTGGCTCAATTTTAAATTCCCAACTCAATTTTATTTAATCAAATCATAACCATCCATTCTTGTGATCCAACGACCCAATTTAAATTTTCATTTTTTTAGTCCCTAATTCTTGACACCTAACACCCAATACCCTAACCAATCCTTCATTCTCTTATCTTCTCAAAAATGGGTTTGCCGCCCCTATCTCCTCTCCTCTCTTCCATTTCCGGTGAGAAAGTCACCGGAAAACGACCTCACCGGCGTCTGAAAATACCGACCAAACTCCTTCGCCAACTCCAATCGCTCAACGCCAATCCCTCGCCAGTCCTCTCCCCTCGTTGGAAAACCGCACCCAAATGACCCCATCTCCCTCCGTCTTCTCTCCTCTCATCGACGCAACCCCCTGTCCAGCCCCTTTCTTGATTGAGTAATCGGTTATGATGTACTTCTCAACTCCCTCCACTGTATCAAAATCAGGATGCTTTTCTATTTCGCAGTGGTACAGTTTTTTCAAATGTTCGTTGAGAAAGATATCATAAACCTTTCTAGTGTAATGTGTTGAACCTACATCTCCCAATCAAATCCACTAAAGGACGGTGCATGCATCTTTCTTGAGTCAGCTTCTGCTTGTAGTTCCATCTCGTATTTGTATTGCAAGGCTATCTCATATTGCTTGACACACTGCTTTAGAGAGTTTCGTCCGTTAATATAGCCATCAAAAAAATATGCATTGACTTACATCTTTGGGTAGACATCATGCCAGCCCAAGAGTAGTGCTTGAGAAGTACGAGAACCCAATTTTGCCTTTCAGAATGTAGATTATGAAACTACATTCTTCGCTCAAGCTCATACTTTTGGATGAATGCACCCCATTTTTCCTCGAATTCATTTATGGTGATGCTGTTGAAAACTATTGATAAGTTTTGACTTGGCAGACCTATAATCTGACACACCCTTTAGCCTTGTAGGAAGGTTTTTCATGATGTGTCAAATACAATACCTATGTATTGTGTCTGGCAGCAACTCTCTAATTGCTGCCTTGATACTCTCACATTGATCTGTTTGTTGGAGGTCCATTACCCATTGCCGCGAGCCAAGTTGAGAACACAAACTTGTATGTCTTAATATTTTCACTTGTGGTCAAAGCGCAACCCAAAAGAATCAATTGTTTGTGTTGATTCACACCAATGAAGCAAACGACATGCGCCATTGATTTACAAGATAAGTTGTATCAAAACAAATAACATCCCCAAACTCGCGATACGCATACTTGCAATGTGTGTGAACCCATACTACATTGCGAAGTCTTTCACTATTATCCGTGTCGATGACGTAAAAAAAGTTCATCATCCTTCAACTGCATATCGGAGAAGAACTTTAGTATTGTTGCGGCATCCGTGGACAATGTCCTCATCCTTCGTTGTTGAAGAATGTAATTTGACAGTCTTTGGGAGTGCATCCCATTCTATTTGGACCACCAGCTTCCATTTCCAACAATATTATACTATTTGAAGGTCTTATTCCTGCAATATCATGACTCACTAGGCGTCTCTTCAATGTCCGACTTATAGTCCTATGGCAGCTAAAAAAATGAGACAGATGAGGTTGCAATTGGTGATTGTGCTTTGTCACAACTTTTGTAACTTGACAGGAACCATCAGATTCCACCAAGCAATTAACTCTTGCTCTACAATTGACCCTTTTACTTGTTGTCCAAGGTGTTGATTTTCTACTCTTGTCACAAGCAAAACACACATATCTAGCATATTCACAACCTGATTTATTTGTGCTCTTCTTAACAACACCAAAACCAATCAAACAACTATATTCCTTGTAAAATGAGAAGAGAGCTTCAACACTACTGAAATTCATATATTCAATAGGACCATCAATATATTGATGCTTGGAAAAATTATCATCATTTTTTGGATATTCTTCATCTTCGTCGAACTATATATCCTCAAAGTCAAATTCTTCTCCATCTGAAACACTTTGATATGATTCTTGCTCCGCGTGATTAGACCTATTCAACTCTTCACGAAGCAAGTTTGAAAGATTTTCATTCGAACTTTTCAAAAATGCATCAGGGCCATCACCATTGTCATAGCCACCGTCAGAAGCTTCATCATATGCCATATTTGTGCATATCAAATCATCACTTTCATCTAGCCCAAAAACTTCATTCAATATTCGATTTATTTCACCATTATCATCACCACGATCCATTATGATAAAGTTGTATGACTTGAATTTACAAATAGCCAAACAAAAATCAAGATTTAATTAGAGAGATATTTGTGAAATTGGAAAACTTGGAGGGAAAGCTAAGATGTGGAGTAAGGTTAAGATTATAAGAAAGTAGTGGTTATTAACTATTCCATGGTTCTTTTTTCCTTTGTTGTGTATGTTTGGCATAAAATGAAAGTAATGATAATAATAATATTTATTATAAGAAAATATTGAATTATTGTACTAAGTATTACCACTAAGTAATAATAAAAACAATAAAGTAATTTATAATAAAATCAGTTTTAGCATATAACAAACAAATTTTGAAAGTTAAAAAAGTATTAAAAGTACGTAATTAATAGCTAAAATTGGAAATAAACTCATTTATTTTAAAAAAAAATAAAAATACCTATTATAATTAAATGACAACCTATAACGAATTATAGATCGGTTAAAGTTGGATGTCAACAAGGTGGACGATTGATTTTGAGCGAGGACAAGTGGTAGGATGAGATGAAGACACATCAAGGATCAAGGGGTAGAAAATAGAAACCATAAAAATTCCTATAGTTTATAAATTATATGTATGATCCTAGTAATTAACAACATAAGAGAGCCACGCAATAGTGTTATAATCTTGCGTTCATTTATTACACCGATTTGGTAACTTCCGAATCATTATCGACTTTTATGTAAATAAAGTAATTTATTAATTATTTTATTTAAATAACTTTAAACTATATATTTAAATATATCTTTAATTTAATTTATATATTATTCATTGATTATATTTAATGGAAATTCTATTGTAATTTGAACATCATACTTCAATTACTAAATTATGTATTATTGAATAATTAGTATAACTTATATATATTTGTATGTATGTATGTTATAGTTTTTTTTTTTGTAATGTGTTATTCAAGGTTGAAGTATTAGACATAATTTTATTTATTTATATTTAAAGAAAAATTGAACTTTAATTTTTTGATTCCACATTTAGTTGGAGTATATTTTACTAAATTATAGCTATAATATCTTATTATTAATTTATTTATTCTCTTGAAAAACGTCCATTATGGAGAGGATATACATATCATTAAAGTACTAGGTATAATTTTATTTACTTATATTATTCTCCATTTAGTTACTTACTATTTTTACTAATTATAGGTATAATATCTTATTATTAATTTATTTTTTCATTTTTTTCTCTTCAACAACGTCTATTATATAGAGGATATATTACTCATTAAAGTACTACATATAATTTTATTTGCTTATATTTAAAGAAAAATTAAACTTTAATTTTTAATTCTAGATTTTGTTACTTACTCTATTTTACTAAATTTGTATCACTAAATAATTAAGTACATTTTTAATTAAACAAAATATTCATTTATAGTTATTATTATCGTCAAGTTTCTTGTCTTCTTAAATAAAATTTTAAATAAATTAATTACTTTTTAAATGTATTTATTGGTACATAATAAACATAAATAGGTTTGGAGGATGGGTGGTTGTTATATGCATATTCATTATGTTTTGATTTTTTTGAAAAATAATTTTGTTGTAGATTTTAACTTAACAAGTAATCAGATATACTCTAATTGCACATTGTGTTAATGAAAGCAACATTTTCATTATGAAAAACAAAAAACACATACATACCCATGCACTGCATGACCAACAAAAATCTTACAACATCAAAAACATACACTTCATTACCAACAAAATATCTTAGAAAATAAAAAACAAGCATACCCGTACATTGAAGCAAACAAAATGACAACAAAATATTCTATTATTTCACTCCAACATGCATCGCATTACAAACGACACTATTGCATAAACCTACTAAAATAGTGATCTTTGGGGATTCTTCTTCTTGGTGTCGATATTGGATGCAATGCATTACCATGGAATTCGTCTCTCTATCAACCTCAAAATTAAAGTCAATGTTAGGATACTTCTTCACGACTTTCTGAAAGATATCAAATGTTTTAGTCAAGGGGAAGGTGTCATCCAAAAGAACCGTTTGAGTCCAATACTTACCCTTCTACTAAATGAGTCTTATCAAAAGCTCACGCATTTTCTTCTCTAGCGATTCACAGGCATGTCGTTTCTCGTAATACAACTTCTCTTCAACCTCCGCAGAGGCTGTGAGTTGTCGAGAATTTATTTTTCGAGAATGTGAGGTCGAATTTTTTGGAGAGAAGAGAGAGGAAAGATTGTAAAATATGGTTCTTAGAAAGGTTGATAAGGATAAGTTGGAGTGACAAACCTATAGACAAATATATTGTAAAAAAATTATATATTATGTGTAATGACTTTGAAAATAAAGCATGACTACATTGTATAATTTTATAAAAAACTATATTATATATCAATTTGAGGATAAAGTATTAATTTCTTACTAAAGGTATTACATACTTAGAGTTTGAATTTTAAATATTTAATTAAACATGAATGAATTACTTCTCGAATCTCGTTGATTATCTGAATAAGTTGATTTTACTTTATTTTAATTTAAGGGTATATGATAAATATATGATCGTCGTAATTATTTTTATTACTATATTATTTCTATATTGATATATAATATAATTTACAACTTTTGAAATTGTATTTTAATACCTTAAAAATGAACATCATTTCAAATATTCTTTACAAAAATATAACCAGACAAAACTTTCTCTTCAAACTCAATTTTATAAATTACAAATAATAGTTTAAAAAATATATTTATCTTCCCAAAATTTATCTTACCAAGAAACCTTCCCAAAATATATTTATCTTCCCAAAAATTTATCTTACCAAGACACTTTCCTAAACTTTATCTTAAAAAATACTTTAATTCATAATAATTAATAGTTTAGAATGTTTAAAGTTATATTAAATTTTACTTGACTTTTTAAATTCTATCATAAAAATTAAAATATAAAAATAATGGATATAGGACCGTGTTGGCTAATACCAAGCATACATTGAGCGCTTCCGTTGACTTTCTTAATAATAGTAATAATTAATCTTTTTGAGTTTCTTCCTCGAGACATTTTCCAAGACCCTTTTAACTCTTATGACCTATGGCTATGGCTAGAAAAAAAAAAAAGATCTATGTGGCTAGTTTCGTTGCAATCAATTGTCCTACCATACATTGAGCACCCAATGATCAATAAAATAGATGAAACATTAAATATTGATAATAATTTTTAAAAAAATATAATTTTATTCATAAATTATGTGGCTATAAATCTATTTTTTTCTTGATTTTTTTCTCATAAAATTTCTCGAATTCATTATTCTAGAACTGTTAAAGATGTATTTTTCAAATTATAATTTGTGTGATTTGATTATCAAGAAGAGTTTAGTATATTTTTATCTCTTTAGAAATATTCTAAAAGTTTATGAAATTATTGAGATAAATATTGGTAGTTAAAATTTAGAATATACACACACAAAAAGAAAATATTACTCCTACACAATGGAGTACTTTCTAATTACAAAAAAAAAAAAAAAAAAAAAGGATCACTTTCTAGCCTACTTGACTAAGTTTCTAAAAATCTAAATGTTTCTTTTAATTAAAAAAGTATTTATCTTAAGTTTTTTTTTGAAAAAATAACCATTTTTATAATTAAAAAAATATTCTTAGAAGCTAGCAAAAAGTGCTTCTTTACAAAAAATACTTTTTGAAAATTTGCTGAAGAATAAATTTCGATTCTAATATTAATTTAATTAGTCAAACACAAATTACTATTCAATAGAAACATATAGTAAGTATAATAGAGTGTATATCGACTAATACAAGTATTAATTATGTATACATTAATTATGTATGTTGAT
This sequence comes from Solanum medicagineum, assembly GCA_026153255.1. Taxonomy (NCBI): domain Eukaryota; kingdom Viridiplantae; phylum Streptophyta; class Magnoliopsida; order Solanales; family Solanaceae; genus Solanum; species Solanum medicagineum. The sequence goes on from JAPFFP010000070.1 coordinate 7,571,341, forward strand.
TTTATTACTATTTAAAAAAAACTAAATAGTTTATTTTCTATTGATTCTTATTTTAACTCAAAGAAAAATAATTCAAAGCAATGCTAAAAGTAATAAAAACATAATATGAAATAAATTTATATTTAAAATATGGAGAAAAAAGTGGTGTGTCATGTGACTGCCCCATCCACTGCCAATATCAATTGTCCTATGTACCTTTCGAGTATATTTTCCTCCATATTTTGTATGGCATTTCTTTTTTTATAAAAAAATTATTTTATATTTAAATGACATAATGTAATTTTGAAATTTTTTTTATTCATAAAACGGCATTAAACTACTTAAAAGGTTGCTATTTTTTTCAAAGTAAATTTCGCTAAATTAAATTATATCATATAATTTATAATCATTTGTTTCATATTAAATATTTTATGTTGTTGGAGATGATATTCTTGAAATGAATCGGTTTGATTTTCCATAAATAAGATCAAAAGATTGACTAGTTGTAGGGTACATTTAGAAACGACTTGTATTAATAATAATAACGAATTAGGAAGTTAATTAGCAAATAAAAAATTAAAATAAAAGGTACAACTAAATATTACTATTTCTCTAATACATAGATTAACCCCCAAGTTGACGTTGCATAGCATCAATTACGTCTCCAGCTATCAAACAAAATGTAAAGACAAATAATTAGATAGCACAGTATATGAAATATACGAAAATATGAACATGTACATTTGTCCGGAAGAAGAGCATTGATTGGTGAAGAAAAGGGAATAGAGATACCTCCTCTACGACGACCATTATACAAGAAGACCAAATGTTCGACGGCCCATCAGAGTAGAAATTCATGCGTCTGTTATTGTTCATCACCATCTATAAAAAATTTAATCACATATACAACGGCAATATGCAAGTCTTTAGCTTCATTATATTTGAAAGTTCCAAGCAAAGTTCCTTTAGCAGATTTACCTATAACCTGCCCAGACAACAGACATGGAACTACCAATCCTTTATGTTGACATGCCATAATCATTTGTGTTAAAAGATGATTACAGAAATTTGACTTGTATTCCAACAGTCTAGAATTCAATGCACACTGTATCACCCAAAAAAAACGCACTTTTACAATTAAGTCTCTTTTCGGAGTAGATCGAGCATCACTGACGAGAACTTGTCGAACCGGTTCAAGCAAGGCTAAGTACAGAATTTGTAACTTCTTCCATTTTATCTTATCTATTTCCTTTGGGTAAATATAATTTTTTTTGATGAAGTGGGTAAATGTAATTTTTGTACACTCAAATACCCCTCTTATATAAAGGTAGATTTAATTACATTAATGAATTGATTTGACTAGGTGAAAGACTTGATTTGATTAATTATTTACCGTACTCTTTACGGTACTGTGCGACGTGAATCTAAAATTTACTAAGCTAGAATCTAGTAGGAGGCTTTGAATCAAAATATTTATAATTGGATTCCAAAAATTAAGTAGTATTTTTTACATACATTTTAATTATGTTAATTCCATTCAAATTTTCTTTTATAAATTTGATAAATTTGACTCTTAAATTCAAATTTTGATTCAAACATATTTTTCGTCTTCGATTCTCACTGTTATACCTCATTTTAACCCGAGGTCAAATGACGTACAACCTATGTGATTCTAGATAAGGGTCCTAGCTATCCTAAAAGGGAGGGAGCTAGGCATCTTTTAGGATTCGTGGTAAAATGATGTAAACAATTAAGATAAATAAAGAGCAAAACAGCATGCTATATGACTGAAAACTAAGAAGAATCACTGAAATGATGTTGACTTTTACAAAGCTAAACTTACTAACTGATCCTATGTTTTATATTAACCAAACAAACAACAACCTGAAGTATCGAAATGGTCGAACTAAACAGGGAGTGACTCTAACCAGGCAGCCGAAACTAAACAAAGTTTGAAACTCAAGTATGCACCTAAATAAAGCAAGTTCCAAACCTCCTCAAACGCGGGTAAAATAAATCACATCAGTAGACTCAACAGTCAACACTGGCTGGGGAACAGTGGAAATAACCCAGATTTCAGGCATTATTGACAGGAATAGATCAAGAGAGTAGCCATATTGAAGTAAATAATCTCAAAATGAAGCATAAGGGGTTCGAGTAAGTCACATGTTTGTCAAAACTTGACAACAGATGCAAACAAATGTAAGAAAGGAGAGATTAAACATAAGAAAACAATGGGATGACTTAACATGATCAATTTCCTGAAGCGTGTTGAACACAGGCATACAGCAACATGTACTGTTCTTCCAGGGATTAAAAGTTTCAAAAGAGAGTGAGACCAGGAAAATAATACTCATAGATGAGGATGTGTGCACGCTTAGGATTCAAACATAAGGACTCATATGGCGATATATGATTCAAACCAGCCCTAGTTTAAACTCAAAACACGCTAAACTTTAAACATTAATGGACAAGTTGCTCTCAAAGACTGAGAAAGAAAGTCACAGGTTATATTTTCTTGAAGAAAAAGAAAGAAAAAAAAAACAGACTTGAAACAAATTAAGGCACATTTTTAAGATCAAAACAGATAAGGAAACCAATTTAAGAGTCAAGACATTTATAGGCAAATGATATTATGATAAGGAACATAAGAAGTTAAGGATTCCACGCTCAGCTGTAGGCAGAATACGAACCAGTCACTTAAACAAGCTTTGAATCAGAGAATCTTAAAGAAGAGAACAACAAACGAAGCTTTGAATGGTGATTGATACAAAGATAAGTTTCAATTGTCGTTTATGGCAACGACACCAACAACCAGCACATTTAACAGAACAGGAATACCTCAACACTATACAGCCATTCGACTAAATCAATGAATACTGCAACCCTCAATCAGATGAGAGATCCAGAATAAATGCATACTTAATCAAACCCAAATAATGAAATACACAACTGCTAAAAAACGAGCGGAATATGATGCTATTACCTTTTATGGGCAGCAAGACCAGGACGACGGACTTGAAGATGAACTTCCATCACAACTAAACGCGTTCACGAATCTGAAACCCAAACTAAATGCTATTACCACTGTTAAGACCCACAGCCATTTTGGCTGCCCACTGTGCATAAGATTTACCAGGTGCTCCTAACTCCCATTCCATGGGTCCATAGTCATTCTCAATCTGTCAAAAGTTCCAAAATAAGAAAATCATCAATCCCCCTTATGTTTTGTAAACTCATAACCTTTGTGCACCAACAACAAATGCAGCAAATTTAATCTGAACCATTGAATAAAAAATAAAGCACGGATGAGATCAAATTTGAAAGGTTGGGTCAGATTCGAATTGAAGTGGATTATCTGGATTTGGTTTAATTGAATTGAGTTGGGAATTTAAAATTAGGTCACAAATTGATCCAATTTAGGCTAGAAATGAAAGAAATTTACAAAGGATGGGTTAGAATTGAAATAATTCTCAAGGAAATTGACTAGAATCGAAATGAATTTGGTAAAAAAGATTACACAAATTGGGATAGAGTTGAATAGATTGTCATTTAATTAATTAAGATATGCACACAAACAATATTTTAGAAAAAATCTTGACCTAAAGAAGTATAAAATATAAAAATAATATTTTTTTAATTTGAAATTAATAAAATAAATTGGTAAACATTATATTTAAACATAACATTAAAAACAATACTAAGTAAAAAATAATTAAACTAAATAATATCAACAATAAATATTATTACTACTAAAATAACA
>JAPFFP010000070.1:7578609-7593859 GCA_026153255.1 Solanum medicagineum
CTACACTTTAGAAGACATTTACATTTGGTCCCAAACTTTACCAAATTGAACCAATTAAGGACTTATGGGTTCTAACAAATGAGCCCCTCGAAAGCTTGATGCAAATAAACGAATTTTTGTTCTACGTCTCTGAGATATATATCCTCGTTTAATTCTGATCATTGAATAAATGAAACTTTGACGAATAACTAATTGATTGCCTTTCTTTCTGTTATTCTTTTCCCCTTCCTAGTCTATTAATAACAAAACAAATTTTTCCAATGTATAAAATCAAAATTCCAATGGTTTTGGCTGCTCTAACCTTCCCGACCACGATTTTTTATTTTTTTTTTAGGTATTTCACTGCAAAATAAGATAGAAATAAGAAATTGTATTTTCCTAGGTATCAAAGTTATAGTAAATAAAAGAAATAAAAATAGAAATAATGGGTTCCTTCATTTCTATGGTTACTTCTTAAACGGTGAGGTCTTCTCTATACACTGGAGCTACTTTATACTTTAAGTTAATATTTAATCAGCTAATTGATATTATTGGGAACTTGTATAGTTCACACGCTTTGGCTCTACCCATGAATTATGCAGTAATAGGTCTTTCGCAATCAGATCTACCTATACAGTAACGGTATTTAATTAGGAAACTTTGCTGGGTAGCTGACCCTCTTAGTCCGTTCTTGCCAGATTGGGGGCCTACCTAATCTTTATGTTTTATGCTTTTTAAATAAGATTTTCTCCGCTTACTGGATAACTATTTTATCAATGGAGAATTTCTTATCATCTTAAATCAGTTGATTGGATTTACACCAACGGAAACCATAAACTTCATACACAATAGGGGGATATCGTAGAGTTTTTTCTTGAATAATGATGGAGTTCCTTTTTCCATCCTATCCCATTCACCGATACTGATCATTGATACTGTAAAAGTCATTTTCTTGCTTTTATGCCAGCTCATGATCTAAACGAGTCACACATACATGCTAGTACATGTTCCTCGACACTGAGGGCACCCTCGAAGAGCGGGGGATTTCTTGTATTTCTAATAAGTTATTTAATAGTTGGCATGTTGAATAGTATACATAATATGATAGGTTAGTTTAGATTGATCCTAACCAAATGATGGTGAATTATTTCTATTTAATAGAATATTCAATTCGAAGATAAAATCACAAATCACAACAGCTTTGCGTAATTTGCATACATTTCATTTGCCTTTTTCTTCCGTCAACCGCTACATAATCAACAATTCCATAACTTAGGGCTTTTGTTGCTGACAAAAAACATCTCTTTTCCTATTTTCAGATATAACCCAGAAGGGTTTGCCCGTTTTTTCTTCATAAATCCTTGCGAGGACTCCACGCAGTTTCAACACTTCTCCCGCTTTCCCGACAAATTCGCCTACTTGTGCCATATAAAAACCATTAAAAGGGTCATGCATCATTACCCTGATGATATAACAAAATAAAAGTTTCTCCTATCTTGTATGACAAAGCAAAGAGAAAAGAAAGATAAAGACTAGAAAAAAGATAGAATTGAACAACTGTACTGGCATCTTTTGTGCATACGGCTCTACAAGAAAATTGACCCCTCTCCTTGCTATTGAAGAAAGATAAAAATAGAATCTATCAGACTCAGATGGGTAAATAATCAAATTGTTATCCTTCCTTTCGGAGTAGTTCAAAAATACCATGATGGCTCCGTTGCTTTATATGTTTATTTTTTCTTCTTTTTTTTTTGTCTTTGATTCAGCAATCCCAAAGTTTCTTTTTAATACGATCAAATAAGGAAAAAATATTTCTTTTTCTTACTCTTTCATAACATAAATATTGTTAAGAACTCTCCGGCATGAAAACAAAAAAGTTTGTGATGCTGAACTGAACTCCCGATAGATAAGAGAAAATCGGAAGTACCCCTTATCTCATACTACTCTCTCGAGACAGAATCTAATGTTTTGAAAAAAAATAATACAAAAATTTCTCATATTGAATTCGAAGTGCCATGCTATTATTACCTCTTCTCACCATCTCCATAGTGTATGAGACAAATGTATGCATTTCGATTAGGCTTGTATTCTTTGGTTACGATTCTACCATATATGTCTTTTTGATTGATTCGAGAAATAAGATTTTTCTTTTCTTAAAACCGGAAAAAAAATACACCCCCTTCTTTCTTACCGAGAATTTTCAAGATTATAGAGCTACGACACAATCAAACCCGAACGAACAAAATGTTTAATTGAATCGTACCCTAACTTTTGACCTAATTCTTCTTCTGATGATTGATTCAACCTTACCCATAGACCTTACATATTGGAATTTTATATCATTGGTATTCTTTTTCTCTCTTTCTCTCATCCTTCTGTTTATCCACCTTTTTTTCGTCTATTTTGCTTTACAACTTAGAATCAGAACCAAATAATACAATGCAAGCAAAAGTTCCTAGATTCATGGAGATATAAAACAACATGTGATTCCATTTTATCTAGTTCACTTATATATAAGATTTAATAGTATGTAAATGTATTCATTTTCTCTGCATTGACACGATCAATACTACTATCAGAGTGAAACAAGAAATCCCCTTCGTTACATGATTTCTTCTTCATATAGATAGATATAGGCTCTATGGGGCAATTACTTAGAAGTACATTTTGTGCTACAACCCTTCCTATCTGATAGAAAAGGATCCCATGATCCTGAACTGATCTTATCATTCTCTTCAATCTAGCACTTTACTTCTTATTTTAACATTTTATTTAGTCTTTTGTAATGCATAATATAATCAATATTCTAAATTTTATATATACAAATTGAATTATATAATTTAAAATAAAAAGAATATTATCTTTAGAATAGAGAGAGTTGCGCAGAAAAGGAGGTGGATAAAGAAAATAAATGGACAAATAAAATAGAGTTTAAAAAAAATGGAGTTGAAGAGAAGATGGAGGAAATAAATAGGAGAGAAGGTTGTTAATGATAAAAATATCAAATATTGATGTTAAAAAGGACCCCTCACGCGTTTTAAAAGGTGAATGATTTCGTTAATCTATTTTGTTATCATTATACGATTATATGGTATATTAAGAATGAAGTTGGAGGGTCTATAGAATATCGAACCTAAAGCAAATGTGTATTTAAACTTGATTCTATATATAATTAAATAAATAGCATTACTTATACATATTTTGCTTTGAACGCCACCATTAACATAAATAAAATAAAAAGGTATATATGTGAGACTACCTTTAACAATTGCTTAGGATGATAAATGATTTTCTTAGAAAAGTTTAATTAATATTTATATATCTGTTGCTATGTCATTTGTCAAAGTGTCATCTTCTTTTTACACAAGAGAATGAAAGTTGTAATGTTACACTCAAGTTTGAAACAGAAATATATGAACACTCACCAAATCTTTGCTTCAAGATTCAGAAAGGCCAACAACAATATAAAGAAAAGGAGATTTATAGAGACACAACAAACTCAACATATATTTCTTTGTGCCAACTAACAATCCCCATAATTCCAAGTTTTATTGGGATTGCCAATTGAACATCAATTTTCTAAAGAAAAATGGGGAGTTATTTGATCACTCTAATTGGCCTCTTGTTTGTGTTATTTTCTTATACAGGTGAACTAATCGTCGTTATATAGATTCAATTAATACTATTCATCTTTCTTTCTATTTGATTTTTGTGGTATATAATTCTCAAATTGTTATGTGGATCAATCTTGCAGCTGCTTATGATCCATTGGATCCAAATGGGAATATAACTATTAAATGGGATGTAATGTCTTGGACTCCTGATGGCTATGTTGTAAGTATCCTTCCCTAATTATCATGAATTTTAGGAACTAAATTTCGCGGATAGTATATCACTAGTTATCTAATTGATTTGAGTTATATATTTCGGTAGCCTAGATATTTCTTATAGGCATAATACATGATATACTCTTTAACTTAGCTTCAATTATCATCTATGCCCTGCAACTAGACACTTAAACTTATATAAAATTTAACAAATAGACACACATGTCCTATGTGACATAATAATGATACTATGTTGGACACAAATTTGTCATGGAGGATGTCATGTCGGACGAGTGTGTTTATTAATTCACATTTTGGATAGTGAAAATGCCTACTTGTGTAGTTATAAAGTTAGAGGTCATAGTTGCCAGTTAAAGTCAAGTTAAGAGTCATATTTATGTATTATGCCTTTTTTTATATTATCAATGGAATTTAAGTTGTGATAATAGTTGACAGGTTTAGTTACCTTGGTATTAGGTTACTAATTAATGATGTACCGTTATATTACCGAACACATGACTTGATTGTGTAAGTATTTTTTACACTATCGGGACATGGAACATAAATTCGTTATCTTTTTAGCTGAGCTAATAGTGTGAAAACATTTTTACATCGTAAGTCTAAAGAAATTAAAGTCATTACCTGAAGCACTTCTGTGTGCACGGGGATAATTTTAGGTGGTAATAACAATGTACGTTGAACTCATATTTTCAAAAGCACGTTATGATGGTAATAATTTTTCAAATCAATCAAATTTACATTTTGAATCTATCTCTGCTCCTAGGCCGTGGTAACGATGAACAACTTCCAAATGTACCGACACATAATGACCCCTGGCTGGACATTAGGATGGACATGGGCCAAGAAAGAAGTAATATGGACTATGGTTGGTGCCCAAGCCACAGAACAAGGTGATTGCTCAAAATTCAAAGGAAACGTCCCACATTGTTGCAAGAAGACTCCCACAATTGTAGATATGCTCCCAGGAGTACCTTATAACCAACAATTTACCAATTGTTGTAAAGGTGTGTTAGTGTCCGACAAATCTATCTAATGATTCAAATTAGATTGGTCGATGAAGAAATTCCTAAAAGACTCTCATTTCGTCCCCTGTTGTATTTTTGAAGGTGGAGTTTTGGCTTCTTGGGGACAAGATCCTCAAGCTTCTGTTTCTGCTTTTCAAGTTAGTGTTGGACAAGCTGGTACCTCAAACAAGACTGTAAAACTCCCCAAAAACTTCACTTTGCTTGGACCTGGACCAGGTTACACTTGTGGCCCTGCAAAGATTGTCCCGTCGACCAAATTCTTCACACCTGATATGAGAAGGAAAACTCAGGCACTGAGTAAGTTTTACTTTATCAAAATAGGCTTTGTTATTTCTTACGCTGCGTGTGTTTGGTGTGTTAGAAGTAATCATTTCCCAGGAAAATATTTTCCATCAGTAAGTCAATTTTCTGGTGTTTGTTATGAAGGAAATCATTTTCCATCTCAAGTGAAAAGTAATTTCCTTTATGCGATGAATTCATTTTCCTTAAAACTGCTCCTTTTTCAGTTTGCTTGTCTTACTTTTCTATTTTATCCGTTGAAAAGAGGAATGTCACTTTATTTTTTTGGCAACTCTTTAATTCTAACTTTTCAATGAGATTATTAAGACCCCAAAATTAAAGAACATTTTAGTACACTTTATATGTCTTTAGTTTAAGATCACTCTGTGCCAAGTCAAAACTATGAATTATTGAAATTATGCGGATTATCATTTTCTTATAATCAACTATAAATACTTTGTGTTTTGTGCAGTGACATGGAACGTAACATGCACATACTCTCAGTTTGTAGCCCAAAAACACCCAAAATGTTGTGTCTCCCTCTCAACTTTTTACAATGAAACCATTACTACTTGTCCCTCTTGTGCTTGTGGTTGCGAGAACAAACACAATTGCATCAAGTAAGTGTCTTGTGATTATTTCTAATGTCAGTGTATATAAGTTAAAATTACTGATTCTCTCGTGACACATGCACACAGGAGCGATTCCAAACTACTCAGTGTAGTGGGGGTAAACACTCCAAGGAAAGACAATGCACCATTACTACAATGCACACAACATATGTGCCCGTTTAGAATCCATTGGCATGTGAAACTCAACTACAAGGAGTATTGGAGAGTCAAGATTACGATTACCAACTTCAATTACAGGGTCAATTACACAGAATGGACTCTGGTTGCTCAACATCCAAATCTTAACAATGTAACTCAAGTTTTTAGCTTCGATTACAAGCCTCTCGTTCCATATCAATCGATAAGTAAGTCCGTAAACTCTCTAAAACACTGCATCGACATAAAAGCTAATTTCACATGTGGTTACACACTATAACAGTAAAGTCACAAAACAATCTAAGTCACATGAAAGTATTATATATACTAGATAAAGTTCAGTTACTTTAACATGACAAATAAATAACCTTGTGACTGTAATGTTATAGCGAGTGAAATTAATCTTATATGCAAAAAGTAGCGTGATGTGGCAAAGACGTTAATAAAACTTGTGGTGCAGATGACACGGGAATGTTCTATGGTAAGAAGTTCTACAATGACTTACTTATGGAAGCAGGGCCTACCGGAAATGTTCAATCAGAAGTGCTTCTCCAGAAAGATAAAGATACTTTTACCCTTAAACAAGGATGGGCATTTCCTCGAAAAGTATACTTCAATGGTGATGAATGTATGCTACCACCACCAGATACTTATCCATACTTACCCAATTTTGCCCTCCAGAATCTGGTTGCTTTTTCGCCGTTGTTTTGTTCGATGCTTTTGATTTTATTTGTTCTGTTTTGATCATTTCTCTAGTTTGTGAACAAGTACAAATTTTGAAGCTACGCAACCATATCAGTTGTATTGGTAATACAAATACTTGAAAATTCTTTGATAGGACAAAATGTCATGAACTTGTATTACCACAATCTAGAGAATTTGAGCATGCTGGTTCATGACAAGCAGTTATAGTATATTGAAAACTTTATTCATGTAGTACAATAGTCCCCAGAATGCGAGAAATTGCTTAGATTAAATGCTTCACGAAACATTCTATATTTAGTGCTACACAAGACACTTATCTAGAATACTCTATTCATAGTTTACCATATTTAGAATTTGTGTATCATGCTAATACTGACAACCTCCTTCAAATTGGTGTCGGTAGATTAAAAAGCATCAATTAGCCTTCTACAAACTTATGACGCTGTCTTGTCATTATTTTTGTAAACGCATCAGCTATTTGAAGATCATTGAATACATGTTAAAGAGTAATAACTCTTTTATCTTTAATTTCTCTTATAAAATGGTAGCCCACATCAACTATTTGAAGATCATTGGATATATGTAAAAGAGTAATTACTCTTATTTTCAATTTCTCTAATAAGATGATAGCCCACATAAATATGTTAGGCTCTTTAATAAAAATTGGATTGGTAGCAACTTGAATGACACTTTGTTATCAGCGTGGAGAGGAGTAGGACTAAGTTGAGAAAATCCAACTCCCCCAAGTAAACTAGAAAGACAAATAATCTTGGAACAAGCAATATATATTGCTAGATATTCAAACTCTATGGAAGATTTTGAAACTCGATCTTGCTTCTTGTTCTTTCAAGTTATCAAGGAATTCCCGAGAAACATGCACCAACACATGACAGAATGGTGAGTATCAGGACATCCATCCCAATCAAAATCATTAAATGCTTTAAGTTGAATAGGAGAACCACTAGAAAAGAATAAACCTCTAGTTTAGATGTTCCGAAGAGATATCAAGTGATACGACAAACAATGAAAACTAATAAATATGTAATAATTAGTATAGGATATCAACTAAATTATTATTTTAATTCACCAAGTAAATGAATTAGCTAAAATTACCCCTTAACTAAATAATGAAATTATTAAAAAATATCAATTAAAATTTTACGAGATAAATCTTTTATGGAATAAAAAGTTCTAGTACCCAAAACGACCTTATGAGTTGTTACATCTTATGATTATTTTCTCAATGTAAAGGAGGATGATATCCAATGGGAGATCCACAAATAATTTGGCTTAATGAACTTTCATCAACTGGTGGTGTTAAACTTGAACATGTCACAAAAGACTTTTCACAAGAACTTGAGATGATATTTGATATTCTTGCATGCTGCAAAATTAAAAAATTGTCAAGTTAAGCTACTTTCTATAATATACAGCTATTATGAGTAGACATGATTTTGACACCTTAATAATTAAAGATAGAATAAATAATTTATTATCAGTGTATATAGCTTAAATTATTTTTAGTCAGTGTATTGATTGTGAGATGAAGATGATCTCTCATGTCCAAGGATTGATGCAACTCATAAGTTTTGGATAGAAGCGAATTTAGAATTTAATTGGGTTAACAGGTAAAGAGGGGGTAAGACATAAGAAATAGGAGAAAGCAGTAACACCTAGGAGAAGATGATTGAGATTAAAAAAAGGTGTAACCAAAGAAAAGAAGAATAACAAAAGTGTGGGTACTAATGCCCAAGAAAGACAACAAGGAAATGAGAACAATGCCCAAGGAAAATGTATGAATAATATTTACCAACAATGATAGAACACAGAAGGGGAAAGAGCATGAACATGAAGGGATCGGGCTACTACTCACAAAAGAAAAGATTAATAGATTACCAGTTCAAAGTCCCACAATGAGCAAAATGAATAAGAGATTAACAAGGGGGGAGAATTTAAATATAGAAGGAAAAACATCATGAAAAAGGCAAAAAATAGAGTTGTTGTTATATTTAAAGTTGACAAAAATCCTATTAGTACGCAAAGGAAAAGAGATAATAAGAAACACAAAAAAAAAAAAAATGACAATCACCAATTTTAGTAGGCACCTCAAACATTCCAAATAAAATAGATTAGTCTCAGAAAAAATTTGGACAACACTCAAAAGATATCAAACAAACAATGGACATAAATTTTTATGATAATAATAGAGTAGATTCCAATACCATAAATAATGAACAGAAAAAAGTTCAAGGATGAGAGCAACATACTGGTTAGAAATAACAAGAAGACAGAATTAGCAGTAATCAAGTGATTCAAGAAATGTTCATTCAAAATAAAATAAAATTGGTCTAATTGTGAACTTGGATGGATCATGTATATTTGAAGTAAATGAAGAAGAAGAAATCGATGATACAGATGAAGAGGAGGAGCCAGAGACAATTCAAATATTTTAGTAGCCTAAAACAAAAAATAAATTGGAGTCCTTAAAGATGAAAAGTGGTTAGCATATTCTTTAAAAAAAATTGTTTCAAGATGCGAAGTTACTATTTTTTAATGAAAAAAATTATTTTTTCATAAATAATACTCCCCGTATTTCTGCAAATCCAAACCAACTATAAAGGGGAGGCAAAAGTAACTCATCCTAACTATTTTTTAAATGACCAGTGCTCTATTTTGGAATATAATGTCGATTAGATCACAAAAAGCAAATAAAAAACTGAGGAAACTCATACAAATAAACAAAATGGCATATTAGAAATAAACAAAATAGAGTTTGTCGTTATCTTTGAGCCATTCTCCAAAAAAGAGAAAAATAATAGTTACGAGAATTCTTTGGATTTTCATAATTGCCTAGCAAATGATATTAGTCCATTTAGTAGATAATATAGACTGTTGGATGGAAGATTGAAATTTGCAAATGAAGTAACTACAGCTACTAAGGGAGTCGATGTTGCCTCATTTTATGCTCAATTCATTTTATTTATAAAATATAACATTTAAATATTCAGCTAAAATTTTAACAACTGTTTGATCTGACCCATTTATTTCAAAGTATAATAAGTTATTATCTATATACCTTAAAGCTTGTATTAATCTATCAAGTTCTTTGCCTCTCATTATATACAACAAATTTCAAGGAAAATAAATAGATTAAAATACAAAAATTAAATAACTAAGGGGGATAAATAAAGGTTTGAAATTAAATAACTAAGGAGGATAAATAAAGTTTTACCTCCTCTCTCAACCATTGATTTTCTATTTTCAATTTTTCTAAATTACGTGCCCTTTCTTCTTCTCCAATGAGTGGACCATCACATTGAGGGCACATAATAAGTTTCACTGCCTCTTTCATTGCCATATTCTCATAACACAATTTTTCATTTTCTGTTCGAAGAGTATTGTTGTCTGATCTTTTATTTTTTGTCTAAAGAAATATATATTACATGATTAATCAAATATATATATATATATATAAAATCAGATATCATAAGCAAATTAAATGAAATGAATGTTATATGAGTTATTCCCATAACTATATTATCACCAAATATGGAGCAACAATAAAAGCTTAAGATAAGACCTAGATAATTAAGTGATGAATTGATTAATAATTATAATAATTTTGTGAATATTCGCAAGCAAGAAAAATCAAAAGTGCACATTTTAATTAATCAAAGGTATATATACTTGGATATTAGAAGAATTAAAATAAGAATTTAATAATAATTGAAGGACCTTAATTTCTATTTATCTTTTTTTTTAAAATGTGTGAAATTTTTTTACCTTTTTCCTTGCTTAAAAGATCGAATTCCCACTCTAATTTTAAACAACATACATCTTCTTCCTCATGTGCAATATATATCTTGAATGAATAATATCACATGGATGAAAAAAACTTAGTCAATTAAAATATAATCATTCTAACTTGTTCCAATTCGAATGGATTTGGGTAGGAATATTTTGAAGAGAGATCAATTTTGACGCAAATCAAGATGAATAACATGTTTAAAGGTTGACTAATATATATAAAAAAGTGTAGCTCAAATTGGTTCATAAAAGGACTTGTGTAAAATATATAGACAGTAAAAAGAAATAGTTTGTTTGGTAATTAAAAAAATAACAAAAAAAAGCTAATTAGAAAGGAAAATTTTAGTTAGTTAGAAAATTAGGTTATAGTCCATTTTAAGCATAACTTAGATCAAACAATCTGTTAACCCGCCTATTTATTTATTCGAACTATTTGGCCAACTTGAACTTAGTTCAATCATCTCATTTAATATAAAAAAAAAATTCCATTCATCAAAGAACCCAAAAAGGAAAATCATTAGTTCCAAGTTGTAAAGTCATATTACTTTGACTAAATTATCACAATCTAATGGAAATATGGATTTACAGTCCATTTTAGGTGTACCTTAGATCAAATAATATCTGTTAACCCATTCATTTATTTATTCAAACCATTTGGCTAGCCTTAACTTAGTTCGATCCTCTCATTTAATATTCCTAAATAATTTCATTCATCAAAGAATTCAAAAAGAAAAATCATTAGTTTCAAATTGTAAAATCATATTACTTTGAATAAATTCTCAAAATCCAATGAAAATATGAGTTATAGTCTATTTTAAGCTTAGCTTAGATCAAATAATCTGTTAACCAGTTCATTTATTTATTCAAACCACTTGGCTAGCCCTAACTTAGTTCAATCCTCTCGTTTAATATTCTAAAAATAATTTCATTCATCAAAGAATCCAAAAAGAAAAATCATTAGTTCCAATGCAAAATCATATACTTCGACTAAATTCTCAAAATCTAATGGAAATACAAACTTTGTCCATTTGTAATTCCTTATTAAGTTTTGGAACATGTTACATAGTTTATGTATTTTGAATAATTTTACATGATTCTCTCATTGACTTTAATGAGAGCAGCTTAAACAAACTGCAGGTCAAATGAAAATATTACTTAAAAAAATATCTAATTTTTTTAATTTAAAATTCATATATTAATGAGACGAAGGATTCACTTTCAAACCTTATGATCAATTTAATAAGAAAAACTAAATAACTGATTTTACCATGTACTAATTAATAGTATAGGAAGAAATTATCCTATTAAATCACATGTTAAACAATTTTACAAAATTTAGAGAAGTAATTGTTGGCCCTAATGCAAGAGATTATTAGCCTTGTCATGGAGCTAGCACTACTTTTACCTAGTTATTTTTCTAAATTTTTATATAATGCAAAATGAAATATTTATTCATGACTGTATGTGATTATAATAATGATCAACAAAAAAATTAAGTGTAATTAAATTTATCGTCAGAGGACTAATCAATTAAAATTACCTTGGTTTGACTTCTTTTATTTTGAAACCAACACTTGATCTGGTTAGGGTCAAGCCCTACCTCTCTGCCCAATTGTTCTTGCTAATCCTCATCTGGATGTCGACATTTGTTGAAGAATCGTCATTTCAAAATTCATAAAAGAATAAGTGAGATTAAAATATTCAATAATACTGTGCTCAGGGGGATAAGGGACAAAATCTAGCTCATTAGGGAGGAGCTACAACTTGTATAAACAAACATAGAAGACCATACAAGAGTACATGCTAATAAAGAACAAGAAAGAAAACGGATACAACAATTAGAGAACTGGAGTTTAGTCAAAGAAAATGCTATGGGCAAAAATCCAAAGTGGAATGGCTGAACCTATAGATAATGCAGATACATGATACTTCTTTGCGCACATGAGGAATAGACATAATAAAAATACTATAACTGGTCATACTACTACAGTATAAGTGTACATACTCAGGAAGCTATTGAGCAGGCGACACTCAATTTCAGTTAAAATTGACATTAAAAAAGCGTATAACTCTCTTAAGTGGAAAATGAAAGCACTTATTTGCATGGGATAAATTGTGTTGTCTTAAAGCAAGTGGAGGTCTTAACATTCTTGATATATATACATGAAACAAGGTTGCCATTGGAAAAGTATTATGGAATCTTTGCAAGAAAAAGGATAAATTATGGGTTGCTTGAATTCATGATCACTATGAAACTTATGAAAGCTGCTTAATTATCTTCAGTAGGCTGGTTATGCTGAGGAGAATATAAGGAACATAGATAAGTATTCTATTGAAAAAATCTATCTACTAATGACGGGTCCAATGTTGTGGACAAATATGGGAGCACCGAAATGACTATTCTTTTTGTGTCTAGAAGTGAATGGAAGGCTTGCACCAAAAGATAGACTGGCAACATGGGATATAGTACAGTCTCCTCTACGTCAACTCTGCCTACAAGTGAATGAAGACTTAGATCGTCTATTCATTCAATGTATATGTGTTGCTGACGTGTGGAAGCAATTCTATTGTGGCAAGGCATCAATCGAAGTAACCTCGACAGACTACTAAAGTACAATGGACTAACATATACATGAAGGGTAGAAGTAGCATGACTCGTGTATATAGTTTGGCAATAGCTAGAACAATGCATTGCTTGTGGAGGGAGCGTAATAACAGAACTTTCAAGAAGCAACAACAATTATCAGAGGAACTTATCAAGCATATTATTCAAGAGATACATGGGAGAGGTTAAAATGTAAATCCATAGAATAGCTAAGTTAGAAGAATGAGGAAAAACAAGGATGAAGTGCATATCCATATTTGCCAGATCACCTGTTTGTAAAGTTCATTTGATAAATAAAATATTACATACCAAACAAAATAATTCACAAAAGGACCCCATCATTATTGACAAATTTTTTTAAAAACACACAATTTTTTATAAGATGGATTAGTAAGTATTTCTGTAGCATCAATAAGAATTAAAGATAAATCAATATAAAAAAATACATATAGAAAATGAATTATTGTATAGCTAATTTATTTTAATTTTATCACTCACGTCTCTTAGGAAAATAACATTATTTTTTAAACAAGTAAAAATTTATAAAAGAATTGAACATATCTGAAAGTTCAATTTCCTTTAAAAAAATTTATCGTACGTGTCAAGTTGTTTAGTTTGTTCCACGGGGTATCTTTGGTGCTTCCCTTGCCTTTTTGATGTTTTTGGAGATGACGATGATTCTCTAACATCTTTTCCCCCATAATTTGCCATTTTTGTTTGCTAATTTTCTATTGTAAAAATTAAATAAATAAAAAAACACAAAAAAAATCAAGTGTTAATATGTTTGTTTTGTTGTTTACGCATTCAATTTATATAAGAAATAATTAAATAGAACAAAGAGAAAATACATATATAAGAGAGATATTTACACACCTTTTGTTTGCTGAATAGAGATAGAGAGAAGTGTGTTATAAGCTCATAGTAAATGATCTATTTATGGTCGAAAATAAGTTGACTTAACTTACCATAGACACATAGAATCTGATCTTGCATAAAATTAGGAGAGTAGGGGTAGGAGGATCATAGAGGATACAAATTTTGAACACAAGATAAGAACTGTGATTTGAATAAGTATTTAATTTGAGATTATTATATATGGTTACCTATTTATATATTGTCTGTACAAATTGCATCAAAGGTCAAATCCCATAAAAGGAAATATAATTATGACTTTTTGAGTCATAGATTAGATTTCATAAATCGATATATAATTATGAATTTTTCTCTATCAAAGTCACAAAATTATGTTTTCTAATAGTCAATCATAATTTTTTAAATCCTACGATGATGTCCTAACATATGGCAACAACTTTATTAATGTCACACCCCAAAATCCCGTTAGGGTGGACTGGCACCCGTTGCCGATAAGGCTCGGGAGAACCATCCTATATCTATGCGCTTTGTATACACATTATAGGGAATTTCTATGTTTGGCATGCTTCTAAGAAGATAAACGGTAATAACAAGCTAAAAGGAGATGTGTATAGCTAGCCGTTGGGGCCACGGTGTCTAAAGTACGAGACATGACCACGTGTTAATTTACAAAATCTACAAAGCCTCTAGCGAGAGAAAGTATCCGTAAATGTTCAGGACAGGCCCCGTCTGAATTAACTACATAATGCAAACATATAAGCTCTAAACACAAACAAGCTCCGAAGAAACCTGGAGCTTAGTTACAACAGCTGAGAGTCCTGTACTCTACTGGGGAGATCTACTAGCACCTGCACCTGCAGCATGAAATGCAGGTCCCCCGTAAGGAACGTCAGTACGAGATAATGTACTGAGTATTTAAGGCATGAAATACTACATATGAAGCACAACTTCAACTGAAACTATGCACCGGTGTGGAATAAGAGACCACCTTTAGATATACTTAGGGATCGTATACTTTATGTTCTTTATATTACTTTACCTTTACTGTATAATCTGTGCACATCATGTGCTGTAAGTGACCAACTGATCAGTGGTAAACTGTGTCGGGATCGTCCCTGGCTAGGTTCTTCCTTAACCCTCGGGCTACCACACGTGATAGGATTGTCACTGGCTAGGTGATGCTTCCACCCCTCGGGCTACCACCCATCACAAACTATATACTTTATCTTTCAATTACTTTTAAGATGATTTTTTTGGTGATCAAATTATTTAAACTATAAGGCTATATAGGCAGCATGTGACATGTAAATAATCATGCAAGACAATACGGCAATGAAGAGAGTATGTTACATAAGCAATGAA
>JAPFFP010000070.1:7593959-7613796 GCA_026153255.1 Solanum medicagineum
TGGCTAAAGCAAAACCAACAAAAATGCAAAGACAAGACATAGTTGAGAGTTTTACCCAAAGCAATGAAGAATGATAGAACCACAAGTTGCAAACCACAAGCTTGATATATTGAGAATGAATACAAAATAGGATTTGCACTCGCCAAAAGTGGATTTTCCAAGAGAAAATGAAAATCTATGCTAAACCCTAAAATATTCTAGAGAATATTCAAAGGTGGTGTTCAACATTCAATATTTGGAATCTCCCCAAATAAAACCCTAACTTAAAGTATTTATAGTAATTACACATTTAGCCCTAAAAATTATACAGAAAAGACAGTTGACAGCTAGTACACCTCATAGGTATGACTCGTTAGGTGACCTACGAGTTGTAATCGGGGTCACATATTAGGTTCTTGGCATTTTGGACTCAACTGAATATGACCCACTGGTACAAGTCATTGCTTGTGCTACAACTCGTATGCTCCTCTCATAGTCTAGTCCTTTAGTTTTTGGTCCAAAGTTTTGGCTCTTTGTTTCCTGCTACGATTCTACCTAAACGAGTCGTATTGAGACCTATGACTTGTAGGGTGGCCTAATAAGGCTGACCTCCACTTAGCAGATTTCTTATTTTTGCTCTTTGTTTCTAGATACGAGATCACCCTACGACTCATTGCTTGGGCTACGACTCGTGGGTGAACTCGTATGTTCTGCACTTCAGCAAAATCTGCAACTTTTTCTCCAAAATCATGCCAACCTACCTGTTCTTTAATAACAACACAAAAGCACATAAAAATCATAAAAGTCGCATTAAGAACTCACAAAATTCCTTGTTTTAGGCATCAAATGTGTTATATTTTGATAGCACATCAACACCCTCAACTTAGAATTGTTGCTTGTCCTCAAGTGACTACTCAATCTAAGCAGACAATGAGAAACACATAGCAGTTATACTAATGGCATATACATCATTTGCTGTAGTTCAGGTACACAACTTTTATTTTCAAAACAAGATTGCAAAGCTACTAAGCAAAACAGAAACACAAAGATGTATCTGGAAACCAAACTATGATAAGCTAAGGAGCATCAAGCATCCACAATCACTGCTATAGTCATATGCTAATCAAGTGCAAATGCCCTCACAGAAAAGAAGTCTCTTACTCACTCAAAAAGCATTTAGAATTCAGGGAGTGCGGAAGCATTTTCGCTCTCACAATTGCAATTCATGAAAAATGACTAACACCATAGGCTTGCCCCTATACTCAATTTCTAGATTAGTGACAAGGTGGACTTGGATCACTTTAGGACTTAACGGGTTGTAACATAGGCTCATGGAGCTTTGGTATACCGTTTTAGGCACGTAGTGCCTATAAGCTATCCTTGAACCATGTTTACATATACTTTTACCTTCAGCACCCAAACATTTTCACTAAATCAACCCTTATTCTCCTATTTTAAGCTTTCCCAGGTGACTTCTTCATCTTTTCAGCTATGCCTTATTTTTGAACTCATTTTTGCTATTTTCTTCAATTCAAGGCACTTTTCATTGTCTTTTTCTTCACCCAACTCATGATTATTCATTTCTTTCTTTCCTAACCAACCACCTGATTTTCATTACTTTACCAAAATAAGGGTCACCCTCAACTTAGGTTTTTAGCCTGAGGTGAAGTACACAATATCTATTTCCCAAACCAGGTCCATCATTTGTAGCCACCCTCAACTTAGGCTTTCAGCCTCAAGAAAGGTTCACATGTTCAAGGATAGACCAGGGCCAATATCAAGGTATTTCATCAAACAAGGTTAAGCTAGCAAGGTGTCAAGAAAGAATGAGTACATGAGAAGCTCAAAAATTTGGAACAAGGGATTCACTCGCTCATTTGGTTGGTCATTTAGGCAAAAGTGGGCTCACTAGAAGAACAAAGGCCTAAGATCCTTTCCAAATCAACCACATCACCAAACAAATCTTAGAGTAACAAGGCAAGTTCTAAGTCTATACATGATACATGAATGCAACAAAATAAGCTCACAACACACATGGTATTGCACACACAATCAAGTATTGACTCATAGGTCATGCTTTATGCCTAAACTTACCTTTACATTATCAGAACAAACATCACTAGATAATCAAAATGCATGATTGCATTAATAACTAACAATCTCAAAAAATTTGGCGTACCTAAATTTTCCAAACCATCCAAAAAGCATTTAAAAACTATGTATATATGCCAAAAGATAATAACCACTATATATCTACAAATTATCTACACTATCTAAACATGTCAGTTCAACAGAAAGTAAGCATCCACAAAGAAAGAGAAACATGACAAGAAAACCTTGAGATCACAAATAGGGAAAGTTATAGACTCGAGGCTACTCAGACTTCACCTTAATCCATAACTTCTCACGCCCTATCAAAATAGAATACTTTGTCCTCAGAGTAAAGACACGAACAAATACCAAATAACTAAATATATATATATATTAAAAACCAATATTTTTAAAACTAGCATCCAAAACATAAGTAAAAACAACATCCAACATAAAACATTTAAGCAAATCCAAAAACCAACAGAGTAAAAATATTGTCTAACAGAAAGAACAAAGTATCCATATATAAATGATAAAGGCTGGGGTCAAAAGTCAAACATCATGGTGCTCAAGCACCAGCATCTCTCTGGTCCTAGGGGTCCTATTCTACGGTCTCCTGCTCTGGAGTCTGGGCTGCAGCGGCTTGTGAATTTCCCTCTCCCTATGCTATCCACTGCTCCCGCTCCCTCTGTATAACTATCAGACCTAGTGACTCATGCACCACCTCATCTGGTATCAACTCCTCCTCTGGTCTTAGCCTCTTCTGGCTTATCTCTGGGTCATCATGCTCAAGGGGCCTCTTCCCAAGGACATACAGGCGGTCAGCTAACCAGTCAAACACCTCATCACCCGTCGATGCCACCTCTAGGACAGCAACAGGGACTGCTAACATCTGTAATAGGTCGCCCTTCAACTTGGCCAACTCCTCTGTCACTGCGCTGGTGTCAGCAGGCCGAGCACTATCAAGACTCCTCTAGACTCTCACCTCGAGTGCATCTACTCGGGCATCCACTACTCTAACTCTCTCATCAACCAAATTGCGAGCGAATGCCTTTATCCTATCCTCTGAGTCCCAAATAGTCTGGTTGACCCATGGTTTGACCTGAGCTGCTATAGCTTGTAGCCTAGACTCCGTTGTAGACACCCTGTGCACCAGTGCTTGAAAAGCGATAGCAGAGATAAGAGAATCAACCTGAATAGTGGCTGATGCTGGAGCTGAAGTACTGGAGGTTAGCGCAGACTCAATCCCAACAACAGGTGAAGGCTTTGTAGTGGCTGGAGTAGTCTTGGTGGTAGTTGGAATCAAACCTAAGTCTAAGGCTCAACTGGGAATGGATCTGGGATGGCCAGAGGATCTACACGTAGTAGGGACACTGGGTTCTCATCAGCCTTTATCAGGCTGGGATCCATGTGGCCTCTATATGATGGTCCCGGTGGGGGTTGATACGAATACCTGTTGCACTATAAATAGTGGATCAAAACAAGGAACGGCAGTGAGGTGCTTGTCCGGATGGCGAACTTGTGAATCTGCTTAGAGATAATTCGGGCCCAATCTATCTCACAACCAGCTAGGATGCTGGCTAATAACACAGCTCACTCCAGGGTGATCACATTATCAGTGAAAGTAGGCTAGATACGCCAATGAATAATCGACCACCAAAACGTGGCTCAGAATGAGAGGTGGGCTTTCACAATCAGATCTACGCGGTTTGTAACCTATGTCAGCTCAAACACCTTCTCACATATCTGCCTCGCAATACACTGCAGCAGCTCGGTCTTGTCCCCGACATCTTTCTCATTCACCGCTTTCCTCATTTTGGAAATACGACAGTCATACTCTGCGGTGGACTGAGGCACTTTATAGTCATGCCCGAACTGAATTCGTCAGATGGTTTCCTCTGAGATGTCAACTCTACGAGCCCAGACCTAAACCACTCGTAAGCAAGGCTACTCAATCAATTTCTTGTTCTTCGGTAGACCTCGGCGAAGTGTCGCAAGGTAGGCTGCATAAAACTCATGGACTAAGTAAGGGGCATACTTACCTAACTGTTGTATGGTCCATCGTAGTCCATGTCTATCCAACTCAGCATCTAACCCTGGTACCCTATCCAACCCAGATCACTGACGCAGTTGCAGGCCTGTAGATAGGAGGTGCAGGTATGACTCATAGGTTGTCCTACGAGTCATACTCTATCCTTGTAATACCAAGGTTTCTGAGAAAAGTGCAATCTAGAATTAGATACGAGGTGCAGTTACGACTCATAGGGTGGCCTACGAGTCATAATCTGGCCTCATACATCATTCCAGAGGTATTTTTGAAATCTCAATCAGACTCATGAGACCCCTACCACGAGTCGTAGTAGATGTTATGAGTTGTAAGTGGGTCTCGTATGAGAAATATGAAGGAACCACTGGTGAGATGGTACGAGTCATAGGTGGGTCTTGTATGAGAAATGTGAAGGAACCACAGGTGATTGGTGCTTGCTACGAGGAACCACTACGGCTCGTAGGGGGATCCTACGAGTCATAGGGGGGCTCATAGTTGGAAACAGAAGGCACCCGTAGTGCCTATAACATTCCCACAAGAACCAAAAACAAATTAAACACAAACCAAGAATTGGCAATTATAAGAGCAATACAATAAATTTGACGCACAAGTAGACCCACTGTGATATAAGGCAGTTATAACAACCCTTACCCCCCAAAGATTGATGTCAATCCCACATTACATCAAGAAAAACCAAAAGCGATTTCAACTCCAAACTCACACTCGCTTTCAACAAAACATTCCATTGAGATGCAAGTGAAATTCAAACAATTACAATTAAGTCCAATAAGATGTGGCATATGAACATACCCACACTTTCCAAACTCTCATTCTGAAAATAATTTGCCCACTGTTCAGACGACAATTAAGCACTAAATTTACGGGACTATTATTCTCACAGTTACGACCACCCACATAAGAATTTCGAACAAGGATTAATTCATATCAATATTTTCAAAGCACTCAAACCCTAGTTTTCATGACTAGACCAAAGCATCACCACATGGGTATGAATCTTCATGAATAAACCAGATAACAATCATCTAAAGGAATAAACTCACCATAATAGTGCGTTAAAATTAACCACAAAAAAGCTTACCAAATGGTAGAAGAATTGAACCAATGCAAAGTTGACGGAAAAAATGCATTGAAACCCTAGAGAATGGTGTCCTCGCCAGAGTACTCACCGGCAAATGACGTGGATAGCCGAGATCTGATCGGAATAGTGAAAAGAGGAGAAAGTATTTGGGGATTTCCATCCAAATTAGGGTAAATGAAATGAATTTAGGGGTCAAATATTATTTTGACCCCTTTTATACTAAACCGAGTCACATTTTAAAAAGCTGCAGATAGGGCTATGAGACCCCGACTACGAGTCGAAGGGTATCCTACGACTCGTAGGTCTCAATCTCGTAGCAGATCCAACACTTAGAAAAAATTAGACTTCATACCTGGGCATTATGAACCCCACTTATGACTCGTAGTAGACCCTATGAATCATAAGATTGGCTCATAGTGTGTGTGCCAACTTTTAATACTCACTGTTTCCCTCTACGAGGCATGACTATTAGTCGTAGTGGTGACTACGACTCGTAGGCCTGCTTGTAGAGGCTGCTCCAAGTGTTATTTTTTCACATCTTCAGTTCTTTAATTTCCACCTACAGACCAAATCTCAAAATACAACAATCTTCAAAATATTACAACTGCATCAATTTCTTTCAACTTAAAACAAACAAACACCTTACTACCTAAGAATTTCAATAATCAAAAACACATAAAACAAACCAACAATTATCAAAGATGTTTGGGTTACCTCCCAAGAGGCGCCTTGTTTAACGTCGTGGCTCAACATTGTCATTATTCATTATCCACAATCATCAAGGGGCCAAACCTCACTCTTCAATTCATTCGGATGTTCATTGACTGGTGGATGTCGAACACGACCTCTACATCATTGACCCTAAACCAAAGATGACCAGAATCCATATTCACTAAGGCTCTTTCGGTGGCCAGAAATGGTCTTCCCAAAATAATAGGCACCTTAAAATCAACCTCACAATCAAGGATCACAAAATCTGTGAGAAAGATTAATTCATCAACTTTAACAAGCACAATAAGAAGTATCCGCTCAGGCTTTTTGATGTTTCGATCCGCCATGAGCAATCGCATTCTTCTTGGAGTAGGGGCACCAAATCCAAGCTTTCTGAATACGGCAAGAGCATTAGATTGATACTTGGTCCTAAGTCACACAATGCTCTTGTGAATTCAACATCGCCGATGGGGCAAGGGATGGTGAATGCATCGGGGTCTTCACGTTTTTTAACAAGGCATTTGGTCATTATCGCACTACATTTTTGTAGTTCCTGTGAGAACTCTTGGGTCAAAGTGCATTTCTTTGTCACCAAATCCTTAATATACTTGGCATACCCAAGCATCTTCTCCAAAGCTTCTAACAGGGGAATGTTGAGGGATAATTATTTTAACATTGAAAAGAATTGCTTGAATTTTCCATCTTTCTCCTTTTTCTTGAGCGTTTGCAAGAAAGGAGGAGGTGGTTTTGGAACAATATGGACTTTCTCTTGCTCTCCCACCTCTTATCCTTCCACTACATTGCTCTTTGGACTTTCTATTCCGAACTTGCTATCAATCACACTCTTATGAACTTCATCCTCAATCACCGGTATAAGGGATCTATGGTGCCTTTCCTACTCCGAGTCATGACTGTCATACAATGCCCTTCATTTTTAGGATTTTGAACCGTATTTCTTTGTAAAGTGCCCTTTTGGCATTGGTTCAATTGCGAGGAGACTTGCCCAAATTGTTTTTCTAGTTGTTTAATCGCCACGGAGTGAGACTATCTTTTGGTTTATGCTTGAAATATCCGCTTTTATTCCCTTCAAGGTCTCATCTTGATGGTCGGCTCTTTTCAACAACTTGTCAAACATCTCTTCAAGCCTCGAAGTGCTTGGCACGGCATCAATTGTGAGGCAGCATATAAGGACCATTCCTATAACTATCTCGTCTTCCCCATTCAGCATCAGACACTCTCTCTCCCTTTCATAGTAACCACCTTGGTTATCCCTATAAGCACCATCATGGTTAATAGTTCCGACCTTGATTCCTACAACCTTACCTCCAATTGTCCGAGTTGGACCCTTGGGGGTTATTCCATAAACCCGCCGCTTGATTGCTCATGAAGCAAGCCTCTTCATCAAAGAACCATCTTCATACATGGATGCCTTATGAGTTTGGTGAGTTACTGCTTGGACACTTGTTTGGTTTTGCTTCAAGACCAAGTCCGTACTTGTCCGAAGTTGAGCAAGTTGCTCCATGATCTCTTCATCGTCCTTTGCTTGCTCATTGTTGGTGTTGACCACAATATAAGTCTTCATTGCACCTCACTCTCGTTGACCCCATGATCTATTGGTTTTAACCACTTGCTCCATCCTTGTGGCTATCAATGTAAAGGTTGGTGAAGAAACATGCCTCCCATGATTGTGTCGGCACACGCTTGACTATTCTTGTCAAGTGCCCTATAAAAAATCTCAACCAACACATTATCCACAATTTTATTATCGGGAACCATTCTCAAGCATTTGGTGAACCTCTCCTATGTGGTACTAATAGACTCGCCTGGCAATTGCTCAAAGTTTTTTATTTGATCCTTGAGCTTTTGCTCTTTGATATTGGGAAATATCTTTCTAGAAACACTCTCTGAAGCTCTGCCCATCTTGTTATTCTACCCGGAGGAAGCTCAGACAACCACGCAGCTGCATCACCCGTTAGTGAAAAGGGAAACACCCACAAACCAACGGCATCAAGAGAAAGATTTTGTGTCCCCATGACACTCTTGCAAACAAAAACCACATTATAGAGATGACGGTGGGGATCCTCTGAAGGTAGCCCTGTGAATAACTGTGGTTTTGGAGCATTTGAAGTAACCCACTTGACACCGAGAACTTAGCGTCTGTTGGTAGTAAAGGCAACACTATAGTACCAATAACATCCATGGCCATGGGTTTCAAGCGATATTGGTTCCAACCATAAGCGTCCGCGTTGAAATCCCTAATTTGTGGCCGATCATCCCTCGGAGGTGGATTATCTTCTCTTCCCATATCATCATTCATATTCATGTCTTCCTTAACTACAAGATCCTCATTCACATAAGTCATTCTTCTAAAGAGTCGATGGATCTCCAAATTGATCGGAGCTAAGGGAATGCCTTGGCTCTATGAGTTGTATTGAGACCTACGACTAGTAGGGTGGTCTCGTAAGGCTGACCTCCACTTAGCAGATTTCTAATTTTTGCTCTCTGTTTCTAGCTACGAGATCATCCTATGACTCATTGCTTTGGCTATGACTCGTAGGTGAGCTCGTTTGTTCTGCACTTCAGCTAAATCTGTAACTTTTTCTCCAAAATCATGCCAACCTACTTGTTCTGCATAACAACACAAAAACACATAAAAACATAAAAAGTCGCATTAAGAACTCACAAAATTCCTTATTTTAGGCATCAAATGTGTTGTATTTTGACAGCACATCAGTTTCCGTACGTGAAATGTACGGTATGTAAAAAGGTGAATGAAATCGAAACAGGTAGAATAATATGAAACAACAATCAACTAAATGTAGAAATCAATCAAATGTCAAATGTCTCTCTAAAGCAAGAATAAAGAGTAGACAAGTGACCCATCTACCCATCAAACCTCATCAATCAAATCAGACTTATCTCAAAGGGACTCATCTCAACTCAGAGTACTCAGTTTGGGAACTTTCTAGGAGTTTCTCTTATCTGACAATAATCACTTATAATCTAATAATTGTACAATAATCTCGTTGATGTTGCCATAGTCGTTCTATACTTGCTAGGTAGGGAACGAATCGAAACCATATTGATAAATCCAAATAGTGGCAGCCATCTGTAAGTCCTCTATTGATTTCAGGGACTTCTAATCAGAGGGAACCTTATCGTAATGTGATATGATGGTCCTAATCATCACCTATGCTTGGCTACATGGTTTGATGAGTGCGAGTTGGACTAGCTCATACTTGTTCGGTGCTAGATACTCCTCCCATGACTTAATGATCATAAAACAATCCATACAATCAAACCAATCAAACTATCTCAATCGTCTCATCTTAAATCAACCTCATAGAGGCACTATCATTCAGTTGTCTCATAGAGACTCTAATCATCTCATCTGTTAACATCTCAACCATAAGCTTGAGGCTTATAACAATCATTAGAGGACAATCGAATAGACAAATCGTTAGAGTTTATTTGAGAAGACTCATGGACCATCAAATACTATCAACCTATCATCATTCTCACATTCACAATCACAATCACAATCGACATTCTCAATCAAGGCTCTAGACCTAATCCATATCTTTATTCATGCAATATTTATGAAATAATAAGTAGGGTTCATGGAATAATTCATGTAAAAACATTCAATTCAAGAAAATAGTTTATAATGATCATCAACATATGAAAATACATGTAATAATATAATTTTTTTCAAGAATTAATGAAGAATTATGCATGTAAGCTCATGAACTTTCAACTCTCTTCTAAAACCATCTATGGGACACATGAGAGAACAATCTCATGCTTTTAGTTTAGGCTTACATATCTGGTTTGAAGCTATCAACAATCAAGCTCTCAAGAATCCTCTTGAATTCTTCAATCTTACGTTCTTCTTTCTTCTCTCTCAAGCCCTAACTTTTCAATGAATTAGAAAGCACTTAGAATGCGGTTTAAGATCTTATTTACTCATCAAAATGACCTAATTTGATCGTGTTTTGAGTTTAGGAGGGGTTGAAAATTGACCCGAATAACCCTCAAAATAAAAGAAATTTTTTTGTCCCGAAATTACCCCGTCCGCGACGCGAACGAAGCGCGGACCTGTGTATTTTTGTCCAATAATTTTTCGAACGAGTTTTTAATTTTCATCAAAAAAAATTTAAAATACAAGGCATGTCCGCGTCCCAGGCACGACGAGCTATGGGCGCCCGCTGCCACTGTTTTTCGTCTAGGATCAAAAAATTATTTTTCGATCCGGCTGCTCTAAAATCTAAACAAGACCATTTTCCCACACAATTTTACATGCTGATTGCATATCTAGCCTCAGATTCGCAAACGAAGCATGGGAAGACGCGTTATGCGCACATCTCTATTTTAGAGATATTTTGATAATTTTACCAGGTGTTAACTTTGCCTCAGAACCAAAGGTAATTTGACTCAATTTGGGTTATTATTGACCAGATGACTAAGCTGGCTCATTTCCTACTGGTCAAGACTACCTTTAGTGCCAAAGGTTATATAAGGTTGTACACCCAAAAGTTGGTGGGTTTGCATGGTGTGCCTAGGTCTATCATATCGGATCGTCGGACCCAATTTACTTCTACTTTTGGAGGTCGTTTCAAAGACGACTTGGCAATAAGGTGAAGTTAATTAGAGAGAGGTTGAAGATGGCCCAAAGTCGCCAATAGTCTTATTTGAATGTTAGGAAGAGGGATCTTGAGTTTCATGTTGGTAATTGGGTGTATGTAAAAGTCTTACCTATGAAGGGTGTAATGCATTTTGGAATGAAGGGCAATTTAAGTCCCCTATATGTAGGTCTTATGAGATTGTTGAAATGGATTAGGAATGTAGCCTATAGATTGGATTTGCCTACAAATTTGGGTTTTATTCATTCGGTTCTTCCACGTGTCCATGTTGAGGAGGTTGGTTGGTGATCTTAGTGCTATTGTGCCTTTGGAAGTTGTTGAGGTTGAGGAGAACTTGTCTTATGAAGAAGTTTCGATTGAGATTTTGGATAGGCAAGTAAAGCGCCTTCATAACAAGGATGTGGCTCGGTTAAGGTACTTTGGAGAAATCAACATATGGAGAGTGCTACATAAGAGGCGGAGTTGGACATGATGAGATGATATCCCTATCTTTTTCAATCTATTCAAGCATAAGGTATTAGGTTCTTCATTTTCCAAGTGGTCCTAATTCTTTCATTCTTGAGTTTCATGATATGATATGCATACATGTGCATGAAAATGACTTATAAGAAGTTTTAAATGATTTAAATACCTTTTGATATGAGTTTTAATGAATTTATGATTTTCAAGTGATGAAATATGTATTGTATCTTGTGTTTGAATGTTTCATGTCCTAAGTCAAGACTTTTAGCCTTGTTCTACCACATTCGAGGACAAATATTCCCAAGGGGGAGATGATGTAAGGACCCATACATTGTACGATCTCATTGGAGCTTGGAAATTTAGTGCCAGAAAAGTTCTGGACTAAGGTGACGCTCCATGGAATCCCTCACGGTCCATGTGAGGCTATACACACTGTTTGGAGCCTTCTTGGAGTGCACTTGGCCTTATGTAGAGTGTATGGGCCTTAACGTGGAGTTTTAGACTAAGGAACGCCACACATGGAACCCACACGAGCCTTATGACACTTCACGGACCATGTGGTGGGCCGTATGGTGGCCTTATTCTTGAAATCCCAAAGTTTTGTCACCAAGTAAAGTAGGAAGGCCAAGTATACGGCTCGTATGAAGTGGTACGGTCCGTATGGCCTCCAATATGGCTTCCGGAGTGAAATTTTTGTAAGTATTGGATCACCATCTTGGTACTTGGTCGTGAAGAATTTTCTAAGTGAAGTGGTACGGAGGAGTACATGGTTCGTATAGCTTTGTATGGATCGTGAGACCAAACTTAGGTGCTTCATCAAAATTTTCTATGGAACCTTCAAGCTCAAGTTAAGTCTACTTTCAAGCCCTCAATTCAAGCTTGTTTATGTGGTTTAGGGTCATCATGGGCCTCTTTCATCAAGTCAAGTTCAAAAGAATTCCATTGGCTAAGCTTTTCACAAGAACCGATAGAAGGGTCAATTTTAAAGGGTCATATCTCTTAGCTCAAAGAGAATAGGGTGGCCACGACCTAGCAAATTGAAGTTCTTTGAATTGGCTTTCCAACGCATCAGGTTTCACTAAATGCCGAATTTGGAGTAAGAAGTTATGCCCTTTTCATAGAACCTGTCTAGGCTGGAACAATGTGCCTTCACGGACCCTGAAGAGCTTCACGATCCGTGAAGCCAACCGTGATAAGTTCAAGATAAATTTCAAAGTATCATTCTATTGAAGTGTTTTTGATATTTTGGCCTATCCCCAAGGCTTTTTAAGACCTTTAAACCGCCCTTTACATTCCTAAACCTCTCCTACTCTAGTTCTAACCCTCATTCAAGGCTAACACTTTCTTTCTAGAATCAAACTCTCAAAATTCTTTCAAAGTCTCATCTTCAAGATTCAAGCTAGGATTCAATTAATATTATGGTGAGTCCTATCTTCCAAGGACAAGCCACCGTCTATCTACCTTTATGTTGTTTCCATTTTGTTATTTACTTTGAGGGTGAGCTCGTTACATGTCTTGGCCCCCGCCCCATTCTATGACTAGAGGCATTGTTAGACATCTTGTAGACTCTTATCGGATTTATATGTTATGTTATTACATTTGGAGTCTATCATTATGGTTATCTATTGGATATGGCTATTATGGATTGATCATGAGAATTATGATAATTATGTATGTTTTGATGTGGAAATGTGGAAGATCCTAAGTCTAGTATTGCCCCCATAGAGTGAGTCATACTTACCCGCCCCTTAGTTCTTATTTACTATGTGCTATGTGATTCCATGTTAATCCATTATCCCTATGGCATCCCCATAGCGTGAGTCCTACTTTCCTGTCCCTTAGAACTATGTGTTTAATATTTGTATACGCTTTCGAACCAATGATGTGAATATGGATAATTTAAGGCTTGTTTGGGGACTCTAGGTTCCCATTTTCCATGTCACTCCTAGACCCTAGGTCTGGGTCGTAACACTATTTGATTTTGACTTGTACTTGAATTCAAGGGCTTTTGAGCTTGATCTTGAATTCGGTGGTCTTGATCTTTATTTATGAATTTGATGAACTTGAACTTGATATAGACTTGTCCTTAAACTTGATCTTGACTTGTACTTGACTTCAAGGGTCTTTGGGCTAGTTCTTGAACTCGGTGATTTTGATCTTGATGCGTTCTTGAACTTGAATGCTTGATTACGTTGAATTCTTGAACTTGTTTCTTATAGAGATATTTGTGGGGTTTGATCCACGAGCTCTCTCTGGCTTCTTGTTAGAATTCTTGTCTGTCAATTCTGAATTATGAGGACCCCTATATATAGTTGTATAATAGAGGAGTTATGATGGAATCAGGCTTTCTTACGGTCAATCAGATGTAAGTGACATGGCAAAGGAAATGTGACAGGATAAGTTTTCTTTCCAGTAACATGGCGATATTTGGTTAGTTGAAATGCGTCACTTGTACATGTGGCACATTTTTATTGGGCTTTGATTGAGATAGGAATGTAATGTCATTTTTACACATGGCATGATCCTATTGACTTCTCTGTTTGACTTAGCATGCCATATCATCCGACATGCGGCATCAAGTGGGCCTCTAGGATGAATAATATTTGGCCTAGTAAAGCGGGTCACTATTTTGTAACCCACATGGAATTGGGCTTTTAATTAAATTCATATTTTATTTAATTTAAATAATTAACCTAATTATAATAATACCCAATATATATTTGGACTAATATATTTTGAATTTAATATAATTTAAATCGTTTTATAATATTTATATTTAATAAACTTTATATGATTACAGCACCATATAGAACAAAAAAAGAAATGGGTCAAGTAGCATTCAACTCCAAAGAACGTTGTTACAAGTTATGAAGGGGATACTAGCTGTAGTGAAGAAAACAGTAATATTTAAGAATCAAGAATTTGAAGTTCTATCTAGTCTTTTAATGATCTTTATTTTCAAACAGCTCTAGCAACACAATGAACTTGAGAAATATACAAAATAGTATGATTTTAGCATGTAAGAAAAAACATGTGATACAACAGCTAGGGGAAATCAACTGATAGGCACTGACCAATTCCAAGTGATAAGACTTTTATGTGTAAGCAAAAAAGAATGCCATAGAGAACATAAGTGTCACTACCAATTTAAGCGAAGAGACCTTCGTTGGGAGAAAGCATTCGGCAAATGTGGATCTGCATCAGGAGGTGGCATGACAGAAACATTGTTTGACAAATATGGATATGCCTCAGGAGGTGGCATCATACAGTTATCACCATTGAAATAAACTCGTCGAGGGAAAGCCCATCCCTTATCTGAAGTGAAATTTGATGTATCTTTTCGGAGTAAAAGTTCAAAATGGACATTTCCTGAACGACCAGGTTGCATGAGCAGATCATTGGAGGATTTAACACCCCATAACATTGCTGTGTAATCTGTGAAAAGGTCCAGAAGATTATTCATACATATGAAACATAGGTAGTAATATCTTCGATAGAGTTATATATCCAACCAAAAAGAATGGACTGAAGTTCCAGATAGTGTTATCAAAGGCAAAAATCATCACAAAAGTGCGGAGGTGTTGTTGGGACCCTAGGGTAAAACGTAAGACATGGGCTTTATAATTTACAAATAATAATCTTAAGCATAGATGTCAATTATATGGACAAAGGAATTTAACAATCTATAATTAACTAACACATATTTATTGCTTATAGTGTAATTGCTTTGGGACAATGCATGCTGGCAAAGCAACGCGAAGTGCTTCAAGGCTTAAGTGAACCTGAAGTTAGCCATTGATGACACCAATTCGAGATTGAAGTACGGAATACATACAGCTGTTGGAAAATCTATCTAATATCTAAGAAGTAGCTGTCTTTTTAGTTAACACAATGAAACAATATACACATTTTATAATAAGACAGAGAACTTACCTGTCTCTTCATACGGAGTTATTGACTTGTAATTGATGTCGAAAAGCTGAGTGATGTTCTCAAGGTTGGGATGTTGGACAACTAAGTTCCACTGTGTGTAATTAGTATGGTAATTGAAGTTTGTTATAGTGATCTTAACCCTCCAATAATCCTTATAGTTGAGCTTCACATGCCAATGAATTCCAACTGGGCACATATGATCTGTGCACTGGAGCAAAGGAGTAAAGTTGCTCTTCCCATGGATCCAAAACAATTGAAGCTATGTGCGGCTTTTCTGGCCTGCAAGAAAACAAAATGCTTGATAGTAAATCACAAAAGAATTCAAACAATTAAGGTGTGGCCTTAAGAAATTGAAGAAAGTATATTCTAGGGCTTGGACATACTCCACACAACTCTCCGGCTTAGTGCCATCATTCTTGCAGCCACAAGCACATGTAGGACAAGGTACAATCGTGTCATTGTACAACGATGATACGGAGACGCAACATGTAGGATTTTTCTGATCCAGGAAGTGTGAGTATGTGCGTGTGACATTCCAAGTCACTGTCATTAACAATACGAAGTGTTGGAAGTTAGCTTTGTGAAACTGCGGAAATCTTTCTTTTGTCACATGAATCCAATTGTCATTTCACCCCAGAAAAGTCATGATGAGCATGATATTAAAGTTCATAAATTGCCAACAGATTTGGGAAACTAAATAAAATGCTGCATGCAAAAACACCAGCATGATAAATGCAGTTCTCGTATAATCTGATTTACTTGACGAACAAAGTGATAACGCGATGCATTTAAGTTGACATGAAAATCAACCATAAGTGTACTAAATAACGCATGTAGTTGAACCAATTAACTTACTCATAGCCTGCGTCACTCTTATCCCATCCGGAGTAATAAATTTAGTTGGTTTAACAATTTTAGCAGGTCCACAAGTATATCCAGGTCCTGGTGCCTTTAAGGTGAAGTTCCGAGGTACTCTTACTTTTCTGTTGTTTGTTCCAGCAGAACCAACAGTGAGTTGGAATGAACTAATGGCAGTTGCAGAATCCTGGCCCCATGAGCTGACAACTCCTCCCTTGCAGCAATTTGCAATCTGCTGGTTGTGAGGAGTTTCAGGCTTTAAGTCGATAACTGTTGGATCCTTCTTACAACAATGGGGAATATCTCCTTTGAATTTTGAGCAATTGCCTTGCTCCATAGTCTCACTTCCTGTCATGCTCCATATCACCTCATCCTTTGCCCACGTCCATTTCAAAGTCCAGCCTGGTGTTGAATATGTCTATACTGCTGGAAGTTATGTATAGACACTATAGTCTGTTCAAATTAAATAACCAAAATGATTAATGACAATCCCATTCGACAAATGCTACTGAGTTTATTTTTTATACAATGATAGCATCAGAGATGACACCGTCCATAGAAATTAGATTAGTACAATGGGAAATGAGGTAGTCTACCCTTTGCAGTAGGCTAAAGTCCAGTAATGTAAAAGGTCCAAATGTTGAAGTTCTTTGACATGTAGGTTGAAGTTATTGGGCAACTTTAGTACTCTCACCGGTCTCAAATGTTGGTCATTTCAGCAAAGCATTTGACCTTTTGAGAAAAACAAGTATTACCTTGTTTTCCGATGCACATTACTGTAGTAGAGCGTCAATCAAGTGAGACGTTTAAAGAAAGTTAAGGATAGCTTTGTGACTTGTACATAATATACTTGCATGATTGGGGCTATTAAACGTCTTAATTAAAATGCGTGCAAAAACCTTAAAAGACAGATATCATCGACAGGCGTAGTAGAAGAAATAAATTAGTACGTACAACATATCCATCTGGTGTCCAGCTGATGACATCCCATTTTATTGTGATGTTCCCATTGTGATCAAGCGCGTCGAACGCATCTGGAATAAAAATACAAGAGATGGTAAAATAAACACGCAATCTAGTAAGACAAAAAGTTAATACATGTTGTGGAAGATCATAATTTCGACAAAGACAAATGCAAGAAGAATTAACTATTTAGTAAACTCTTCCTCTGTTTCTTAGGGGAGAAAAGGGAACAAATCAATACACTATGTGTTTGGTACAGAGGGAAATATTTTTCAAGTTTTCTATGTTTTATTGGCCAAATGTTTTGAAAAATTACTTCTTGAAGAAAATGATGTACGGAAAACAAGCTCCACAAATGACTATGAGTATAAGTGATATTCCAAGTTTTCATTATCTCGTTCCTACTCACCTAGCATCCCCAAAATCCAACCCTTGACCATCCCACTTTCACTACCCTGGCCCCATCTCACTCCCATAATATTTTGCTAGATTACATATAAATATTTTTGACATAATATTTTTACTTACATATTTAACACAAAATAAAAATTATCTACTTAATTTTTGAAGAAAAATTTTTCCATAGAAAACACATTTTCCTTTGTACCAAACACATCAATCTACTTTTGAATTTCAAATTTTTATACACAAGGCCCAAGGCAGTTATCCCTTGCTGTTGTTTTCTTTTAAGATATGGATTAAAAGAACAAGTGTAGTTGAGTGAAACAGCACGCGGGTTACACCTCTCTAAGCCAATACTAGTGATTTGAAAAAATGATAGATATCTAGCTTATTTACTCGTTCTTTCTTTTTGATAGACCAACTCAAAAGAGGAAAATGTCTCTTGCCTGTAAAATGTTAGAGCATAGCTAGATTTGTGTTCAATTTGATTTTTCTTTCTTGATAAGTATAAATGCATCATTTCAGTTCAAATGGTCCCTTGCTAAATCATACTTCAAAAGAAAGGAGAAAAAGCCAATTGCTTAATGTTTAAAATCCTAGGTCAAACTTCCGTATCTCTCATAAAAAAGCTGATTTTCAGCATATATTATTTGTGTTTGATATAACAAAGTCATTTCTTGACCCTTGGCCAAATTTTCCTCCAAAACCACCATCTCGTAACTTGAGACAAGTTCACGAAGGCCACCACAGACCATAAATCCTTCCATGGTGGTGTCCAGTTATATTTTCTTAATTCCAGTTCATTAAGGGCTCTAAGGTAATTTGATTCACTTCGAAAGTTTTTATGACTTTTATGTCTATCTAAGACTCCTAAATAGCCCTATTCATTTTCAATTCAAACACCTAAACTCTAGAATTCAAATGCCTAAAGATTGATAATAATGTGTAAATGTTGTCAGTAGAAGCAAGTAATACGAAATAAAAATAAAAATAGTTATATTCAAGAGAAATGACTTCCACATACGAGTAAGGGAGTCATTTAATTTAATGGATTTTCCTTGGAAAACATTTCATGCATGTAATAAAACACAAGAAAATTACTTATCATGACACGAACTCGCATTCTATACTATTAGTTATCAAGAACCAAATAGTAATTCTCTAAGAAAGAAGAATGAAGAAAAGTTGAGATGAGAGTTTGTGTGCAAACCTGTTGAGGAGAAGCAAAAGAACAATAACAGCAGTACAGCAGTGGCATTCAGCTTTGAAAGGCATCTGAAAAACTTCATTATTCCTGAGTCAAACTCAATAGGCAGTTGATGCAGGTGAGAAATGCTGGTGAGTGGCACAAGTGGATTGACCCATGCTCACATGCCATGTTAGTGTTTGACTTTAAATTGTTTATATTAACTTGACGTTTGGCCATAATAATCAAATCACACTAGACATCGGTGCTCAGACTCAATATCTGTTATTTTTTAATTTTAATTTAAGTGTTAAAGAAAATTTTAGAGACTTAATTAAAATTTTAATATGATTTTTAAATGTTTTAAATTATTAATATTGTGACGTAATAAAAATTACGAATATACGCTTTACCTGCTCAAGCAGGCATATCAATCTGTTGTCTACTTAAGTAGCTTTAATTATCACGATGAGTTACATTTTTAACATTAAAAATAAGAAAAAAAAATTACAACGGAAGAATCATAAAAAATTACGGTTGTACCCTTAAGTTGCTCAAGCAGGCATGCCGACCTCCTGCCTGCTTGAGCTGCTTAACAAATTACAACGGAAGCATCATGAAAAATTGTGGATATACCCTCAAACTGCTCAACCAAACATGTTGACCTTTCGCATGCTTGAGCAACTTTAATTATCATGATTAACAATATCTTTTAACACTAAAAATAAGACAAGCAAATCAAAATGGAAGAACCATAAAAAAAATTACGGATATTCCCTCAAATTGCTCAAGCAAGCATATCGATCTGTTATTTACTGGAGCAGGCGAACTCCCTCCTCCTGCTTTAATTATCACGATTAGTAGTATTTTTTAACATTAAAAAGAAGACAAATAAATTACAACAGAAGAAACATAAAAAAAAGTTACGGATATTCCCTCAAGCTGATCAAATAGACATGTCGACATGTTGTCTGCTGGAGCAGGCGAATTCCCTCTTGCAGTTTTAATTATTACGATTAGTAGCATTTTTTAACATTTAAAATAGGACAAATAAATTAAAACGGAAGAACCATAAAAATTTATGGATGTACACTCAAGCTGCTCAAGCAGACATGTCAACCTACTGCTTGCTTGAGCTGCTTAGAAAATTACTACGGAAAAACCATAAAAAATTACAAATATACTCTCAAGCCGCTCAAGCAGACATGTCGACCTGCTGCTTGCTTGAGCAACTTTAATTATCATGAGTAACAAATTTAACACTAAAAATAAGACAACCAAATTAAAAAAGAAGAACCATAAGAAAATTACTGATATATCCTCAATCAGCTCAAGCACGCTGTCACACCCCACCCTAGGGTCGTGTCCGGTGCCCGATAGGGGCATCTAGACACATACTAATCCGAATTTCCTCCTCTATCTGGCCTGGAAACCTGCCGGAATTTCGGCAGAGTTTCCTCTGT
>JAPFFP010000070.1:7613896-7627348 GCA_026153255.1 Solanum medicagineum
CATGCTTGATTTAACTTTATAAATCTTATTTTATTTAATTTTATAACTAGCATTGAGTTGTCTCTTGTAACAGATGTAACTCATCCATTGAAGTTTCTAGAGATGTACATAAATATCGCCCAAAATAAGAAATGAATATTTTAAAAATTATAATGTGAAAAAGTTTGTTGTGGATGATACCATACATAACAAGTACCTTGTAATAAATTGAGTAAAAATTTTCCCTGATGGCTTTCTATGAAACAAACAAATAAAGGATCAAATGAATTAAAAATTTTAATAATAAGATAATAATTTTTAAAAATATTTTTGCATATTGCACGTATACTAGTGTCATGCATTAGTGTGTTTACTCTACTCAAGTCATGTTTTCTTCCTTACAAATTAAAAAGTTTGATCCACAATTAAAGGAATAGAAGCAATACTAGGAGGAGAATTAGTCAAATCATTGATTTCTTACCTCTCAATAACTAAACAAAATCTCACCAAAATAACCTAACATTTTAGTATGCAAATTTATTTTTTCCCTTCAAATTTTGATTGATGGGTGCTACAGAAGGAGATGAAAACAGTCATGAATACATGACAAAGATCAAAAGAAGGGAGCTTGGGATATCTTGTACATTGAACACAGAGGTAGGAGCTGTTTTAGCCGTGATTCGTCGTTCCCCTGAAGGAAGTTTGCATTTCTATCACCCCCGTGAAGAAAACTATGATTCTCAAATATCACATTCATTGAAATCACTAAGATCACTCATCTTTAATCCACAACAAGAATGGCTAACAATAGATCCAATGATATACCTTTCGCCTTTTCTTGACGTTGTACAAAGCGATGATGTTCCTTCTGCAGCTACAGGGGTGGCTTTATCATCTATCCTTAAGATCCTCAAGCTTGAAATTTTTAATCACAAAACGCTAGGAGCAAGAGAAGCTATTAATTCAGCTGTCACTGCTGTTACCGGTTGTCGTTTGGAGAAAACTGATCCTGTCTCTGAAGATGCTGTTATGATGAAAATTTTGCAGGCGTTGACAGCTATTATGGGACATCCTTCTTCTGTTTTGCTCACGGATCAATCTGTTTGCGCCGTTGTGAATACGTGCTTTCAAGTGGTTCAACAGTCAGCTAACCGGAGTGATTTGCTTCAGCGTAGTGCTAGATATACAATGCATGAGCTCATACATGTAATATATCAGCGTTTGCCTGAAATAGAGGTGAAGGATTGGGAAGATTCAGAGTCAGATACTGAGGATGGAAACTTGGATTCGGGGTATGGGATTCGTTCTGCTGTGGATATTTTTCATTTCTTGTGCTCGTTGCTCAACGTAGTTGAAGTCATGGAGACTGATGGAACCACATGTCAAACTGCTGATGAAAGTGTTCAGCTTTTCGCCTTGGTTTTGATCAATTCTGCTATAGAATTAAGTGGCGATAGCATAGGTAAACATCCAAAGCTTTTGAGGATGATTCAAGATGACCTTTTCCATCATTTGGTTCATTATGGAACGTCTTCGAATCCACTTGTATCCTCCATGATTTGCAGCATTGTGTTAAATATTTATCACTTTCTTCGCAGGTTAGTTAGTAGTTCAG
This sequence comes from Solanum medicagineum, assembly GCA_026153255.1. NCBI lineage: Eukaryota > Viridiplantae > Streptophyta > Magnoliopsida > Solanales > Solanaceae > Solanum > Solanum medicagineum. The sequence goes on from JAPFFP010000070.1 coordinate 7,615,491, forward strand.
AGGTCAAGATTGTTTAATAAGTGTCAGCTAGTCCATGTTGAATTCCAAAATTGATTACATTTTGTCTTCATGATCATATTCAGGTCGGTTCGTCTTCAATTGGAAGCTTTCTTCTCGTTTGTATTGCTTAAAATAGCAAGCTTAGCGAATTCGCTTCAACTACAAGAAGTAGCAATTGAAGGAATTATCAATTTTTGCAGACAACCAAGTTTCATAGTTGAAGTGTATGTAAATTATGATTGTAATCCCATGTTCAGAAATGTTTTCGAGGAGATTGGAAAGTCTCTTTGCAGGCATGCATCTCCTATTGGTGGCTCTGTGACAAGTTTACAAGTTCAAGCCTTTGAAGGACTAGCAGTGATTATTCATAACATAGCTGATAACGTTGACAAGGACTATGATTCAACACCTTCTGGACCGTATCCAGTTGAGATATCAGAGTACAGACAATTCTGGGAGGAGAAATCGAAAGAAGATGAAGAAGACTCAGAGAAATGGATTAACTCTGTTAGAGTGAGAATGGCACAGAAAAGAAAGATACTAATAGCCGGGAATCACTTCAGTAGAGATGAAAAGAAGGGACTGGAGTACTTAAAATTTTCCCTGTTGATCCCGGATCCTCCTGATCCGAAAGCCTATGCCATGTTTTTTCGGTATACACCAGGTCTAAACAAGACTGCAATTGGTGATTTTCTTGGTGATCCTGATGATTTCTACCTCCAAGTCCTTAAAGAATTTACGGGAACATTTGAGTTCATGGGAATGGTTCTGGACACTGCTTTGAGAACTTACCTAGAGACTTTTAGATTGCCGGGAGAGTCGCAGAAAATCCAAAGAATCCTTGAAGCATTTGCTGAAAGGTTTTTTGATCAGCAATCATCAGAAATATTTGTGACCAAAGATGCAGTGTTCATCCTTTGTTATTCAGTTATCATGCTCAACACTGATCAGCATAATCCACAAGTAAAGAAGAAAATGACAGAAGATGAATTTATTAGAAACAATAGAGCGATAAATGGAGGACAAGATCTTCCGAGGGAATATCTCTCGGAGCTTTTCCATTCCATTTCATCCAATGCAATCACATTGTTTGGTTCATCTGGTGCTCCTGTGGAAATGAATCCTAGCAGATGGATTCAGCTAATCAATAAATCGAAGAAGATGAAACCATTCATATTCAGCAATTTTGATCGACGACTAGGACGAGACATGTTTGCGTCAATTGCTGGTCCCACTGTTGCTACACTTGCAACGACCTTTGAACAGTCTGACGAAGAAGAGATCCTTCATGAATGTATTGAGGCTTTGTTTTCAATTGCTCGAATAACACAATATGGTCTTGAGGATACTCTCGACGAGCTTCTCTGCTCATTCTGCAAATTTACTACATTACTAAATCCTTATGCAACTTCTGAAGAAACGTTGTATGCATTCAGCAATGATATGAAGCCAAGAATGGCAACTCTAGCAGTTTTCACCATTGCAAATGACTTCAAAGAGTCCATCAGGGGAGCTTGGAGAACCATTGTGGACTGTTTGCTGAAACTCAGAAAGTTAAAGCTGCTTCCACAATCTGTTGTTGAACCTGAAAATGCTTCAAACTCATCATCCAACCCTCCAGGCGTACATGAAAGATGTGCATCAGTGGTGGTTTTTCCTAATCAAGATCTTAAATTTGGCAGCAAACGCCATAATTCCAGCGTAATTGGACGATTTTCACATTTTTTGTCCATGGAAAGTGTAGAAGAGTCCTTGAACCTGGGAGTAAGTGAGTTTGAACAGAACCTTAAAGTTATTCAGCAATGCCGCATAGGGAGCATCTTTAGCAATAGCTCTAGTTTACCCGAGGAATCGTTGATGAATCTAGGCCGCTGTCTTATATTTGCTGGAGCTGGTAAAGGCCAAAAGTTCAGCACCCCAATTGAAGAGGAAGAAACTGTTGGCTTCTGTTGGGATTTAATTGTTAGTATTGCTTCATCCAATACTCACAGACTAACAGTCTTTTGGCCTCATTACAATGAATATCTACTCGATGTTGCACAGTTTCCCCTATTTTCTCCCATCCCGTTTGCAGAAAAGGGTATCATCGCCCTTATGAAGATTTGTCTGAAGCTCTTGTCTTCCTTTCACTCAGACAAAGGTCCAGAGGAACTCATCTTTAGATCAATAAATTTGATGTGGAAGCTGGAAAAGGAAATTCTTGATACTTGTTGTGACGTCTTAGTACAATCTGTCACAACAATCCTTACAGAGTATCCTGCCAATCTCCAATCTCAACTAGGATGGAAAACAGTCATGCATTTGCTATCCGTCACTGGGCGACATCCAGAAACCTATGAGCAAGGAGTTGAGGCCCTTATAAATTTAATGTCAGATGGTTTCCACATTTCAAGATTGAACTACCCTTATTGTATAGATTGTGCATTTGGCTTTGTCGCATTGAAAAACAGCCCTTTAGAAAAGAACATGAAGATCATGGATTTGATGTCAGATACTGTGAATTTGTTAGTACAGTGGTACAAAAGTGGATATACCGATCCAGGGAGCTCGACGAGTATACATAGTAGTGCAAGCAGTTGTTCTCTTGAAGAAAGCTCAAAAGCTCTTAGCTCATCTAACTTAACAGTCACCTATTTTGCTAAACTAGGGGAAGCATTCAGGAAGACTAGCTTAGCTAGAAGAGAAGAGATAAGAAACCACGCGGTCATGTCTTTACAGAGAAGTTTTGCACTTGCCGAAGATTTATACTTCACATCAGCCAACATCCTTAGCTGTTTCAACCTCATACTCTTTGCAATGGTTGATGATTTGCATGAGAAGATGTTGGAATACTCTAAAAGGGGTAATGCAGAAAAGGAGGCAAGAAGTATGGAAGGAACTCTTAAGCTATCGATGGAAGTCCTAACAGATGTCTATTTACAATTCTTGAAACCATTATCAGAAAGTCCTAGTTTTAGGGCCTTTTGGATGGGGATCTTGAGAAGAATGGATACATGTATGAAGGCCGATTTAGGAGAATGTGGTGAGTCAAAGCTTCCCCTTACCATCCCAGTGTTGCTGAAGAAAATGGTTAGCACAATGAAGCAAAAAGAAATTTTAGTTCCTGGAGATGATGATGACTTGTGGGAAATGACTCATGTTCAGATACAATGGATTGCTCCATCACTTACTGAAGAACTGTTTTCAGATGTTTGATCACAGTATTCTTTCTCACACTAACTGAACATAGATTAGTTGTAAAGCATTTTTTTGGAGGTTACAGTATATAGAAGAAAAATAGCACGCGCACACCAACAACTGAGATAAGAAACACAAGTTTCTTCGATATAACATGTGATACAATGTTTAAACTATTTAAATGAAAGCTGTAATTTTATACTCTCTCTCACTTCCTTACTTTCTGATAATGAATGGTTCTGGGATTGGCAAGCCTGCACTTGGTCAAACAACATAGTACAAAATAAAAACCTGTGAGTCGAACAGTTTCTGAATAGCTTTGGATTGGTGCTTTCTGATCTATCCATCAGAAGTACAGAACTTCTCGAACAAAATTTTATTGCTCTGAATTCTCTTACAATTTCAACAATCTCCCACAATTTGTAATTAGCTAGCTGTCGGAAAACGTAAGGCCCAGTAGAAGCATTCCAGAAACATACTTCTTACATCAATAATAGACAGAACGAATCAGCTGGATATTTTATGCATATTCATGATGGGCTAATCTACATGCTTGTGATGCTGTTTTAAGTGTAGGCAGCACCTGAATGCTTGGATTCAGTAAAACTTTATGAAAATTTTCTTACATGATATGGGGAAACAACTTCATATTGATGAAATCATTGAGATTTCTACCAAAATTCGGTGCAGGGCTTGCGGTTTGGAGAAAAAAGGTGAGTGATCAGCACCCTTGATATTAAAAACCCGTTCTGGTGGATTTTGGCTGATCATGTTCTGTTGTAAAGCAATTGGTATAGCATTATCTTCTGTTGTTTCTATGTAAAACCGTCTGATGGAACCATACTTGATCTCAGACAAAGAAAGCTTCTCAAGGACTGGGGAGAATGGAATTGGCCTCATTGAAACAGAAGCTAATGCGACGTCCTGAAAAATAAGATCCATTAATAACAGTATGTGTATACAACATCAATTTCAAACAAACCATTTACTAGAGAAGAGCAGTTTAACAAGTAATATTAACTTTGTTATCTACAGAAAATAGTTCATACAGCATAACATACCTTAGCAGGACTATGGTTGAATAACAAGTCTTTCACAAGTGATTTGTCCAGATTAATGGCAGTTGGTGGTTTGTCATTCCCATTTGCATAGATAAACATTTGAGACTGTCGCATACGGTCATTTGATTTCGTCTGAAATAATTATGAGCTTTTTGTTAACCACAGATAAACAAAACTATCCGCCCCCTAAATAACACATGACCAACTAAATATAGTTGACGAGAGGGAAGACAACAATGTAACTATAGCTAGCTTGAGAAGAATGACATTATTCAGTCCCGTGCTTTATGGTATATGGAATGCAGGATAAAAAGGAAATGAAGAGTTAAAGATGCTCTAAATTCTAATCCACTTCATTCTAAATTAAAAGATCAATGAAACTTCAGGCAGTTTGAGAAGGATTGCAGGAACGGCGAGGAGGGATAGTCCCTTCCATGTCACCAATTCCTTTTCTCTCCTCTCCAGAGAAGACATGGGCTATTTATTTTCCTGTTAAGTGGTTTCCTTCCTTTCCATGTCAAAAAGGCTGTTTGCATTGAGATAAACACAAACATCACTCACAATTTTGCACAAGCTATAGCTGGTTACAGCTTAATCATTCGTGAGAAGTGTATAACCCCACAGTTATTAACAGAAAGGACGTTGAAGTACATGTTTGTTGAAAAACTGCAAAGCATAAAAATGCGTGAATAGAAGAGATTCTGTATTTTCTACAAGAAATTCAAATTTCTTCATGTATGGATTGAGACATTGCTGTCTTCACTGGCAAACCTCTAATGCTGTTAACATCAAATGCCAAAACAAGGTAGGAAATTCTAGAAATCCATGCCCCAAATACTGAGAAGATAAATACACTCTAATTCTAGCAAGACAATACTCCTTGCATAAAAATTATGACAGGGGCTTAAGTGTCACTTTTCTAATCATATGCTAGTGTGTGTAAATCAAGACAGAATATATGATACTTTACAAGAAGATGTATAGAATAGATAGATGAGTAAAGATCCGGGAAAGATCAAATGAAGCAATAGATAAATCTATCGATCAACATCTACCTTTTTTGAGAAGATATCGAGAGCACTTCGTCCACTAGTGAGCATTGTTGCAGCAACAAATATAGCTTTTGAAACTTTATAGGGATAGAGCTCCATAGCAAATGATATGCACGCACCACCAAAATCATGTCCTACCAAAATCACCTACACAGTTGATGAAAGATTACAAGATTTAAAGATACTAGAAGAGGAATAGTGGATATCAAGATGCATCTTTCAAACTCCAGGAACCATTGGAAAATTTCAGCATATATATAATCTCCAAGTATGACGAAACTAGATCAAAGCCCCTTACAGTGTAGCTAATTGCACTAAATTGTGAAGAACAAAAAAAGATCCAACCCCCCATTATATTATTAATCAACTTTGTCAATCGGCACAAGCCAGCAGTCCAATGTAAAAACTATCATTCCTGTTCCTTTGTTTTCTTTTCTTGAGGAGGGGGCGAGGCTGTTCATCGACAAAAAATTACATGGTATATATAAGGTATTTTTTAAAATGTTAGTGTGAATATATAGATTTTGAATCCCCTGAACACAAGACTAGAGGTTGGTTCAGTGGACTCATGATTCACCGTGATGTTCCAAGTTCAAAATTCCCTCAGGCTCTGGCAGAAGAGACACTCATGACCATCACAAATGAACCAGACATTCTCTCAATCACTATAGACAATAAATTGAAGAAGCATGTCAATTTCAAATGATGCTTATTAAAGAGCTGAACTTGTTATGAGCACTTTAACTAATCAATCACCAGGATCTTTCTCTAGGCTTCAACACCATCACAATTTTAATAAGATAAAAGATAAGACAGTAACAAACTTGAATCAGAGAAAAGAGAAGTGCTCGAAACCTTCTCTCCATCAGCAAGCTTTTCAAGAAAAGCAGTGAGTGGCTTTGCATATTGCGATAGGCTGGTGATACTATTTGTGTCAAAAGAATGAACACCTGAACCAGTTAAATCCACTGCAGTAACCTTAAATCCAGCCTCCTCTAAAAGTGCAATGGTTTTATACCAACACCATGCTCCAAATCCACCACCATGGACAAGGACAAAGTGATTTGTCTCTAAATCATCGATTGTTAATACCTGTCCATTCTATATGGAGTACATCCATTTAGCATGAAAATGGAGGATCAAATATAGTCAAAGTCAGAATACAGCAAGTGGTTTCTTTACTAATAGAGCAGAAATGAAACCTCTTGATTTATCAGTCAAAAGACCAGATTCATAGAGAAAGTAAAAGAAGCTATATTTCAGAAATAACTCACTATGAGGAAGCTAGTATCAGTCTAATACAGAAAACATCACATCAATGATTTATGTTGTGTTAATATTTTTAAATTTTGTAATGGAAAATAAGCTCGAGAAACAATGACTTTGTTACACCACCTTCCAACGCAGTATGTATATATCTTAAATGCTTTTAAAATTGAACACTCGAAAATAACCTTATTTTTTTGAGAAAACGTCTTGTCATTTTCTTTCATGCCAAACACACCCTTAATTAACTTGAATTTGCCATAATAATAGGCATACCTTGTTAACAAGCTGATGAGGATGAGTAAGAGATGGAGACCTAGAACTAGAGCAACGTGCCAGTGCTTGAATCTTCTTGTTAGACTTACAATTCGAATACCGCTGCGACGTTGGACGATCAAAGGAAACGTTTTGCTGAAAGAGAATTGCAGCTGCCAGCGCTCGATCGTCGGCGAAACAATCTTCCTTTCTGGACGACCTTGCACTTGATGATTGGTTTGTTAAGCGCTTCGATGGCCCCTTCTTCTTCTTCACGGTGCACTTCCGGGAGAAACACAAACCCATTCTCAGCGATCGAGTCTGAAAATATTGAATTTAGGAGATGAAGGTCTTGTTATGCTGATGATTATATAAAAACATGTGAAAATGGACTCTTTTTTTCGACATTATTACTCAAGCAACCTCATTCGCAAACCCATTAACTACTATTTATGATATTATTCATATATCACACCACTTAAATACTTGCACCACGAAAATCAACTAAAAATAATTACTTTCTCCGTCTGTATTTATTGACTTGGCACACAAATTAACAAGTGGTAAATAATACCCATAGTTTTACCAATGCCTTCAAAAATATAAGAGACAATGATAAGAGTAATTTAGAAACGGTGTAATACACTCGGCAAGTATTGTTGGACATGGGTGTTATGTGACACAATTTTCTCTAAAAGATTTACTAAATAGTCCCACGTAATTACAATTAGTTCCTAATTTACCCTTATTATTTATTATAGTCATTTCCCTATTACATTTTTCAAGACATCATATTTATTATATTCAAAGGGTAATTTGGTAAAATTACCCAATCATTTACTACTTGTTAATCCCTATGCCAAATTAATAAGGACCAACTAAAGTTGGATGGAGGGAACAGGTAACAAAGCATATTGCATCTGTACTATATTAATTGAATTTGTGAGTCAATGCACACATATCAAGAAGAATACAAAATTTTAATCATACTTTTCACTATTACCTTTTGTATAGTCATAAATATGTTGTATAATTTATCTCCTAAAAAATATAAAAGGACAAATATGGAAAAAATTCCAAACATTCATCTTGAATTTTGAACAATTCAACTATTTTGAAACTTGAAAAAAAGGTCTAAAAAATTCAATTAATTTGAGACGGGGTATATATTTTGTAAGTGACACTGCATGAGCCAAATTAAAGTTGTGTAGTTCAAGTTGATTTAGCGCTGGGATTCGACAGCCAGATTCCTAGTTTGATCCTAAATAAATAGCCTCATTTGATATCCTGTCATAGGTGAATTGTATTTTGTTTATATATACTTTTTTAATATGGTATTATATTTTAATAAAATGACATTGCTGACGAAAACTTATGTTTACGCCACTGTACTCCCTCTGTATCATGATGTTAGGTGTTCATCATACCATAAATTGCTATTTTTAATTATTTATCAATTTACATCGAATTGAAGAAGCAAAATTATAATTTTTCTTTCATCATATAAAGTTATATAAAATTCATTAATTTATATTTATACTATATTAAAAGTGTGAATGTTTGTTGATTGAATTTTTTGCTCTTCATTAAAAGACTTTGTTTTAGACAAAATCGTCTTTTCATCTTTGTTGATTGAACTTTTTTCCCTTCATTAAAAGAATTCGTTTTAGACAAAATCATCTTTTCATTTTTTTTTTAGAATTATTACTTTAATAATATTAAAAATAAATAAAAATTAAATAAAGAAAATCTTAAACAAAGAATCATTTTCCAACTAAAATAGATTTGGTGTAAAAAGAAATTAGTGAAAAGGAAAAAAATTAAAAGGAAAACACGTCCAAAAAAATAAAAGGAAAAATTAAATAAAGAAAAATCCCTACACAAAGAAATTTTTTTCAACTAAAATAGACCAAAAGAAAATTAGTCAAAAAAAAAAAAGAGAAACGTCCAAAGTGAAAAAGAAAAAAAGATTTAAGGAAAAAACTTCCAGTAAAATTTTTCTTTTTCGTAGGGAACACAGTTTGGTAATTTTATTTTTACTTTTTTTTCATTTAACTAAAACAAGTTTATCACTGAGGAGGAAACCCAAATAATGATTTTTTTAAAAAAAATTAAATGAGTAAAAGATATTAATTGTTTGAAAATAAATAAAAATTCTTCTAATTTTATCATGAATCCTAATTATATGACGAAAAGTTGTCCTAAATATTATTTGCAAAAAAAATTAAATGGTGAAAAGATATTAATTGTTTGAAAATAAATAAAAGTTCTTCTAATTTCATCATGAATCCTAATTATATGATGAAATGTTTTGTCCCAAATATAATAAAATATTATTTTCTTTCCTTTTTGATTTATGACTTCTCTACGTCTATAAAAATACTTCAATTTCAACTTTTGATTCATTCACTCCCTTCATCAATGTGCTAAGTGCTGTTGGATCTTATTTTACGATTTTTTTCCGAACTTCAATTTGATTATCAGGTTTCCTTATATTATACATTCACTTTCTTTGTTTTATATTCTTTTCCCTTTCTTTTTCACTTTTTGAATTTAAAGAAAATAATATTAATTATTATGCCAGCTTAACTTGCTTTATTCGAATCATATTATGGTCTTCGTTTAGTTAGTTTAGTCTAATATATTTTCGTTATTTAAAAATTTCTATTATTTTGTTTCTAACATCTCTATCTATTCACAAGTAAGGTAATACTCCTTCATCTTATTATTTTTTGATGTTATAAATTCATAGATTCTTCTTCTTATTATTTTTTTAAACAATTTATTTTTGGCAGTCTTGCAATAAATTCTGAGGAGGACTTGATCAATGAAATTATGACAATTAATACCTTAAGAAATACAATTCTTACTAGATAATAAAAGTATTACTTATTGGCGGTGGACCAATAAAACAATATAAAAAAGACACCAATAAAGGAACTCGGAAGATTTTAACATTTATTGACGAAGTTAAGGATTAAAGATGTCATCAGACAATTCTGAGAATTGTTCTTTGTGATTTGAGGTAAACTTACTACGGAGTATATTTTTTAATTTATTCTTAAAGTTAATTAATAATTTATTATTGTATATTCTTGAGAAACAAATTACAAATTAAAAAGTTGTCAGTTGTTATTTTTATATATAATGTCTCATATACAGTTATTAGTTCTAAATTATTTAATTTATAGTTTTTGTTCATATTATTCGGATCACGTCACATAAAATTTGTTAGCCATTGTAATTCATATATCAATAAAAGATTTTCCATTCAAGATTAATATAACAAAATTTATTATATCTTTTCATATAAAAAAATCACTAAGTATGATTAAAGAAATTTTCTCTTACGTAATAAACAATAATGGGCCATATAGCACATCAATCCTTACTTTTCTGGTAACAAGGAAAGTAAATTAGATTTTCCTAATATCCTGTTTTAGATTTAAAATATGGAGAGTATTACCATAATAATTTTTAAATATGTAAAAGTGGAAAACTAGAAATAACAAGTTATTTATCGATATCTATCTATATATGTATCTATACTATATTAAAAGCGTGAAGGTCCTTAATAATGTTGATTGAACTTTTTATCCTTCACTCATCTTTAGACAAAATCGTCTGTTCATAATTTTTTTTCAATTAATATTATTTTTATTATATTTACTATCAACTATAGTATAACTCCTAAAATAATTGGGAAACTCTTAATTAGACGAATTTTTGGTCTCCGTGCGACAATAAAAATGTGTTACTTTAAGATATCCTTAAATAATAATTAAAAAAAAACATGCCTAACTATACAGGGAGAGACTTCTAAAATTTTTAAATTTTTAAATTTTTAAATTTGTTTACCTTTTAAAATTTAAACTCTCTTAAGTTTCTTATTTAAAGTCTTTTAAGTTTTAAAATTTTAAACTTGTTTTAAATTTTAAAATTCTTTTAAGTTTCTCTTTTCTTTTTCTTTCCGTGTTCTACATAAAATTGTTGTAACTTTTGTAGCTTTGTTAATAGTTCTTTATTTGCTTCCGTGTACTTTTGGCTTTTGGACAAAGCTTCTTTCACAATTAGTTTAATATTATTTGATTTAGGTAAGAAAAAGATTCTTTCACAATTAATTTAATTTCTATTTAGCTTTTGTTATTTGATTTAGGTAAAAAGCTATAATATTTAACATTTCTAGATCAATTAAAATTTTATCTAATATAAAAAATAATTTATAGCTTTTGTTATCTGATTTAGGTAAGAAGTTATAATATTTAACACTTCTAAATCAATTAAAATTTCATCTAATGTAAAAAATAATTTTTTATAATTCTATTTAAGTAATATTTTGGATCAAAAGCCTCTTATTCTTCTACTACTTCTTACACCTATTTTTTCTTTTTGTTCTTATCTCATTCTTTCAATCTTTGTATTCACTATCTCATTCTTTCTACCTTTCTTTATTGCTTTATTTAATAACTTTAAAGATTATATATGAATTGTACATGATCAACAATTGATAATAAATTCTCTCCTTTTGATAATTTGTCGTGTTTATCTTCCAATTAAAAGTTTCTGATTAAAAAAATTGAAATAGCATGATATCGCCGAATGAAGCTCTCACAAAAATTTAAAGATTTATCATTTTTTTTATTGCTTTCTTTGATTTTGCATTAGTTTTAATTATGTTATTAATTATCTTTGATATATTATTCATTAGTATTATGAATGATTTAATAATTAAAACTTATTTGTTGAACTCAAAATATAAAATTATCTTGACATGTAGAAGTTTTATTGAATAATAAAATCAAGGCCATAAATCTATAATATGGGGGATAAATATAATGGTACATATTTAACATTGTACCTACTCTCCCTCTTTATTTTTCTATAATGATCTTGCATATGTTGTATCGTAACATGCCTTATTTTAGTTGTGTCACGACCCCACCCCGGAGCCGTGACTCGTGCCGATTAGACACTAGTGCTAACATCCAATCACAAAGGTTCCTAAATTAGTTTACCAAATTCTGCCGGAATTTCGGCAGAGTTTCCT
>JAPFFP010000070.1:7675168-7706821 GCA_026153255.1 Solanum medicagineum
ATTGAGGAAATTCAACTTAGTATGTGTCTAGGTGCCCTTATCGGGCACTGGTCACGACCCTAGATTGGGATGTGACACTACCCCAGGTTTCACGAACCAACTTACAGGTCGTGCAATGCTCTTAAGACCTTTTGTCATAGCTGACAGATAGAAAATTTTCAAAATTCATTTTCTTGCATTTTCATACTTCTCGCAAGTGGGGTCTTACAATTTCGTAGCTTGTGGTGGGTTCTGCAGGTGTACAAGACCAAGTGGCCCTCCACGAAGCCTTTCATAGCTCGTGGACCTCGCCACTGGCTGTGAAAGGGCTCATGGGGGAGGCCCTTGTTTGGTCGCCACTGTCTTGCCTAAGGGTGCCACCACGGCACCATCACGGTCCATAAAGAGCACCACATATGTGGTAGTGACCATGGAGGGACCCTTGGCCAATTTCCTTTTAAGAAACCATTATCTCGTATCCTGGAGGTCATTTATGACAGGTGAAGCCCATCGTGCATGGGGTTTGGCTTATTTTTTTATTTAGTTTCATTAAGGGCCCTAAGGTAATTTGGTTCACTCCCAACTTTTTTATGACTTTTATGCGTAACACCCCTAAGTGAACCCTCATTCATTCAATACACTTCAATTTAAATTTCGAATACTCAAACTCTAGAATTCATGTTCTCGAACTCTATTCAAGTCAAACTTTGAAGATTCAAGCCAAAAGATTCGAGGATGCTTCAAGCTCTAGCCTAATTCAACTTAATCTTCTAAATTTCTTCAAGATATGTATAGTTTCATTCATGATTTCTTTCCAATCATGAAGCTCCAAATTCTATTTCTTCAATTTCATGATTTTTAAGTATGATTAGCAAGTGGGTCTTGTAATTTAGCTTCAATTTGATGAAATAAGTTATGGGTTGATTTCAGTTGATGATTTTAGCTTGATTTGAATCTTACTATGTCAATTTACATGGATTTTATGAGAACTGAATAGCATGTCCCTTTTTATAATGACTTTATGCATGGGTAATTTCAAGTATGTTTCAATTGTTGATTTCTTCATTGATTAAGTATGATTTCATCTTATTAACATGTTTTGAGTATGATTTCTAAGTACCCATGCTATTCCTTAATTTCTCATGGCATAAGAATGCATGAACAAAGTATTTTATGAGATTTATGATGTGGGTCATTACCTAATTATGACTATAACTGAGATTTCAAGACAAGTATGGTTATGACATGACATGTGATCACATAATCTATCATATGGTTTTAAGCAATTATGGTCGTGTATTCACCATCATGTTCAAGTGTGAATGAGCTACTATGTATGTAATCATGGATTTAAGTATGATTTGTCTTTTAGCCCAAGTATGTATTATAATGAAATGTGATTTGGCTCTTAAACCTAAGTATGCATGATTATGATTTGAAAAGACTTATGCTCATATTTCAAGTGTGTATATGTATATGTATTCTCGTGGGATGATGACTTAGCATCGAATAACATTAGAGGTGGGGGCTCGACCCAAGGGATCCTTATATAAAGTCTCTATCACAATCTAAGCCTAGGGACTAGACGTGACACGATGAATGGAGAACTCAAAGGAACCCCAAACAAGCCTCTTAAGCATGCATAGCATATCCTTGGTTACAAAAGCAAAAACTAAAGCAAATAACACATATTTCTAGGGGAAACGTGGCTTTGGGATCACACCATGGGATGTTGCAGGGAAGAGGATTAACATAGACCACATAGCAAATAAAGTCTAAGGGGCGAATAAGTATGACTCACGCTATGGAGGCAATTAAGGGCTTAGGACTTCCATCTCATCCATACCACAAGCATTCAACACATAAGATGGAATAAGGAACTAAGGGAGTCTTTCATAATACATAGCATAATTAGAGTCGGGCTCAATACATCATATCCAAGTATCCAACAACACCTCTAATACGAGTGAAACAAGGGCTAAGACATCTCTGAGGCTCACCCTCAATAGATAGTATCCAAAAATACACAAGTCTAAATAAGGCAAGAAAGTAAATGATTATTATCCCCAAAGTGGAGGACTCACCAAAAGTAATCTCCAACCAAATCGTCTAGCCACATAGAGGAGGAGGATGGATAGGAGCTCTGGTCCCTATATGGTTAGATTATGTAGGTAAAAGTATGCATTAGTTCTTGGAATCTACTAAGCATGCGGAGTGCAATGCAACAAAAAATATAAGCCATAATTAAGAAATATGCATAGTCATAATCAATAGATATAAGATCAATATGTCATGAATGCTCAATGCCTTAGTCAAACATGCATAAGGAATCATCAAATCATATAACGTATCAAACATAGATGGGAAGGGACCATAACCAACATATAAGACCAAGTGAGCTACTGTCGACCCAAGCTTAAGGCCTAGGCCTGACACGACGAATGAAAAACCCAAAGGATACCCAAAACAAGACTCTTAGCATATCAATCACAGATCCTTGGTCGCGGAAGCAAAATATCAACAACAAGAGACATAAAGAAGAGAAACGGGACTAAGGAAAGTCTTAGACAACCATAAAACATTCAAGAGTCAAGATCATAGCATAATTACATCAATCGTTCCAACAACACTTCTAGCATAGATTGGGCGGGGGACAAGAAACTTTTCAAGCTCACCCTCATAGTATCAAATGTTCAATGTAAAGAGATAAAAAAGCAAGAGTAGCATAGCTAGTGTCCCCGTACTTGAGGACTCACCAAAGCTTATCTTCAAGATGCTAAAACTAGCCACGTGGAGGATGATCGTTAGGAGCTCCGGTTCCTACATTGTAACATCATGTAGGCATAGAGTATGAGTTAGTATGTTTGAATGTACTAAGTATGTAGGACGCAATGCAACAATACATAAGCCAATATAGTCAAAATGCATAATCATAAGCAATGGATCAATATAATATCAATATGGCATGCATGATCAATGCTTGAAGTAAAATATGCTTGTAAATCATATATCTTGTATAGAACATAATCTGTGTATGGGAGAAGACCATAATCATAGACCAAGCAACTAATACTAAGAATACAAGGCATGTCACCCCCTTGGAAGATGATTGAGGTACCTACCCCTCAACTTGGTAGTACGAGCATGTCACCCACTGATGAGGTGGTCAAGGTACATACCCCTTTATGTGGTAGTACGGGCATGTCACCCCCCGATGAGGTGGTCAAGGCATGTCACCCCCTTAACAAGGTGATTGGACATGTCACCCCCCCTCCCCAATAAGGTGTGGTCAACTTGTAACACTATAGATACTTTTATGAATTCAATACATACATGCAATCCATTAATCATCATATAGTCACTTGATTCATAATCCATGTAATAGATTGTCAATAGCTCAAGAATCCTTGTCAAGACATTTTATCAAACACTTGGCGGGTGTGCAATGCTAGTTCAAAATCATGTAATTCAAGAGTGAAGTAATGTGAGAAAACTTAATGTAAATCAACTGACCAACATTTAGTAAAACCCTCATGTAAGATACCTTGAAATACATCATCAAATCTCATAATAGAACATAGTTTCATAGCCCAAAACATGCATAGTCACAATAGACTAACCATCTCATAGTATAAGCTTGAAATAGATAGATATGTGTTTACAATCAACATTTCATAAAATCCCAACATAATTTGTAATCATAATTCATAATAAGTAATACCCATAAGTAATACAACTTGAAATCATGCAAATTTCATAAAAGGGGAGGTTGGGCACCATGGGCAAAAGGATCCAATGATTGAAACCCACATATGTCAAATTTGGGAATTTCCTTGATGTAACTTTGGAGAGAACTTGAAGCTTGAATAAAGTTCTTGAGATTCAAAATTAAGCTTAGGACACTTGAATTTGGAGGAAATATTAGGTTAAGTGTTAGAGAGGTTTTGAGAAGAAGGTCTTGAGTGATATAGAGTTGAAACAAATAGCTAAATATAGGTGTTTTTACGCATAAATGGGCATGGCCAAGACCCCAATTCTTTAGGTCGAAACAGGAGAATTAAGGAAGTGCAAACACACCTCTGCGATAGATCCGCATTGTGGAGGAATCGCAAATGCCTTTTGTTTTCAGAATTTATATGAAAATGGAATTTCGCTATGGGTCTTCTAAAATTGGGGTTATACTCATTTCCCACTCATTTTTGCCCTAGATTAAGAATATGAAGTCGATTTTTTTGATATCACGGATGAATTTTGAGATATATGGAAATTACGATTATGGGCATTTCCAAAGCACATTTTTGGGGCATTTCTACTACTACTTAGAATCCCGATATTCACTCCACATTGGACTAGGAGTGGTCTACTTTGCTAGGGTAAACCAAACACTCACCTTATGGAAACTCCTCCATTTTAGAAAGTGCTTCATAAACACCTTATGGGACACCACCTTTTTCGGTTAACATTATGATAACAACCTAACACAACCCATTTTGGTATTTAACCAACATGTGACATATGAGAACACCACCCTTTTTGGTCAATCATGTAACATGACTTATATGGATCCATTAGCTAATTCACCAACCTATTGTGGCAACATAGTTATGGAACAATGGTTATCTACCAAGGTCCTCTCGGTGCTAGGTCACAATCCCAAGGAATATTTAAATCATACAGCTATATTGTTCAAAGCATCACAATATCATATTATAGAGTTGCTCATCAAAACCAAAGCTTTATATCATCAAAATAAACCTTCATAACTTTCATAATTTTTCACAATATTCTCATATCTCATGGCATGCATAATAGCCCTTCAAACTCATATCATTTCAAAATTCTCTTAACTTGGCTTTCACCAACATAGAAGCTTGGCATATAGATGTAATCAAATCATGGTGGGTACATATACATGAGTTCAAAACCATGCAATTCATGTGTAAATGACTTGAGAAGAGTAAAATGGAACCACTTGAACATTATTCAAAATAACCCACCAAAAGGCATAACACGACTTAGCTAGGGTATCATCAACGCTCATAAAATCCATAAGTTTCACACGGCTTTCCAGTGCATAATAATATACATAAATTAAATACCATAAATCTCTTAATAATATTATCATATAAAAGACTTCACCAAAAGCATCCATAAACATCCATAAATCTCATATAGTTGAAAAGGGAGAATGGTTGTACTTGTGGAGAAATTATCTCCACAATCATACCCATATACCTTAGTTGGTTGGAGATAGAAATCATGCTGAAAAGTAGAGGGATTCTAGAACCCTAGTTGGCACCCTTTGCTTGAATGTCATGAGGAGCTTGAGAGAGTTTGGGAGAGATTAGACTTGGAATATTTTTGAGAATGAGTTGGAATGGCGTGACTTAAGGTTGAAGAGGCTTGATAAGGGGTCTTTTGGAGGCTTAAACAATGTAATATAACATTAGGATAATAGAAAGTATCAAATTTACCCTTCTTAAGATCCTATCGACAGGACCATGGGACCCCATTTACATGTCGTGGTCCAGTCTACGGGGCCGTAGAAGAGGGGTATCCTCTAATAACATTTTGGACCCTCAGAAACCTTCTTTAAATCTCAACCTAAACCTGATTTACAACGCATAAGTCAGTCTATGGGCTATCTAATTTCTTGTACATTGAATCCCTGAAAATATCAAATTTCAGCAAGTCGGCAATCATTTCACGAGCAGGAATTACGGCTCATAGAAACCTTCATGGGAACCACTGATACTCAGAAAATTTCTAGAACTCATTTCTTAGGAACTTTTACACCCTCCAACATGTGGGGCCTTAAAGTCTCCTTCTTATAACTATATGCCACTGCAGGTTCATGTTTATACCCCTTTGTGGATGACTATGTACGTGTAAAATCCTCTATGAAATGGGTGGTGTTCCATAAGGTCAGGTACTTCTTCGAAATAGGTGGTGTTCCACAAGGAGGAGTCTGGTCTACCTTTGGCAAGTAGATAACCCTTTCTCCGGTGTAGAGTAGATGTTGGAATTCCATGTAATAGCTTGCATGGTCTTATATGTTGGTTCAGGTCCCATCCACTCTATGTTTATGTATTATGGCATTCATGCATCATGGGTTTAAGGCATATTGTTATGACATTCTTTCCTATATACTTTCTTCTATATATATATGCCCTTGTCATCTAATATTGAAATGCATGTTATCATGTCCATATGCGTAGCATGCCCGAATACTTAATACATTCAAACGTACTAACACATACTCTTTGTCTACATGATCTAACTATTTAGGAACCAGAGACTTTCCTCATCCACCTCTTCATGGCTAAATCGACTTGTGGAAGTTTGCTTGTGGTGAGTCCTTTGTTCTAAGGACAAGACAACCTTCTATCTACCTATTCTATGTATAATTTTTTTATGTCTTTACTTTGAGGGTGAGCCTGGGACATGTCGTGGGCCCCATCCTATCTATGAGTTAGAGACATTGTTGGATGTCATGAAACTCCATTTAGGAGCTTGTATGGTTGATGCTTAAGAAGATTATTCTTATGTCTTGTCTTGTGTTGATGATGTTATGATGTGCTGATGAGATGATGAAATTCCTAAGTCTCTACTCCTATAGCGTGAGTCATATGAACCCCGCCCCTTAGACTTGCTATGAATGTGTGATGGTAAGTCCCATGTTCCCTATCCCCATAGCTTGAGTCCCAAATCCCTGTCCCTTTGTGAAGTTGTGTGAAATTGATAAAGATCAAACAAGAAAGAAAGGGAAACGGGAACAAAGATTTTGTGGATTTAATTCAAGCTTTTGAAATTATGGGCAACAAGGGACTAAAACCCTCACCTCCCAATTGATTTCAACAACTCAAATCAAACCCTAGAAGGAAACATTGAAGGAAACTAAGAACCACAAATGGGCAACCTTCAATTAACCAAGCAAATAAGTCAACTAATAATTCTAAGAGTTCACCCTAATTACTCACTAATTACTCAACTAAGAAGATACTACAATTTGAGAATTCAATATTCAAATAGTCTAAGCCTTCCAAATGATAAAATAAGACAATTTATACTAAGTAAATAAAAGAAGACATTTTCTTTACAATTTTACCCTTAATGAGTAAGGGCCTTGTTTGGTTGTCTTCTTTTAAATCCTTGAATTCAAGTAGTAGCCATTTGCACACATGGCCTCTTTTCTTCCTTCTTCTCACATTGATAGACCTTCCACACATTTTAAGTCTTTCTTTGGTGACCCTCACGTTCTTTTAATGCTTTCTTGTTCATGAACATTGCTTGTAGGTCTTAAAGATCTTTTGCTTGACTCCTTGTGGATGGTCTTGAGGGGTATATCCCACTCATGTTGGTGCCATCTCTAATTTGCATGTTATCATCCTCCCCTTCTTGAAAAGGGTTCGTCCTCGAATCCAAAGATTCACCTACAATACAAGGAGATAAATCACTAACATTGAAAACATTATGAATATTATACTCACTTGGCATGCCAATCATGTAGGCATTGTCATTGATTCTCTTGAGTACTTTGAAATGTCCATCTCCTGTTGGGCTTAGCTTTCCTTTTCGAACATGTCGAAACCTCTCTACCCACACCCAATCATTTGGGTTGAAGATTGCTTCCTTTCTCCTCCAATTCTTTCGAATAGCCACCTTAGAATTGTTCATTTCAATGGTCTCTTTAACCTTTGCATGAATGCTCATCATCTCCTTTCCCCTTTGCTTGGCATCTAGGCTCAAAACAACATTACTAGATAATGGAGCCATGGTTAGTGGAAACAAAGGTTTTAAGCGATAACATGCCTCAAATGGTGATATTCCAATAGAGGAGTGGAAAGACCTACTGTATGTAAATTCAATAAAGGGTAAACTGTCTTCCCAAGTAGTTGGGGTTCCTCTAATCATGCACCGAAGCATACTTCCAAGAGTCCTATTGACTACTTCAATTGGTCCATCCGTTTGAGTGTGGCAAGAAGTAGAGAACATAAGTATGGTACCAAGTGTACCCCATAGATTCTTCCAAAAGTGACTAAGAAATTTGGAATCCTTATCACTAACAATGGTTTGAGGGACTCCATGCAATTTAAGAGCATTGATGACAAATAAAGATGCTACATGGGATGCATCATCACATTTATGGCATGGAATAAAATGAGTCATGTTAGAAAATCTATCCACTACCACAAATATGCTATCATGTCCTCTTTTAGTCCTAGGAAGGCCCAACACAAAATCCATAGAGATGTCCATCCATGGGCCACTAGGAGTAGGGAGAGAGGTGTACTTACCTTGGGGCATCATTCTAGAAGTCAGGGTAGTCACCAACATAAACCTTCTTGATAGGGCATTTGCTACCACATTTCCCTTGCCTTACTTGTCATATTCCTGCAAAAGAGAAGAAATGATACTAGGCAAAGTGCCAGTATTTTGGTTAGCATGCAATAAAAGGGTGTTGACAAGGCATTTGGAACTTCCACCATCCCCTTTGCCTCCGCCACCTTTATTTTCTGCCGAAGCTCCTTCATAGCCCGATAATCCTCACTCACTTGGTATGGAGTGAGAGGTGCAAGAACATACTTTCTACCTTCAATCGCAAAAGTGTATTTCTTGAGTCTTCCTTGGTGTACAACATCACTATCAAATGGACATGGTCTTCCTAACAAAATATGACATGCCAACATGGGTACAACATCACAAGTCAATTCATCGTTGTACTTACCCACACTAAATCGAATGCTTGCTTGTTTGAGGACCCTCATTTCTCCACTCTCATGGAGCCATTATAGCTTGTAAGGGTTGGGGTGATTTGTTGTTGGAATTCTCATACGTTCCACCAAAGAACTACTTACTACATTAGTGCAACTTCCACTATCAATGATTAAAGAACACACTTTATCTTGAAGTTTTCACCTAGCATGAAATAGATTCTCCCTTTGATCAAGCTCTCCTTCGGCAAGGGCTCCCATAATTCTTCTCACAACACATGAAAGATTGGAATTAACCTTCAAGTGTTCATCATTATCAAGTAAAGACTTTCCTTTCCCCATGAAACAAGCAAAATTGACCCTCTAATTCAACCTTTGTTCTTCATTTTCCGAACCATCTACCTCACCTCTATCTCCTTCACTCTCATTTTTTTCATCATCCTCTTCATCATCTTCGATCTATACCCATCCCGAAGAGCAACAACCGCCCCCATATTAGGACACTCACTAGCAACATGTCCCCTCCCTTAACATCTAAAGCATTGAATTGTAGAGGGACGAGGAAATTTAGGTTTAGCATACTTACCTCCTTGTGGTTCCTCAGTTGCCTTGGATTTGTGATCAAGCTTGACTTGAGTAGCTTGACCACCATGATTGCTCCATAGAAGATGTTGTTTTCAAATTATCTTAACCTTTGTCCCATGTTGAAGTTGAAGAACCTTTGGCCTTGTATGACTTTTCTTTTTTCAAATCCGCTTCTACCTTTGAGGCATCATGGAAAGCCGCTTCAAGAGTTTTATAGTGCTTAAGTTTCAATGGTTTCAAGATATCATGCCTCAACTTGGGCAAAAATCAGATCACCATACATTGCATGTTCTCTTCCATTTTAGACTTCATCCCCAAGTTCTCAAACTCATCATAATGCTCTTCAACACTTTTGGTACCTTGCCTCAACATAAATACCTTCTTGAGTACCTCTTGGTAGTAGTTTGGAGTCAAGTATCTCAACTCCATAAGTCCAGTCAACTCTTTCCAACTACTTAACTCATAGATAAGATGGCTCTCCCCTTTCCCTCCTCTTAGACTCCCACCAAGTGGATGCATACCCTTCAAATTGTGTGAGAGAATACATCACCTTCAAAGTTTCCAAGATATTATTTGTGAGAAAGATCCGCTCACTTTGAATTTTCCACTCCAAGAACTCATCGGGGTCACTACTTCCTTTTGAACATTGGAAGTGTAAATTTGATAGTGTTCAAGCCCCTATCTTGATCATTCCTCTCCCCAAACCTATTTCCTCTATTTCCCATCCTATCTCCTCTGTATCCCATCCTATCTTCTCTATTCCCATTCTATCTCCTTTATACCCATAATCTCAGCCTCCCATGCCATGATCCCATCCTAAGTCTCAAGGTCGGACTCCTTCCCTTTGTACTCCATAGGGATCCCTATCCCCATGCTCCCAAAACTCATCATTGTTGAGATCTCCATACATTTCATCATAGAGAGGATTTTGGTATTGGTAATATTGGTAGGGAATTTGTGGTGCATTTGGGGAGGTGATGGGTGACATGTATTGGAAGATGCAGTTGATGTGTTTCGGAATGGATTTTGGTAATGGACTTGGTTCGCCATAAAAGGAAGATTCTCTTGTGAAGGGTGATAGGGTTGTGGGTTTAGGTGTGGTGTAGCTTGTCTTGGATGGTTTGGATTGTTGTTCATTTGGAAAGTGGGGTTTTGGTAGCTTCGGGTTTGGCTTTGTGGAGGAAAACATAGATTATGGGCTTGTCCCAGGGTAATGGTAGTGGAATGCATCGATGTCCTCCTTATCTCCTCATTTTCGGGTTGAATTGCTTTTCCTCAATTCTCATTCTCCATCCTTACCAAACCTTTCCTCCATACCTCTCATCCTTCATTCATTTTTTCTATTTGTTTGGAGATGTAAGCAAGAGCTTCCATGATGTTTTCCGAACCTTCCCCAATTGGACTTGTATTAGACATGATACCTACAACACTGAACAAACAAGATTAGTAGCAAAAGCCTCACATCACTCGTATGTAACTCTCAATGCATCTTATATGGTGTCGTCTCAAAATTGATAATGAACTAGCTCCGCTCAATCAATTCAAGGTCACTTATCCTTTTTTGGTGGAGTGGATTCTTATGACTCTTCAAAGAAGGATGACTCAAGAAGAAAAACTAGAAGAAAGAGGCACAAGAAATATCGGACTCAAAAAACTAAGTAACAAAAGTAGAAGAGACTACTTGTTGTTACCTAATTTGAAAAATCAAAGAGATGATTTAATGTTTAGAAACTAGTTAACAAGTAATTAAATATGTTAATTAGATGTTAAATAGTTAAGGAATGTAAGAACAATGAGTGAAAAAGAAGAAGAATTGAGTTTGGACACTTAGAAAAAAATTTGAAGCCTTAAAGTGTTCATGACTTGAAAGGGGTTTGATTTGAAGATTAAAACTAGTTAACAAGTAGGGAAATATCTTAATTATTTGCTAAATAGTTGGAGAATTGAAGCGCAAAATTCTTTTAAAAAAAAAGAATCACGTCATTTGGACACTTAGAAAAAATTTTATGCCCAAAAACCTCCCATACTTAGAAAAAGTTTAGGGGTGTAAAAACTAGCAAAAAAGTCTCTGAAGTTGAGCCTCACGCACCACGTGGAACGTTTGGAAAGGCTGGCACTGCTAACTCACCTATTGCCACTGACTTGGCACTGATTTGACGTTGAGTTGGCGATGATGTGGGATTCTAATTTTTTTAAAAGAAATTCTAAATTTTTTTAATTAATTTTTTTTTCAAATTTCCCCTAAGGGCCATCCAACACCTTGACTAACATTGACTTCAAAAAAAAAGGGTCAAATGTACCTTTTGGTCATCTTTTTCTTCGAGAACACTTGAATATCTTCAAGAACACCTAGAACACCAAGAACACACACTAAATCCCAACACCTTCAAATCAACTCGAAATTAGCTCAAAATTTAGGATTAGTTTTCCCTTGATGTAGAGAACAAACCCCAATGATCATTAACCTTCAATTTCTTCTCAATCAAAGAACCCACATTCAAAGTTTGAAAAGTTTGAATGCTCAAAACCCTTCAATGACAACTTCACTTCCACAACTGCAAATTGAATGAAATCTAAGATTTAGGCTCAAAAAACACTAGTGAACAAGAATCTAGTGTCAAAAATAACAAATCGAATAAAAAAATTTGGGTGGTTTTTTTCTGGGATTTTTGAATTTTTGAGTAGATCAAAATTCCAAGACCTAGATTTGTAAAAAAACAAATCTAAACCTAAGCTATTGATACCAAATGATAAAGATCAAACAAGAAAGAAAGGGAAAAGGGAACAAGGATAGAAGGGTATGTGGATTAAATTCAAGCTATTGAAATTATGGGCAACAAGTGACTAAAACCCTCACCTCCCAATTGATTTCAACAACTCAAATCAAACTCTAGAAGGAAACATTGAAGGAAACTAAGAATCACAAATGGGCCACCTTCAATTAACCAAGGAAACAAGTCAACTAACAATTTTAAGAGTTCACCCTAATTACTCAACTAAGAATACACTACAATTTGAGAATTCAATATTCAACATAGTTTAAGTCTTCCAAATGATAAAATAAGACTATTTATACTAAGTAAATAAAAGAAGATTTTTTCTTTACAATTTACCCTTAATGAATAAGGGCCTTGTTGGGTTTCCTTCTTTTCAAATCCTTGAATTCAAGTAGTAGCCATTTGCACACATGGTATCTTTTTTTCCTTCTTCTCACCTTGATAGACCTTCCACACATTGTAAGTCTTTCTTTGGTGACCCTCACTCTCCTCTAATGCTTTCTTGTTCATGAAGATTGCTTGTAGTTCTTGGAGATCTTTTGCTTGACTCCTTTTGAATGGTCTTGAGGGGTACATGTCACTCATGTTGGTGCCATCTCTACTTTGCATGTTATTAGAAAATGAGTCGCATACCCTCTTATTCCATAGCTTGAGTCCAAAGACTCCTACACCCTAGTATCACTTTTAATGTTTTAGTTACGGTTTCGAACTAATGATTTGTGTATGGATGCTATGAGGCTTGTTTGTAGACTTTTTGATTTTCATTCTGAAACGCCCCAAAAACGCTCGAAAATGTACCTCTAAAATGCCCATAATTGTAATTTTCTTATATCTCAAATTTTATGTGTGATATCGAAAATCCAACTTCATATTCGTGATCAGGGAGAAAAATTGAGTGGGACATGGGTATAACCCCGATTTTAGAGTAACCATAGCGAAAAATAATTTTTCAAAAAAAATGATTTCAAGCGTTGATCCGCGCCCTGGCCGTGACGCGCCAGGGGCGCGGATCAGTGTTATTTTGTTCCCAGTTTTTTGTTTTGGCCTAAGGCTTTGGGGTCTTAGGCCCATGCCTTCCTATGCGTAAAAACACCTATACTTAGCCATTTTTCAACTCTATATCACTCCAGACTCTCTCAAAATCCTGTCTAACACTTAACCAAATATTTCATCAAAAAACTCAAGTGTCTCAAGCTCAATTTTGGATCTCAAGAACTCTCTTCAAGCTTTGAGTCTCCTTCAATTCTACACCAAGAAAACCCAAGTCTAAGGTATGTGGGTTTCATCCATTGGGTCCTATCACCCGTGGAGCCCAATCTCCATTTTTATGAGAAATGCATGTTTTCAAGTTGTATTACTTATGGGTATTACTTATTATGGATTATGACTATAAACTATGTTGGGATTTTATGAAATGTTGATTGATAATGCATGTTTTTGAGCTATGAATCTATTGTCTATTATGAGATTTGATGATGGATTTCAAGGTATCTTACATGAGGGTTTTATTATGTGTTGACGGGTTGATTTATATTGAGTTTTCTCATATTATTTCACTCTTGAAGTGCATGATTTTGAACTAGCATTACATACTCACTAACTTCAAGGATTCTTAAAGTTATTGATGATCTGTTACATGTTTTACAAGTCACGTGACTTTATGATGATTTTGAGCTTTCAAAAGATGTATTGAATTCATGAAAATGCTTATGATGTTGTAAATGTCGGATTAAGCCTTTTTTTTTCAAAGATTTTACCTTTTGTGAGCCTTTGATGTTAATGCAAGGATAATGTTTGATGATGATCTATTCTTATGTTTTAAAGTTAGGCTTACCATTAGAGGTCAAAGATGTTTTAGAGCTACTCATGTAATATTTCTATGTTCATTATAAGTCATTAAAGTTATGACTATTTCAATTATTTCGTGGATTAGGCTTAGCACCGGTAGATGGAGGGCTTGCTCTCTTTCCTCATACAATGTGCCAAATAGGAGTATACTTTACCCTTGATTTACTAGTGGATCCATTTAGTACACTTTATCTTGAGATTCTTCTCAAAATTAGGTCGTGTTCTCGTAAGGTGAAATTTCTTGATCAAATCCTTTTCGAAATTGGGTCATATGTTCCCGCAAGGAAGGTTACTTCTTACGAAATTGGGTCATATTCCCGTAAGTTTGAAATATGGTTTACCTTGTCAAGTAGACCACCTCTTTATCGATGAGAGGTAATCATCGGGATTCCAAGTTGTAACTCGCTTGGTCTTATTCTTTGTCAGTTGAGGTCTCTTCCCACATATATATTATATTCTATGCAAGTTGAATGATTTATAAACATGTTTTACTTCAAGAATTGATCATGTTTTACCTATGGGTATTACTTATTATGGATTATGACTATAAACTATGTTGGGGTTTTATGAAATGTTGATTGCTTATGCATGTTTTTGAGCTTAGAATATATGGTCTATTATGAGATTTGATGATGGATTTCAAGGTATCTTACATGAGGGTTTTATTATGTGTTGGTGGGTTGATTTACATTGAGTTTTTCTCATATTATTTCACTCTTGAATTGCATGATTTTGAACTAGCATTACATACCCACCAAGTGTTTGATAAATGTCTTTTCAAGGATTCTTAAAGTTATTGATGATCTATTAGATGTTTTACAAGTCAAGTGACTTTATGATGATTTTGGGCTTTCAAAAGATGTATTGAATTCATGAAAATGTTTATGATGTTGTAAATGCCGGATTAAGCCTTTTTTTTCAAAGATTTTACCTCTTGTGAGCCTTTGATGTTAATGCAAGGATAATGTTTGATGATGATCTATTCTTATCATTTAAAGTTAGGCTTACCATTAGAGGTCAAAGATGTTTTAGAGCTACTCATGTAATATTTCTATGTTCATTATAAGTTATTAAAGTTATGACTATTTCAATTATTTCGTGGATTAGGCTTAGCACCGATAGATGGAGAGTTTGCTCTCTTTCCTCAAACTATGTGCCAAATAGGAGTATACTTTACCCTTGCTTTACTAGTGGATCCATTTAGTACACTTTATCTTGAGGTTCTTCCCGAAATTAGGTCGTGTTTCCATAAGGTGAAGTTTCTTGATGAAATCCTTTTCGAAATTGGGTCATATATTCCCGTAAGGAAAGTTACTTCTTACGAAATTGGGTCATGTTCCCGTAAGTTTGAAATATGGTTTACCTTGGCAAGTAGATCACCTCTTTATCGATGAGGGGTAATCATCGGGATTCCAAGTTATAGCTCGCTTGGTCTTATTCTTTGTCGGTTGAGGTCTCTTCCCACATATGTATTATGTTCTATGCAAGTTGAATGATATATAAACATATTTTACTTCAAGCATTGACAATGCATGCCATATTGAGATTACTCATCTATGTATGCATTTTGTTTATATTGGCTATGTCTTGTTGCATTGCATCCTACATACTTAGTACATTAAAATGTACTAACGCATACTCTATGCCTACATGATGTTACCATGTAGGAACCGGAGCACTTCTTGATCATCCTACGGGTGGCTAGTATCAGCGTTTTGGGAGATAAGCTTAGTGAGCCCTCAAGTTCGGGGACATTAGCTATCTTACTCTTGTCACTTGTTTTCTCTTTTTGCTGAACTCTTGATACTATGAGGGTGAGCCCGGAAAGTGTCTTGGCCCCCGCTCCAATCTATGTTTAGAGGTGTTGTTGGAACAAATGATGTAATTATGCTTTGAGCTTATGCTATCAAAGACTTCCCTTAGTCCCGATTTTCCTTTTTATTATCTCTTGTTGTTGTTTACTTTGCTTCCTCGACCAAGGATGTGCGTATGATGCGGTAAGAGGCTTGTTTGGGGTTCCTTCGGGTTCTCATTCGTCGTATCATGTATAGACCCTAGACTTGGGTCGTGACACATTTCCTATGTCATTCTTAGATCCTAGACTTGGGTCGTGACATGAAATCTCAGATCTAGACTCAATAAACACTAGAAAATTCAAATCTAGGCTAGAACTCAAAAAAACACAAAATCAAAAAAAAAATTTAGGGTTTTTAGATTTTTTTACTCTATTGTTTTACATAATTTTCAGATTTATGAACCTAGGATTGAGATTCGTGGATACAAATCTCTAGCCTAAGCTTTGATACCAAATGATGCAAATCTAAAATCGGACGATTATAATTCAAATCAATGCAAAATTCAAATAAGAAAATATATGTGAAATTATCAAAGATTAATCAGGTTTTTGGGAAACAAGGAACGTTATATCCTTACTTCCCAATTGAACACGACCAAAATTGATAAACTAACTCAATCAAACAAGGAATAAACCCAATTGAACTCACAAATAGATGACTCTATGATTGATCAAGGAAAAAAAGTTAACAAGCAATTAAGAGAATTCATCCCTAATCACTCAACCTAAACTATTAGGAATACAACCAATAATACTATTGGGAATCCTTCTAATAAATTTGATGACCTAATATTGGGAATCCACCCAAATACTAAGCCAAGCTATCAACTACCAATTACAAGCCTTTCAAGACAATTCTCAATTCAATATATCTAAGGAATGAAATGGCTAAGGCAAGTATTTAAATCATTGCCTTTACATGCATAGGTCAAAAGTGGCTTATTTAAGAAATGAGCCAAAAGTGACCGAAAATGCAATTTGGCGAGCTGGATGTTCCAACCAGCAAGTCGTCGAATGTGACAGGAGATCCAGTAGGCCTCGCCAAGAAGATCTGTGACATTGGGCTGTTCGGTGATAGAGGGATCATTTGGCAGTGTGTCGATTGCAATCAGCGAGGTAAGGTTGATCGCGCACTTGGCAGTGAGCATCCTTTCCTCTCCTCGTCTTGTTGGACCTTCCACATGTTGTATATCTTCTTTGAGCTTCCTTCAAATGCCTCTAGAGCTCCCTTCTTCATAAACATAGCTTGTAGTCCTTTGGAGATCCATAGCTTGATGCTATGTGAATGGCCTTGAGGGATATGAGCTAGCCATGCTCGTATACGAATTGAATTTTGTTTCCATTCTTTGGGGGCTTTTTCACCCTTCTCAATCTTTTTTGTAATTAAAGAGGAGCAAGGAGTTTAAATCCATGGACATTAATGAACCATTATTGATGGATATTGCACATGACACAACAAATTTGACTCAAGGTCCGATGCTAATAGAAGTTGCTTACCTTTAGCGAGGATTTTAGAAATTGCCTTGTAGACAACTGTGTAGCAGGTACTTCTAATATTAAGGTGATGGTAATAGTATTGATCATAGGAGGCAACTCCCCTATGTTGACGAACTCATTGACAGTTGCAATAATATCAGGTTTGATCACATCCCAACTAGACCTCCGTTTAATTACTTCGATTTTGAGAAAGACAATGTTTGATGTCTTAATCTCGTTATGAATACCCTAGATATCATGTAATATTCACGATATCTCTTCAATGAGATATGTATCCCTTTTATTGGTATGAGCTAGGATTTGGGGCTCCAAAAATCACTAACCGGCCGAAGGATTTGAGAAATATGAATCGGACTCATCTTGCAGAGATCTCTCCGTCTACAATGTAGTAAAACTTACATGGTCTACAAGTACATTATTGAACAAAGTGGACAGTATAGTTTATTTAGTGCCAAACTGGAACTTCGAAGAGAGGAGTTTGCTCTCAAAATGGATGGACCAGAGAATAACATGAGCGGTGTGGAAATGGAGGCAGAGATAAAACTGATGATAATAGGAGTAAGGACTAAGGTTTTACCAAAATATAATATGAAGGGACAGGAATGTCCCGTAAACTATTTTTATATTACATAATAATTTTAAAGTAGCATTAAAACGGATAATTAGTTATTTTAAGTCATTATATCACGTAATTCTGAGAAAGAACAAAGGTTAGGTGAAGTTGGACGGGATCTGCTATGACCCGTCTTTTCGCTCATTATTACCATCTTATCTCAAGTACACTTTTTACAGTGTTGGACAGTGATCCATCTTTTTATTCAACTCATCCTGGATCAGCCAAACGACCCATTTGCCATCTCTATTAAATATTGAAAAGGAAAGATAATATCTTAGGAATATGAAATCTTGGTTCTAAAAGAAACACAAGTCTCAGCATTTTGACATGGTAGATCAGGATTCTAATAAAACAGAAATGTTAAAATGCTGAAGATGCAATTGTTCAAGTAACTTTGTTAAAAACCAAAGGAAACTATGTGGCAAAGAGGAGGGGAAATAACAAGATCGCGCACAACAAAGGAAATCATAGTAGAAATCCCTCTCCACTTCACAGAACTGCAGAATTGGTTTATAACCTTCAAGAGGACCCTGAAATCATCAGCTTGACTTGGTAGCCACTGCGAGTTCAACGGATATAATGAAAGTTGATCGCCCAGCCTCTCTTAGGTACTGAACTTCCCCATTCATCAGCTTGACCAGTTTTCTGCTGATAAGTAAGCTGATCCCTTCTTCAGATGCATCGGCTTCACTACCAAACATTTGACTGAGCAATTCTTCTGGCACTCCACCCCCCGTGTGTCTTATCCTGCAAAAGTGTGTGTCATTGTCCCAGTCAGCCAAGCACAAGTAACAGATGGTGCTGATTCTTCTCATTATTTAAATTCATCTGTTTAGTCTTAAAAGGCTATCTACACATGGACACGTCTTGGCTGATGAAGAAAAAACACACTCCCGCTATTTGAATAGATAGAAGACGAGCATTTCCACATATGCCAACTATTTGAATAGATAGAAGACGAGAGCATTTCCACATATGCCAACTGAAGCTTTCTAAGAGAATCATGATTTTCATTAGTTTTTCTTAATTTAAACTACTTTTTGGAGGCTGGACATCAATCCCTAGAGTCTAATTACTATCTGGGATTATTTTATGTTTTAAGTAGTTGGAAAACTCAAAGCTAAAACCTCAACAGGAACAAAAGTACCCACTCAATTGCGCTGAAGGTTGATTTTTGTTTTTTTTCCAAAGAATGAATTAGGAATAAGCTTGAAACAGTTGGAGAGCATTTTCCACTTATCTTTGAATTTGAGAAGTCCTACTCAGATACTCCCTACTCAGATACTCAACTCTCTGACAAAATATAAAGTGAAGGATGTTTAGGCCGATAGAACAATTTCATTAAAAATTGTGAAAAACATTGAATTAGAATTTATTTTTTAATAAAACCAGCAATTTGGCAATTAGTGTTTGAAAAATATATGGAGAGAAGACAAAAAGAAGTAGCAACTTTAACTGTCAAGGATCAAATGCTACGGCAATATAAAGACTTCAATCATTTTGAGGCATTTGAGTTCCAAGTACACCTTTTATGTTTCCTAATTTGATAGAGAATAAGCACGCTATCAAACAAAAATTAATGAGGACAGAAATTACCTAGCAATCAAAGGATTGAGAGAAATACTGGTTACTTTTTAAGCCTAAATTGATTTTTGAAATGCTTGGACGTCAATGGATTGTGTAGATATCTGGTCAAGTTAAAATACACTTATAAGTTTTCTGTCATGTGGATTTACCTGAATTCCAAGAGAGCAAGCTGAACAGATTCTCCTATGCGATCTTTACTTAACATGCCTGAAATACTAAGCTGGCCACCACTTGGTGTAGAGTTCACAGATACTAATAAGAAGTTAGCTAGCACTTGTTGAAGCCTCGGACTATCTCCATATAAAGTTTCATTAAGAAGATCTTCAACCATGTCATTGGCGATCATTATATTCTTTCCATTGCTCTTCATCTTGACTTGACTAATAGATGCAACCAATACTTCATGCAGCTTAAACTCGAGCATCTCCAGATCCAAATAACTAGTAAGATATCAGAAGAGTATAAAAATTAGAGTGTAGACAATCATTTAAGTGATCTACATAAAACTAAAAACAATAAATAATGGACACGAAAGCCATATTTCAACAAAGAAAACAATAAATCATATCAACAATGCACACAAATATATTCCATGAACAACACTGCTACTGCAATAGGTATCCATTCTTCCCTAAGATCAAATCCAAGCATTTACCTGTAGTTACAAAATCATCATACCTTAATAATGTTTTAACTAAAAAAGGAAGAACGGGAAGCACCTTGGGGTATCGAACTAAAATGCATATGGAATAATAGAATGAGTGTAGCATACCCATCGATGATGCTATCAAGATCTGTATCATCAAGAATTTTATTGAGCTGACGCTGACACTGTGCACTTGTATGCAGTATATTTTTCTGCTCTTCGCCCAAGCTAGTACCCTCTAGCATCTTCCGAGAGAATATAATCCCAGAAAGAGGATTCCTAATTTGCCTCCTTATGTAAGCTAATACTTTCAACCTTTTCAACGCAGTTTGTTCTGATAATCGCTGAACATGAAGAGCTTGTTGCAACTCATGGCTTGCAAGCTGCAGGAAACAAAAAAGTCCTGTGACTGCACCCTCTTTATCTAACCTTTTGCTCACACAGAGTAAGCACTCCACATATTTCCCGTAACGTGCAAAGAAACCAAAAGGAATCTTCTCAGATTCTTGACCAGCAATAGCATTGTTTAGTATAACTCCAAAATTTACAAAAGCTTCTTGATTCTTGAGACGGCAGCAAGCTGACTGTGTCCCAAAAACCTCCCCTAAGAGCATTTTATCTATAACATCATCACGACGCCATCCAGTCAACTTTGTCATCGCAGAGTTCCACTCAGAACACCAGCCAAACTGATCAGTGCCAAATATTGGTGGGATCAATGGGTGAGGATTTTGGATAATCGCTCTATAGTCACCTTCAATTCGGGTGAACTTGTCCATGATACTTTTTTGTCCAGTTATATCCTGAGCAATAAAACAAACACCCACAACACTATCTCGAACATCTTTGCTTGCACATGCATTCACGATTAAGCTGATTGGGCTAGAATCCCTTGATGGCCCATGTGTTTTTATTTCAAACTCTACATTTCTTTCCTCTTTCCCTGGTCAAAGGGGTGATGTATTCAATTAATTCTTCAGTACAAATTCATGTAACTGAATGGATAGACAAAAAACATGTGAACTAATAATAATCAAAATACTTAAATAGTATATAACATTAATCTTTATCAATACATAATTCATTTAACTAAATGAATAGAAAATCATTAATAATATTCAAAATAATTAAATAGTGTACTAAATCAATCTTCACGAAAAGAGCCATAACATCAACATAACACAGAGGGGGAGGTGCATAAAAATACATACCCTGCAATGCTAATTCCAACATCTTACTCACAGTATCAACTGATGAATCCTCCACAAGAGTGAGCAGATGTTTCCCAATTGCTTCATCAACCGGAAGACCAGTTAATTCAGCAACTTTTGTGTTCCATCCATTAACCTGCCCATCCACATCAACTGCGAATATAGGAACTGAAGCTGTTTCAATTAAGCGGACCATTTCAGCTGTCACTGCTTCTAGTTCCTGCATTCCGTCAATCTTTAGATCATTAAGCTTCGTATGGATAGAATTGGTATTTGAATTCACAGCATCAGCATCCTTGAAAGCATTTCTTAGTATAAGCTGCAAAGAGTGGATTGCATCCATCTCATAGTCCTTCCAGGGTATACTCCTTGTCTTGACAACTTCCAGGAATGCTTTGAATGAAGACCTAGGATGCATTTTCCTGCCATCATCCTTCTCACCAGGCTCATGCTTTGCACCACCCCATCTAACTTCAGCAGCAGTGTGTGATCTGAACCAGAACAGCCAGTCCTTATCAGATATTCTCACAGCCGCCATACCACAGACTGCATCACCAAGAGCAAGAGCCCCAGGAAAACCAGCATCATACAAGCTATCAGTACTCAAGCCTGTGGAATCTGTATGATACTCGCAAAGCCATGATACTATATCGTGTATCTGAAAGTCGCTTGGATTTATTCCTAGGCGATGTATCTTATTCTTATAGAGCAAAGAAGCACCATCACATTTGACAAGATCCATAATATTTGGGCTCTGTGACATGATGCCTAGGGGAGCATCTCGCATCAGCATATCACATAAGAGGGTCTGAGTACGCAGAATATTTTTCTCAAGGAACTGATTTTCCAATTCTAGTTCCTTGTTAACGTGTATGGCAAAGACTTGAGCAAGAAACTCACATGCATACCTCAGTGGGAAGGGGACGAACCTTGGAGTCGTGTTGTGGCAAACAACCAGGCCCCATAGCCTCTTTCTTTTTTGAGATTGTGAAGAATCAGAGCTTTCTCCTTCTTCATCCCCTTCATTGACCACAACTGCCATTACAAGTGATGCAATTGAATCCATGTTCTCCATATACTGTAAATGGCAGTAGTGAGGGGCCCTAAGAGTAGAGCCACACAATGTTAACTCAAATGGAAGCTTCTCATCTTGGATTACCTTTACATGCTTTGCTCGACAATCACAAATCATTCGGACCTTATTCTTCATAAACAAAAAGCGTGCAGCTTGTGGAATATCCGTAGCAGGATAATGTAAACCAAGGTAAGGCTCCAGGCCAGGCTTTGTCATCTCAGACACCACCTCTCCATGATCATCATCATGAAACTTATATGCCATCACCCTGTCATAACCTGTGAGTTCAAAAACCTCCTGAACCATTGTGTCACATAATCTTTCCATACTGCCACTGGGCAAGGACTGCAAGCGAGTAATGGCTTTGGCTGCAAGTTTATATGACTGCAGTGCCCCTGCAGCAGTCATCGGAACTTCATAGGGCTTCACAGGCTCAAAATCAATGATTAAACTGCCTGTAACCCTATGAACAATTGCATAAAATGGCTTCCCAGATGTTTTGCAGTGAACAAGGACAGGATTTAACAGAGAAACCTCCCCAAACCCCAAGGCCTTTTGCAATGCTGCGCCACTAGGACCAGTGAAGATCGTTCTGATATCAGTCCCAATGCCAAGAACTGGATGCTCACCAACACTTGGAACAGCATGGCTAACCATGGTCAGCATTTCAGGGGCATTCTCACTGAATGCTATGACCTTTAATGTTTTCTCGTCCAGGGCTAACAGACAACCAAATGGCTGGATAAACTTTCCCTTTTGGATCTGATGAAGGTAAGCAGTGGTCACTTTGTCTGACTTCGGCCTTTGCTCACCCCCAGCAACACTTGTAACTCTCACTGAGCTCGAATAGTCAAAGGAATCACCTGACTCCTCAAAGTCTGCATGCAACTTTGCATCTATAGAGGTCTGTGCAATGATCCTAGCACTGTGCTTTGATCTTGATGAAGTGGTGGAAGATTGGCTAGGTCTTGAAGATGACATTTTGACTCAAATCTAAACAGAGTACAAAATAAGCACTACAGATGATTAGCATTATATGTTGAAGCTACAAAGCTATAACAGGGATTGTAAGCATCTGGCACTGTCAAAATCCTTATAGCTAAGTTTTCAACCTTTTTTTTATATCAGCAAATATAGTAGAACAAACACATGGATGATTCATTGTAAAGGCTCTACTTTTTATCAATATGAAATATCAAATCACTGTTTGCAGCATAACATTTTCCATCAACTGAAGAATAGAACCCATCTCCTCCCCATTCTCACCCCGCTTCAACATACTTTGCAAATACAAAAAAAAAAGGAGGGGGCGGGGTGCCATGCGTTTAACACTTTCTAAGAAGGGAGCCGAGTAAGTAGGATAATTCAACTATAACTAAGAAGTTAAGAGATGCAGACAAATACGCATAGCACAGTAAGCTAATACTGCTGATTAACAAACTAACCACAGGCTATTGAAAATTCAAGTTGTTTACCACCCTACAGCAGTCAAGTAGATAAAGATGCAAGTCATCGTATCTTTAAGGCAAAACTACAATATAGCCTCAAAGAAGCTATTACAAAACTAAGATTGAATTAGCAGACATAAGCAAGTGAAAGTTGAAGATCAATAACAAGATAAAATAAAATCACCTTTCACAAGATTTCAGAGATTCAGCTGAATTCTTGATATATTTGGTCCAAGTGTGAAGCAAATAAATGAATAACAAACTGGTCCTAGGCCAACATAAGCTCAGCAGAAGTTCTTCCCAAGGTATCGATCAGCGCCTCCTCTGAATTTCCCAAGGGCAAAAAAATGGACCTCAACTTCCACTTCACCAACTCTAGAGAATTTAATCCTTTAAAAGATTTATCGATACCATTAAACACACACTTCCCAAAGCTCATACAGACAACTATACACAACTACCACAGTACGATTACAAGTCTCTATAAATAGGAAGTGAGAGAGACTTTACTAGAAAGAAGTGAGTTTCCCGATTGTTTCCTTTCCAAACATAGTTATATGGTGTCAGTTGATGCACTCCAAAATTAGCATAAGCCTCAATCGTGATTTGTCGTCCAGGTCTATATAATATTACAGATGTTGAATTTAAAGAACAAACCCACGAGCAGCAAAGTACGGATAATATATAATAATTCTTGAGCGGGTGGAAATATAATAGTAATAGTACTCACTAGAAGACTTTTTATGTCAATTCTTGCAACAATATTATGAAATATAAAAGATTCGTCTGTTTAAAATATAGTATATTCAAAAGTAGGTCACATCTTATATAACATTATTTTATTTTAAACAAATATATGAGAATACCCACTTGGAGAGGACAGAATTTGGGTGGAACAGAGAGGCCATACCTCGAATAATAAGTTACCAGCAAAGCCAACAGGTTATGGACATCACGTGAAAACATCATCCCTTATCTTTCAAGAGAGAGAGGGAAAAGTGTGTCAGAATTTGAGAGAATTAAGGACTAAGTGAATGAGCTACTAAAATCGATCAAGATTCATATATTCAATCAGTTTTTGGCGTTCGTGTGAATAGTGAGGTGAATCTGATTCACATATTTACCCGGTGACTGAGCTAACCTCACACATATAAGATAATTTGTCACCATTGAATTGCTGCTTCTAGCTTTTATTAAGTTTTATTACAACCTCCTGGTTGTAAAATCAATCTGAAAATTGAACACGACGGTCAAAATGAGATGGATCTTTTATTGAGTTTTGTTTCTTCCACATGATGGCAAATGGACCCTTTGCTTATGACCTTTACAAGTCTTTTCCTTTCTTGCCCAAACCATTACTAACTGAGCTAATCAGTGCGTGTTTAGCCATGTTTGATGATTCTTTTCCAAAAAAACAAAAAAAATACTTTTTAAGTAAAAATTATTTGAAATTAGACTTGTGTTTGATCATAAATTTAATGGAAGTTGTTTTTAATTTTTAATAAGTAATTGAAATTGTATATGGCTATATTTCATTTGTTGTTTTTTATTTTTTAAAGTAGTTGAAATTATGTTTGATCATATTTTATTTGTGATTTTTTTGGACATTGCTTTCCTGTCTCCATAGCAACCTGTTTTGAAGCCATTACCAGTGGCATGCACTTCCATTTGTCATGAAGCTAAGTTATGCAGAAATTATATAGGGATGAGAAATGTATATTCTCTTATATAATAAGTCATTAATTTGAGCTAGGGTTGTCGTGTTTGCTTTAGTTGCCTGCTTTAACTGCTTCAAACAAGTAGGTGCCCCTTGAGCTGCTTGACTTAATGGTTCAAGCGTGACATCTTAAGTCCAACTTTTTGAGATCGAACCTTACGTCATTTCTATTAACTATTATTTAATTTTTTTTTATCAACTTCAACTATGAAATTATAATAACGTATCCACTTAATTTTGCGATGGCTATTAAGGTGTCTATTTAAATTATTATGTCATTCTGTTAATTATTATTTACTTCAACTTCAACTATGAAACTAAAGTAAATAAGTTGCTAAGTTGAGCAACTTAGGATCGTCTGCTTCAGCTTCTTCAAGTAGGCAGCTGAAGCAAACAGGTGGCTATTGAGTTGCTTGGCTTGATCATTCAAGGCTGACATCTTATCTTCAATGTTCCAAGATCGAACCTCAACAACGTCAATATTTTTATGTCATTTCTATTAACTATTATTAATTATTTCTTCATCAACTTCAACTATGAAATTATAATAACTTGTCCACTTAATTTTGCGGTAGCTATTAAAGTGTCTACTTAAATTTACCATGTCATTTCTATTAATTATTATTTAAATTATTGTTTACAACTGAATTGAACATTTCAGTTGCCTGCTGCAACTGTTTGAAGCAGCCAGGTGACCAGAACGTGTCTACTTAGTGTCACGGTGGCTATTAAAGTGTGTACTTAATTTTACTGTGTCATTTTTGTTAATTATTATTTAATTTATTTTTTATCTACTTCAACTATGAAATTGCAATAATGTTTCTACTTATTGGTGGTCATCAAAGTGTCTACCTAATTTTTCTATGTCATTTCTATTAATTACTATTAACAAGAAAGAAAAATAACATCTATTGAGTCCGTGTAATGCATGATCTTCAGAAACTAGTATTATAATAAAGAGATTTTTTTTTAATCAAATATTTGATTTATTTTATTAAAAGCTGGTAATGCATATATCATAACTAGATATCGGGCTGTTATTTTCTGTCTTAATTTATGTGATATTGATAAAATTTAAAAAATTAATTAAATTCTAATATAATTTTTAGATATTTTAAATTATTAATATTGTGAATTATAGTACTATTTTACGTAATTTTTAAACAACATATGTTACTCCCCTTATCCCAATTTATGTGGCAACACTAAAATTTCGAAATTTCAAAGTTTCTTATATGTCTTTTTATTTTTAATTTTTCATACTGTGATTTATATGACGTTTACATCATTTTTAAATAATATATGATATTCATCTATTCCTATTTATGTGACACTGATTCGAATGTAAATTAAACTTTTTATATGTCTTTTAAATATTTCAAGTTGTTAATTCTTGTGATTTTTAGCATTTTTATTTAATTTGTATATGTAGATATATTATTACTATTAAATATCTAGATTTATAATACCTTTTACGTAATTTCATAATTAAATAATACGTGTTACTTCTTTTGGTTCATTTTATGCGACAATAGATTAATTTCAATAATCAATTGATTTTTTATTTATTTTTAAAATATTTTAAATTGTCAATTATCACGGTTTATGATATCTTTTATGATCTTATGTAACATGATATTTTAAGTCATTAATTATCATGATTAGTAATATTTTTATGCAATTTTTAAATGTATAAAATACTAAAAATAAGACAAATAAATTAAAACGGAAGATTCGTAAAAAATTACGGATATATCCTTAAGCTGCTCAAAGAGAAATGTCGATCTGCTACCTGCTTGAGCAGCTAAAACTGCCCTTTATATATAAGAGATAATGAAGGGATTATTTTTTGTGAAATATTTGGTTCATTTTAGTAGAAGCTAGATATATCATGTGTTGTGTTTGATTCAAAATTTTAGAAAAGAAAATTCTTTATAATTATGTCCTTAGGAGAACCATCCATTTTTACAATGCCTTTTATTCATTTTAATATTCTCACTTGAAATCTTTGAGGGCAAATAATTGTCATCTTGATAAATTAGTCACTCACAAAATATTAATTTTCAATTTAAAAAAAAAATTACTTTTAAAATTGAAAAGATGACAAATAATAGCAAAATCAAATAAACCATTTGCATTGACACATAAAACATACAAGCAGTAATTTCAATAAATATGCAATTGTTATAAATTGTTCAAAATACAAATAATCAGAAAATCAATATCAACAAATAATACATTCAATTAGGATCATAAACACCATGTGGTCATATATTTATTTGTTCAATTAGTAAATGTTAAATAACTAACATTTCAAATGTTATACTAATTAGTATTGGTTTTTATCAAGTAACAGACTATTATATCTAAATAATAAAATTTGTAAGTTAATTTATTTTAGTTTTTATCTAGCAACAGATTATTATGTCTAAATAATAAAATTTGTAAGTTAATTTATTTAAATAAAAATTTTACTAGTACAAATATAAAACATAAAACAATGAAAATAAATCAAATGATTAAAAGGATATGAGGAATACTTTAGTTTTTACATATAAATCTTATGTATTACTAATACCACTTAATAGAAGCTATTAGTTGTACACTTCATAAAACTAGATAGGTTATAAACGAATGTACGTATTAGCTATATATAGGCCTAAATTCCTACCAAATATAGTACTCCTAAATAATACCATGTATAATGCATGCACTATTTCTCTTAGGGCTGTGTGGCACAAAGATTGATAATGTAGGGATTAGTAATGCAGAAATTATTTTTTGTCAAGTGTTTGGTTCATTTGTTTTCCATTTAATTTTGTGTTTGGTTTAAAACTCTACCAAAAACTTCTTTCCAATTATACCTTTGAATTATTATGGCATTTTATTTTTCATGTAGATAATTGCCGGTTAATATTATTTTTATAGCCTTCTAACTAGCTAGAACAAAAATAATTTTGTCACCATGTTTGTTATTTTTCTTTAAAAAAACAATCATAGTCCCTTATTAAAAAATCATAATCCTTGTCTGTCTATACTATATTAAAATATTAAGATTCTTAGAAATATTCATTTAACTTGACACAATTTTATCCTTCATTAAAAGACATTATAATAGTAAAACTGTTATTTACTATATTCTCAAATTATTATTTGATTATCTTAATAATATTCTAAATTAAGGGGTGCTAAAATATATAACAAGAGGAAAATAACTTCTGAAATCAAGGATTTCTAAAATATATGATAAGAGAAAAATATAGTTAAAAGTTAAGGAGTCCTAAAATATATAATAAGAGGTATTAGAATAATTAATAATTAAAGATTTCTAAAATATATGATAAGAGAAAAATAGTTTAAAGATTAAGGAATCGTAGA
This sequence comes from Solanum medicagineum, assembly GCA_026153255.1. Lineage (NCBI taxonomy): Eukaryota > Viridiplantae > Streptophyta > Magnoliopsida > Solanales > Solanaceae > Solanum > Solanum medicagineum. Next base: position 7,704,102 of record JAPFFP010000070.1, read on the forward strand.
ATATATAATTAAAGCAAAATATATGATAAAAAATAATGTTAATATAAATTGTAGTAATTTTTTGGCAAAATAAAACCACTACTACCATAGGAGTGACATGACTCCTTTTTTGGTTGTAATTAATCCTACTTCCTATTTTAAATTCAATTTAAATTTGGTCTTAGGCATTCCTGTATTTATTGTCATTTATTTATTAAAAAAATTGCATGTAATGTATCATTATATAATTTTTTTATAAAAAGATTATTTCTCTCGTCTTTTTATAGGAACTGATGCAATGTACATGTGCAACATACATACACTAAACTAATTGATTGAAAAAAATTGTAAGTCTTTATTTTAAAGGGCAGTTAAGTCATTTTTTTATTCTTATCCAAAGATTACTAAACCCGGTATTCGTAATCCTTTGATATCCTTGGTATTAGATAATATCACATATGATGTGTTAAGTTATCCAAGGATTAGGTATATCATGTTTGCATTATGCAACAAAACATTGTATTAGGTGGACTAAATTCTAATCCAAGGATTATTTTATTTAATACATCCTACCAAATGACTGCTTAATAAACTATAATAACCTACAAGTTCAAAAGTTGATAAAAATGAAAAATATCAATCTTGGTACAAAAGTTACAGAAAATAATTTTTTACAAACCCTTGTGGGCCGTGAAAGAAACCATGACTTGTAAACGAAATCCATGGAAGTGTGACCCAAAAGTTGAAAAGTTAAGGCCTTTCTGCGAGAGGGACATAGACTCGTAAAGCTTTCTATGGTCACGGTCCGTGGAAGTAACCCCCTCAAAGCCCAGCAACCTGTAGTAGGTTTCAAGATCGTTTAGGGTCCCATGAACCTTGCACCTTCAGCAACTCAGAAGTCTCCTTTTTCACGAGCACTTATGCGGTCCGTATTGGTTTGTATAGATTGTATACCCCTCTGTACAAGTTCTCCCTCCAGCATTTCATACCTTTCAATCTACGAACCATTGTACAATCTATGGTAATGTGTAACACCCCACACCTTACATGTACTTGTCTTATACACATGAAACATGATATGACTTTGTCAAATTAGCGACTATTTTTAAAAGTGCTTGAATTTCATATTAGAGGGATATGTACGTCTAACGCTTAAGAGAGTAGAGTGTATAAAAGTTTTAAGTCAAATTCAGGAGATCGCGACCTTAAATGAAGTGAGAGAACTGAGGTGCTTGTAGGACTTAGGAAGCTAGTAGGTGAGTCACCTACTTGCTTAGGTTAAATTTGCTAGCTAGACGGAGATGAGGCCCGATGTCAAATTTGTCCAAGTCCGATTATGAATAAAGTCCGTATTAAGGGTGTAACTTTAGCCCATGTTTTACCATCATAAATGGACTATATTTTCAGCCCAAGAAGGATATAAAAAGAGCCCAAAGACATCACAATTTCTTTGATAATTTAGGCCCAAACCAACTAAGAGAAAGGGGAAAAATGGGCAACAAAGGCCCATCAATTTGGAGCCCCTTAAGGCCCAAGTGAAAGGGGCAAAATGGTATATTACTCACTTGTAAATAAGGCCTAAAATGTGAAAAGAAAGTCATCTAAAGAAATCCTTTAAAAGGGTTTACAAGAAGCTCCTTCAAGTAGTCATTTAACTTAGACAAAAAAAAAATCAGCTTTCCAAAGCTTTCTCTCTGCACCTTCTTAACCTTGCCAAGCAGCCACAAGGAGACTTTTAAGGTTCTTGGAGAAGCCCTACACCTTGAGGATAAAGGTAAGTAAGAATACTTATGTGTTTAGTATTTTCTTCTCATGAAAAACAAGAGGCTAAGCTGATTATACCTTTACTGAAATTGCTGGACAACATGTGTTCCAAAGGTTGTTGTAAATTTTTCTTGTGTATTTAGAAGCTTTTCTCTTTTTAATTGGATTGATTATGAAGGGAGGCTACTATTCTTAATGAGTCTTGGTTCTATAATGATGTATAAAGGCTGCTACACCATTTTTACAGTCCGCAAAAGTGAGTTCTTGGATGATATCGTAATTGTACTCTTAATAGGAACTTGTGGGCTGGTGATAGGAGATTGTTGTTTCACATTCTCCATATACTTTAGAACTATTTTTTCACTGTTTTAGGACTATTTTTATGTGTATGTGTGGTGTGGACTGTTTGGTTAAAGTTGGAACAGGTTTGGAATTGTCGACGTCGAAATGTAGCGAAGGGATGTATGTAACGTTATGCCGCCTATTTGTATGTTGTGTAGAATTGTTATGTGTTGTACTTTGTGGGTTGTTGTAAGACTATTATGGAACTAAAATAGGCTGCACATGATATGCATATGAGAATGTGTATTAGAAAATGCGATTAGAGGTAAAAAGGTTGAAAGAATATCCTCGGGTTTATGATTATACGCTTGTTGCCCGTGTATTATTTTTATGAGATTGGGCTGCCAAGATGTATCTATTGGCTGCTAATGCTAGTTCTATCACCTACTATATTATAGATAAATTGGAGGAAGGGAAGGTTATCTCGAGGTAATAGCGAGGTCGTCAGTGTGGTATGTAAGGCTACTCGATTTCGTTTTACTTGACATGAAATCTGTAACAGCCCGGACCCACACGTGCATATATTGTCCGCTTTGCCAGCCATGGGTCTCCCATACGCCCATGCACCAGCGCACGGTTTTGTTTCTCCCAGGTTTCCCCGGGAAAAGGCCTATGCACATGTAAGTTCTAAGCCC
>JAPFFP010000070.1:7706921-7718035 GCA_026153255.1 Solanum medicagineum
GCTTCTCTCAAGGCTGGTGCAACCACTCTACATTTTGATCACTTATTCTAGAGGATCTCATGGGTAACAGTTTGAACATTACTGTCTCTATCACCTTGTGATGAGGCATAGTCGAAAGGTTCAGAGAAACCAACGAATTATCGTAGATTTCTTAGGAAATAGCTCCATCGCACGATTTAGAATCTAAAACAAAGGAAACTTTTCCTAAATATCAATAGTCCCTCATTTATAAGAGTGGGGCCCTCACAACCACAAGTAAGGTCCTATGGACACGAATTCATAGACACCCGAGGATACTTGAACTCTATGCTCTGATACTAAGTTTGGCATGCCTCGGGAGGGTACCCTAGATGTGGTCGGCACCCAGAGACTATTGCTAGTGCCCAACCGAACCATTTGGCCTCATCATATTCATCCAATCAATAAACTCTACTAATTAGCAGAAGACATAAGGAAGTAAATGTGCACATCATCATCTAGTCTCAAAGAATATAATAAGTAAAAAGGATAGTAGAAAGAACTAGCTCAACAATCATAACATCAACATTTGACTCTAGTTTATGAAGCCTCTATCACTATCAAGTGGTGCCAATGACAGACCCATGGCTACCTCAATTAAAATTAAGCTAATCAGGTCTAACTCTAAAGCAAGATGAAATAAATATAATGAATCCTCTGAAGTAGGGGAGGCTTACCAATCTGCTTAACGTCATAGATCCTCAAAGATTCGCTTGTTGATGATCTCTAATCTCTGTATATCCATCATAAAATGATGCAGCGCCAAGTGGCGCCGGTACGTGGAATGTACGATATGTAAAATAGCTGAATGGAATAGAAATAGGTCAAACAATATGGAACTATCATCAACTCATAAAAGTAACCAATCAACATGTCAAATGTCTATGTAAAGCAAGAAGAAATATTAGACAAATGACCTATCAACCAATTAAACTTCATCAATCAAATTAGACTCAACTCAATGGAGCTCACCTCAACTCATCTCATCTCATCCCATCTCATCTCATCTTGACTCAGAGTAATGAGAGTTTCTCTCATCCGACAACAATCATTTATAAGCCAGTGATTGTACAACAATCATGCTGATGTTGCCACAACAGTTCCATACTTTCTAGGTAGGGAACGAATCAAATCCACTAGCGACCACCAGTGAATCAAACAAGTATTATTTCAGAGACTTTATCAAGAGGGAACCACAATGTAATATGATGGTTCAAATCTTCACCTATGCTTGGCTACGAAGTTTGTTGAGTGCAAGTTAGACTAACTCTTACTATTTTGGTGCTTGATACTTCTCCTAAGACTCAATGCTCAGAAGACAATCCATTCAATCAAATCATCTTAATCAAATCATCTCATTATTCAATCAGTCTCATAAAAGCTCTCATAATTTGATCAATCAACATCTCAATCAATAGCTCAAGGCTTAGAACAATTATGAGAGAACAATCGAATAGATATTATTCGAGTTTATTTGGGTAGACTCATGGGCCATTAGTTTCCATCAACCTATCATCATTTTCACATTCACAATCCCAATTACAATCGACATTCTCAATCAAGGCTCTACATTGAATCCCTTTCTTCTTTCATGCATGCTTTTAATAATTAACATATAGGATTTATGCAATATCTCATGAAAAATATTCATTTCAAGAAAATAAGTTTATGATGATCATGAATATATAAAAATACATGTAACAAATATAATTTCTCAAGAAAATAATCAAGAATCATGTATGTCGACTCAAGAGCTTTCAACTCACTTTTAAGCCAATCTATGGGACACGTGAGAGAACAGTCGCATGCTTTTAATTTTGCCTTACATACCTAGAAAGTTGATATTACAATTGAAATTTGATGGATATTAGATTTCTTGGATAAAATCCTCAACCTCAGTAGTTCTTTAGAGTGGAAGAACTTGGAAAGACATTGTTTGAAGGGCTTCTCTGTGACTTTTGAATTCTTGACTTAGAATCTTTAGAGTTCTTGATGAATAACCCTAATTCTTGAAAATGAAGAATCAAGAAATTCTTTCTTGGAATTCTTGAATTCGTTTTCTTGAAACCTTATGTTATGATTTAAGATTTTATTAGAGATTCATGAATAGATTTAGAAATTTTGGTTGGGTAGATTGAAATTTATGAAGAATAACTTACCTTGAGGATGAATCTTGAATGCTAATCCTAACTTGATGACTTTCTTGATGATTCTTGAGTGTTTATGTTAGGAGCAAAGGATAGGGTTTTGATTATGAAAATTGACGTTTTATGCGTTTTAGGACCTTAAATAGACCCCCAAAGGTTTTAGGATTAATGTACCCTCAAAATAGAATAAAGGGACATCACTTATCTTATCCAGCAAGGTTCTGCGTTAGGGCCACGATGCGGAGCTGTCGCGGACCTTGATACAGCTCTACACTCCACTAAATGGTCATAACATTTTACTCCGAACTCCGATTAATGCTAAATTAGATGCAAATGCTTGGGATATAGTTGGGGAAGATGTAACAAGTGCAGTGTCGGATTTCATGCAGAATCAAAAACTACTGGGGCAAATAAATACAATTGTAATTTCTTTAATTCCTAAAATGAAGAATCGTGTGTTTGCAAGTCAATATAGGTCTATCTCATGTTGCAACGTGTTATACCAAGTGATCTCTAAAATATTATGTAAAAGGTTAAAGAGGGTGTTGCCTTCTTTGACCAACCACATACAGGCTGCTTTTATGGAAGGATGGTCACTAATATACAATGTTTTGATCTGTCATGATATTTTGAAGAATTATAAGAGAAAAATGACCCCCAGATGATTGATGAAAATTGACCTAAAGAAAGCGTATGATATGTTAAGCTAGGAATTTTTGGAGGACATGTTGAAGGGGTATGGGTTCCCTATTAGATTCTATCAATTATTAATGAGTTTTATAACATATACAAAGTTTATTATTAGAATAAATGGGAGTAATAATGGATACTTTGCTGGAAAAAGGGGCTAAGATAGAGAGATCCTATTTCACCACTCATATCTGTATTAGTAATGGAATACCTCTCAAGAAACATAACAAAGATGGGGCAACTCCCATACTTCAGATTTCATCCAATGTGTAAAAAGAAAAGACTGACTCATCTTATATTTGCGGATGACCTGATGATTTTCAGCAAAGGGCAGGAGAAATCAGTATAAAGAATCAAGGAATCTTTAGATTACTTATCAAGGGTAGCAGGTTTGAAAGCAAACACGAAAAATCTAGCATTATTATAGCTAGGGTAACAGATGATGTTAAGGCTAGATTGTTAGCAATAATAGGATACAAGGAGGGTAAATTTCCGATCAGATATCTTGGGCTTCTGTTATCACCAAAGAAGTGGACTAAAAATGGAGTGTAATCAACTATGCCAAAAGATAACGGAAAAGATCAAATCAATAGCAAACAAACACCTCTCCTACGCAGGCAGATTGCAAGTGATTAACTTAATTCTATTCTCTATGCACAGTTTTGGGGGGCTGTATTCATATTACCACAAAGCGTGGTTAAGGAAATTGACAGGAAATGTAGGGAATACTTATAGGGAGGCTCAGAAGATAGGAAGAAAACAATACTTGTATCATAGGAGAGCATATGTAAGACAAAGAAATAAGGAGGACTGAATATAAAAGTTGCAAATACTGGAATATCGCATCAGTTAGAAATCACATCTGGATGATAATGGAAAACAGGAGGTTCTACGGATAAAGTGGGTAAATGAACTATACATACAACAAGAAAAAGACTTTTGACAAGCACTTCTTATGGATATTGTAGTTAGTATTGGAAAACATTACATAAAATAAAGCTAGAGATGAATGATTTGTATATAGATGGGAAGTATTGCCTTTTAGGGAATGGAAGATATTTGATTGCATTGGGCTATGAAAGACTAACGGGAAGAGAACCAAAATGGGAATTTGCTGACTTATTGTGGAATAGGTATGGAATTCCAATGCATTGCTTTATTAACTGGCTAGCTGTTAGGAAGAGATTACTCACAAAAGATAGATTGAGGGATACGGGAATAGAACTCGACAATATTGAATGCCTCCTATGTAATAATACAATACCAGAAAGTGTAGATCATATTTTATCAATAGTGTCTACATTACAGGGGTATGGAGAGAGATACAACAATGGCTAGGGATGAAGCTACCAAATAAAAGAGTGACAGCGATGCTATAGACGATAAAGAAGAACACTGGGTAAGAGTTAAGACAGAGCTGGTAGTTGCTGTATACGAAGCCGTAATATACCACACATGGATAACACAAAATAAGAAGATTTTCAAGAAAGAAACGATAGATGAGAAGATGGCAGTCCAACAGGTGAAACATATGATCAAGGATTGAGTCGCAGGAATGGAAGAGAAAAATCACATAAATAGATGTAAAGGATTAATACAAAGAATATGTAATTAATAGATGATGATATCCACTGTGCTGGTACCAGTTTGTTGGTAACTAGGGCAGAAACACTCCCTAAAATGTAACAGTTATTTTGTTGGTATGGCAAGATTTCACTTTTTATTTGCCAAAAAAAAAATAGTCCATAAACATCAAAATAAGTACATACATCATGAAAAACTAAAATGTATGGAATTGGAGGTTTTAGGAAGAATTTATTAATAGCTTAGGTTTGAGCAGAGTGAAATAGAGATAGATAATGCTTCATCATATCCGCTTCCACTTTCCATGTAGCACCCTCAACTTCTTGGTTTCTCCAAAGCACTTTGACGGATGCAACTTCCTTGTTCCTTAACTTTTTCACTTGCCAGTCTAGAAATTCAACTGGTAACTCTTCATAACTCAAATCCTCGTCTATGTTCACATCATACAAAGGAACTATGGAACATGGGTCACCTATGAATTTTCTTAACATAGACACAGGGAAGACCGAATGAATCAAATGCAACTCATTTGGTAGATCCAACTCATAGGCCACTTTTCCCACTTTTCTCACCACCTTATAGGGACCTGCATACCTAGGGCTCAACTTTTCTTTGTTATCGAATCAGAGCACACCTTTCACTAGAGACAACTTTAAGTAGACCCAATCACCAACTTGGAACTCAAGTTCCCTTCTTCTCACATCAGAGTGGGACTTTTGTCGGCTTTGGGCTGTTTGCAATTTTTCTCTTTTGATTTAAATCTTCTCCATAGCATTCATCACCAAGTCTAGTCCTATTAATGCCACCTCACCTACATTAGGCTACCCGATGGGTGCTCTACACCATCTACCATACAACGCCACAAATGGTGCCATCCCAATACTTGCATGAAAACTATCATTGTAGGCAAACTCGATAAGTAGAAAATATTTATCCAAACTCCCCTTGAACTCCAAAACACAAACTCTTAACATGTCTTCCAATATCTGAATAATCCTTTCAGGTTACCCGTTGGTTTGGGGATATAAATTGGTACTCAACTTCACCCTAGCTCCAAGTCCCCTTTGAAGGGACTTCGAAAGTGAGAAGCGAAATTAACTCCACGATCCAATATGATGGATAACGGAATCCTTTTGAACCCTCACTAACTCTCGGATATACAAGCAATCATAGTCCTTCACACTGAATCTCTATAGAAACCACTACTGTACCTATCAGGGCCTACACTCTTTGTAGTTTTTATGCTAAACATTGCTTTTTTCACTTCCTTTTTTGTAACAGGTTCAAGCAATAACATTTCCTGTTGAACTGTCAATGTGTGTCCAACTCCCAAAATTGTTTTTTCAGCCCTTTGTCTTCCTCCATCCCCCTTTTCCCCCCAGAAGGTTAGAAAAATACCTGACAAATATCTCCGCAATTTGTTCAGGTTGTGTTTGCATCTCCATGTTGTCATCCTATAGTTGAGTAATTACTTGCTTAAGCCTCTTTTATTTTAAAAATGAATGGAAGTACTGTGTGTTATTGTCTCCCCGTTTGAGCCATGTTTCTTTACTCTTTTGTATCAACAACATTTCTGCTAAGTAGCTCACCCTCTTGAACTCTTTCCCTGCTTCTAACTCCTCTTGTTGTATACATTTATTTAGTGGATGTCTTTGTAGTCTACCCAGGCCTTTTGCAGCAGCTCCCTTTGCTTGTTTACTTACTCTAGTAATCCCTTAAATTGTTGTGTGTGCAACTTCCTCAATTCTCTCTTCAACAACTTCAATTTCTGTACATTTGATACATCTTGTAGCCTTTGATTTGTCTTTGCCAGCAGTTTCTAACTATAGCCTTAAATTGATCATGAGAGCTCCACATATTACAATACTTGAATTCATGTATTTGTCTTTGTATTATTTCGACCTCTTGTACATGTAAAAGATAATGATCACTAACCCCTTCATTTAGAAAAGTTGTTCTACAATCAGGCATCTCATCCACCTATTCTCCATTAACAAATGACTACTCAATTTTTGAGAATACTATGCTTGTGCTCCCTTAGTCATTCCAAGTATAGTTCTTACCATTTTCTCTAGCACACATGTTTTCAGGCATTCTTGAAATTCATATACCTCTACTAGTGCGACTGTTGTGCCCCCAATTCTTTCTGTTCTATTTAGCACATTATTAAAATCACCAAGAGTGATGCATGGTTCAGTCATTCCAGTACTCTATTTGTAACACCCTACATCCAACGTGTACTAGTCCTATGCATATGAAACATGATATGGCTTGGTCAAATTAGTGCCCATTTTTAAAAGTGCTTGAATCTCAAATTAGATGGTAATAGGTACATCTAATGCTTAAGAGGGTCGAGCGTATACAAGTTTAAGTCAAATTGTGGAAATCATGGCCTTAAACAAAATGAAAGAAGTGAGGTGCTTGTAGGACCTACGAAGCCAGCAGGTGAGTCACCTACTTGCTTAGTAAATTTGCTAGCTAGATGGACACAAGGCCTTATGCTGAATCTGTCCAAGTCCAATGATGAATAAAGTCTGTGTTAATGGTGTAACTTTAGATTGTGTTTTACCATCATAAATGGATAATATTTACAACCCAAGATAAATAATAAAGGGTACCAAGTACGTCACAACTCACTTGATGATTTAGGCCCAAACTAAGTAAGGAGAAAGGGGAAAAATGGGCAGCCAAGGCCCGTCAATGTGCAACCCATTAAGGCCCTAGTGAAAGGGGCAAGAACCTGCATCACCAGCTTAATAAAATAAGGATTAAAATGCATTAGTAAGTTGGCTAATAGGCCCCTTTAAAAAGGATTAAAAACAGCTCTTTTAAGTCATTTCAACTTGGACAAAAAAATCTATTTTTCTAGGTTCGTTTTTGCTCTCTTTCAACTTATACAAAGTAGGCTTCATAACCTGACAAGGATTTCTAAAGAAGACCTAAACCTTGAAACTAAAGGTAGGTAAAAATACTTGTATGTTTAGTATGGTTTCTTCATGAAAAACAAGAGACTAGGCTGGTTACACTTGTGCTGAAAGTTTTAGACAACACTTGTTCCAAAGATGGTTGTACTCTTTTCTTATTTATTTAGAAACATTTTTCCTCTTGGTTGGATGGATTATGAAGTAAGATTTATGTTTTTAACATGTTTTAGTTCTGTAATGATGTATCAAGGTCGCTGTACCATTTTTTTGTACGTAACAATCGAGTTTTAGTTTGTTATCGTAAATGTATTGTTAGTAGAAATTGTGGGCTGATTGATTGAGGACTATGGTCTCACATCCTCTACCTTTTTTGAGAATGGTTTTTGACTATTTTAGGACTTTTTTATGTGTAAATATGGTGGTAATAGTTTTGTTGAAGTAGATACAGGTTTGGAATTATTGACGTTGAAATGTAGCGAAAGGACGTAATGTGATATTGCCTACTTGTATGTTGTGTATAATTGTAATATGTTGTGCTTTGTGGGCTGTTGTGAGACATTTATGACAGTAAAACAAGTTGCACATGATATATATATATATATATATATATATGAGAATGTGTATCAGAAAATACAATTAGAGGCAGATAAATTGAAAGAATACGATAGGGTTGATAATTACACGCTTGTTGCCTGTGCATTTTTTTTAAAAATGAAATTGTGCTGCCAAGATGTGTTTATGAGTTACTAATACTACTTTTATCACCTTTTCTGTTGTAGATAAGTTTTTAGGGTGAAAAGGAGGTTACTTTGAGGTAATAACGAGGTGGTACAATGAGGTATGTAAGGCTACTCGATTTCGTATTACTTGGCATGAAATCTAGATTCTTCGTTGGCACATAAAGGCACTTACCAACTCTGACATACCTTATAACTATGTCTACACTCTATCACATATTCATATCCTACGATACATAGTCATTGCATATCTGCATATATACTTGGGTACCAAGATACGTGAGTTCTTTTTGCTAAACAAAGTTAATGAGTTGTTTCATCTCCTACGCATTTCATTAATTGTGTAATCTACTCCTTTCATTATGGTATTGTCTTGTATGGTCATTTATATGTCACAGGTCCTACAGATCGAATATTATGACCACCAAAAGAATCATCTTTAAATTAAACAAAAGATAAAGTAAGTTGCTTATTGATGGGTGGTATCACTGGGGTGGAAAAATCACCTAGCACGGGTCGATCCCATATTACAGGTGGGGGGGGGGGGGGTGCCAGGGGTGATAGAAAAGCCTAGCATGGGGCGATCCCGATATTGATTTACCACTGATCAGGTGGTCATTTATATTACATTTTATGCACATATTATATAGTAAATACAGGTAAAGTAATAAAAAGGACATCAAGTACATGATTCCATAATATAACTAAAGGTGGTGTCCTATCTATACACCAGTGCATGATTTCATTTGAGTTCTTATTTCATGTATACTACTTCTTGCCTTACATATTCAGTATATTATCTCGTATTGACGTCCCTTACGGGGGATCTGCATTTCATGCTGCAGGTATAGGCACTAGTAGATCTGCCTAGTAGGAGTACAGGATATCCAGTAGGAGTATAGGATATCCAGTTGTTGTTACTGAGCTCCAGGTTGCTTTAGGGCTTTGTATGTCTAGAGCTTATACTTTTGTATTGTATAGTTAGTCATGAGGCGAGGCTTATCTCGACCCTTATCAGATGTTGTTCCTTATCTAGAGATTTTATAAACAATGTAAAGTGTGGTCACGTCTCGTACTTTAGATATCGTGGCTCCAACGGCCTAGTCATATGCATTTCCTTTTGGTTTCTTATAATTGTTTACTTTCTTGAATACTTGCCGAATATGGAAACCCCTTATAACGTTCACAGAAAGTGCATGGTTAAATGTTAGTTCTCCTGAGGCTTATTGCCAATGGGTGTCAGTCCGCCTTAATTGAACTTTGGGGCGTGACAAAAGTGGTATCAGAGCGGGTCGTCCTAGGGAGTCTGCAAAGCCATGTCTATGTAGAGTCTGGTTTATGGATGTGTTGTGCACCATATTTATAAGCAGGAGGTTGCATGGCATTTAGGAGTTGTCACTTTCTTTTCATTCTTTAGATCGTGCCATAGAGCCATGTGTAATAGGTGGATTGTGTCTAACCTCTAAATTGTTTTGTACAGCAAGTATGCCTGGAATCAGGAAAAATAAAGGCAAAAGGAAAGAGGTAGAAATGGTGGTTGGTATACCCAGTCGGGTGAGACAATAAAATGAGGCTCAAGATGAGTCTCTATCATAGAAATCTTCAACTCCACCAACTCTTGATGAACCAAGAAGTAGTGAAATTCCCCAGAACCAACTATCGATGCCACCGTGCAAGATCTGAGAAATATAGTCCCACTGTTGACTCGTATATTTTATAGCCAAGGTCAAAGAGAAGAAGGCCCAGCTATAGGTGTAGGTGGTGCGAATAGGGCAGCTAGCACGAGGATACGTGACTTCCTTAATTTGGACACTCCATCCTTCACTAGGTTAGATCCTAATGAAGATCCACAAAGACTTTATCGGTCAGATCCAACGTACTTTGGATGTTATGTATATGAGTGGTACAGAAGCTGTTGAGCTAGCGACATATAGATTGAAGGGTCTTGCTATAATATGTTATAAAGCTTGGAAGTAATCCAAGGATATAGATGCACCTTCAACTACTTGGAAAGAGTTCAAAGAGGCATTTCTTGACCATTACTTTCCGTTAGAGATCTGGGAGGCCCGTGCAGATCAATTCTTGAATCTCTACCAAGGGAATATGAACGTGAGGGAATATAGCCTTCAATTTAACTCCTTGGCCAGGTATGCTCCTAATGTAGTTGCTACTATGGCAGATAGAGTTCAACAGTATGTGGATAGATTAGATTCGTATATGGTTAGAGACTGTACCATTGCTTCCCTGAATAAAGACATAGATATAGCGAGGATGCAAGCTTTTGCACAAAAACTAGAGGTCAGAGGCAAAGAAGAAGGACACAAGAATTAGAAAGGGGGCATTCCAAAATGTCCAGATCTATGGGGTAGTTTACACTATCCCAAGGTGACCTTAGGCCTCGGTTTTCTAATAGACAGTCTAGGCCATCATCCTCCTTCTCTGCAGCTAGTACTCCACCATAACTTCGAGGACTTAGAAGTAATCAATTTGGTCAAAGAAGTGACGGACAAGGGGCACATACAATAGGATATTCAGCAAACCAGCAAATTACTCCTAGGAAGCCTTGTAAACAATGTGGAGAATCACTTAGGTACATATCGTGTTGGGACAGATGCTTGTTATTGGTGTGGTGTGCTAGGGCATGTGATGAGAGATTTCCCGAGGAGACGCATGAGTGATACAACACAACCTACTGGGTCAGCTACTGCATCATAATCATCTGTTTTCCTCTATTAGGTAGGGGCCAACAAGCACCTATAGGTCATGGTAGAGGTGTTAAGGGGCAGCTAGATCTAGCGGAGTCCAGAATCACACATATGCTCTGAGGATTAGGCAAAATTTGGAAGCTTCACCTGATGTGGTCACAGGTATATTGTCCATCTTTTCACATAATGTATATGCATTGAACCTGGTTCTACACTATGATACATCACTCCGCTAGTTGCTGGGAAGCTTAAGAGAACACCTAAATTATTGAATAAACCATTTGAAGTGTCTACACCAACCGGTGAATC
>JAPFFP010000070.1:7722920-7738894 GCA_026153255.1 Solanum medicagineum
AAATATGAAACTGTGCATCCTATTCAAGACAAGTATCAGCAATAATCATCAGTTCTCAGAACAAATTTTCACAACTCGTAACATAAATATGAAAACTGATGCACAGAGCCATTGCAGATTAGTAAGCTGTATGGATGGCAAAGTAAATGACAGCTAGAGACTTATATTTCCAACTTAAATAAAGCTTTACATTTATTTCACAAATACATTCTCCAATAAACAAATAAAAAGTTACAATTTCTGAAGACTTAATTCATTTATGTTCGTATGATTGTTACGAGATGGAAATGATTTCAACAGGCAAAACCATTCATAGGGAGGCCGACCAACCTTAAATATAAAGAACTAATATCAGTAAAGCAAATTAACATATGTCTTGAACATTAGATAGCCCTATGCTTTATACATTAACCACAACCCGGAACTGTATTAAGAAGAATAATAAAATTTCAAACCATTAGTAATTGGATCACAGGAACCAGTCAGCTCGTGAGTTGCAAACTGCACCATGTGCCTATTCCCCTAGCAAACTGATTTCTAGAATAGAGCTTATGATTTAGGCCAAACTTAGCTTGAGAAGTGTAATCATTTACAGAATCATTCATAGATGGAGAACAAAGCATAACCAATAAGACATGTGCAGGGTTTTTCTTGACCAGAGGACTATGATTCCTAAGCAAAATATAACAGAAGCCAAAGCTAATGACTTCGAAGGCACACTAGACAGGTTGTATTCACGAATATGTCTTCAAAACAGGACAGTAACACCCTAGAAAATACGGGAACATGCTAGAGCTTTCAAAAAACGCTAGGTGAGTTATGTTTGAGCAATATCATGTAAATGAAGACATTTATGAACTAGTTCAGTCATCATATGTACGAGCATCAACTTAAACACTGATCTCCCTTTTAAATGCAGTAAATCCATAAGCACATCGACTTAATACCGTCGTCTAATCAACTATCATCATCACAAACACAACCCAAAACTTGTCTTATTAATCAAATAAACAACAGTAATACGGCATCCAACTTCATCGCAACAGAGTATTTCAATCGAAATAAGCTAGATGTAAGTATGAAAAGCCTTAGCTGACATGTTCAGCCACAACACATGAGATTCGAACGAAACGGGATTGAGTTATTACCTTTGTTGGAGCAGCGAATGGGACGACGAGCTTGACGGAGCTTCAATACCACTAACTTCGATTCAAACCGTGATTCGAATCTTTTTCTCGATTGTTTTCTAGAAATTACTAAATGTTGTATCAAAGCCTAGGATTTTTCTCTATTTTTCGTCCGCCGCCCCTATTGCTAGGTTTTTTCGAGGTTTCTCTGGCTGCTCCTTTGAAATCGAAGAAGAAGGGGATTATATAGCCCAACAATTAGGGCAAGACTGAGAGGGAAAATTGGGGGTCGAATTTCGAATTCTTTGTTCAATTTTTCTTAGTTCTCTCGTAACTCGGATTGTCAGCGAATGGGGAAAAGGGAAAGGGAATCGAAAAATGGAGAAGATTAGGAACAGGGGGAACGGGGTCTGGGAAAAGGGAGAAGAGTTTTGGGAAAATGGAGAAGAAGGAAGAAGATGAAGGGCATGGGAAGAAGAAGGGTGCGGCGCTAGGGTTTTGGTTTGAAAAATGGAGAAGAGAAGAAGAAGAAGGACTAAGGGATCGGGACATTTGAAAAATGATGAAGAAGCAGGTAAATGGAGATATTAGGGGCGCATGGCCCTCACGCGCCCATTAAAAAAAATTTTTTTTTCTGAAAATAATAATTGTCCGAAAATTGTTAATAATGCAAATAATGTTCGATGACTAATTTGATACCGTGGAGGGTAAAAATTGGGTGTCAACATTACTTTATGCATATTTGTTTCGTGAATATATTACATCTGAAAACAGTGCTAATAGATTTATTCTCACACATTTCCTGTGGAATCTACCTCAACTCTGGTTGAGTTCTATATTTAATCAGGGATCGCTTTACTATTCCTTTTGGAGTGTAAATTTGGGCGTATCAATTACTAAAATTTCATATTTACTAGGTGTTTTGATACCTCAAAATTCGTTTGATACATGTCGAAAAAAAGAAGTAAGTCAATTAGTTACCCTAAAAGGGGGGTTGAACTGAAAAATTAAATCCAATCACAAAGTAATTTCATGGTTCATGAAGAGAGACAGGCCATCTAAATGCGACTTCTTTTTTCGAGATAATGCAATCAAGGAGCTCAGATTTTAGTAAATTAGTAGATACTTTAGTTTTTGAGAATTTTAGGGAAGTAAAAAATAGTCACTATTGACAGTTGTTGTAGATTTTGGGTTTGAGGAATAACTCCGCTACGACTATTTCATTCTAAGTATTTTTAATGTTGTTGTTCAAAAGTTCATTATAGCACTTCTTCTTTTGCTTTAAAATAAGCATGCGCAATAGAAATAATTTTAAAAATTCAAAAATCTTTGGGAAATCCTTGCAAGAAAATGCAAAATTGTATAGATACTTTTGATTCTTAGTGTTACAGATGGCTAAGTTTCTATCAGTCTTTGGAAGACAATCTTCTTTGGTGATCATACGGGATGGGATGTATTTGTTCGTCTTTGGAAGACAATCTTTTGTGATGATCACAAGGGATGGGTTGGAGTCGCTTGGAAGACTGGTTGTTTCTTATCTAGAATTGCTTTCATTATTCTGACCATATTGAACTTCTTGTTATGGGGTAGTCACAACACGTGTCATTCCTTTTTCTTTGATTGTTGTTCTCATCTTACTTTTGGTTCTATATCTACGTCCCCCTAACCTTGATTGGTCGCTACCTTGGGGCAAAGGCACCTCACATCGAATATCCAGTCTAAACCAACCAGATCCTACGCGATACTTAAAATTTCTTTTTTTTTGACACTTAAAAATTAGGTGCATGATCTGACTAGTTGATACTTGATTAAGGATTCTCGTGTTTTTTAGAATGATACTAATCGTTGGAATAAGAGCTTTAGGTACTTGATACTTTTAGAAGGATCGCTTGTGATACCTGACATAAGTTTTATATTTTTTTGTCTAGTATATACTTAATACATAAAATTAGGTATTTGATTTGGGTAGTTGATACTTGATCAAGGATTTTCATATTTTTTTAGAATGATACTCATCGTTGAAATTGGAGCTTTAGGTACTTGATACTTTAAGAAAAAACGATATAAGTTTTATGTTTTTTTGTCTAGTAGATTGATATTTAAAATTAGGTGCTTGATCTGAGTAGTTCATACTTGATTAAGGATTTCCTTATTTTTTTAGAATGATACTCATGGTTGAAATTGAAATGGAGACGACTATGAAGAAGTACATGAAAAATGGAAAACACTATGTTTTGGTGAATGAATTGGAGACTTTTCAATTTCTTCCCCTTTTTTGTTTAGTTTGAAAATAGTGATAAAAAATTTGAAATTGAAAATTAATCATGAAAAGATTGATTAGGTGACTAAAAAATAGGAAGATTACGTAAATATTGATTAGAATACTTAAAATTAGGAGATAATTTAGGAAAAATTAAGAAGGAAAGAGAAATAATAGGCTAGGTATATACAAGTTGGGGAGAGAGAATAAAAATAAGGGATTTTTATAATTTTTTAGGATGATAGCGATTATTAGAAAATATGGTAAATAAGTTGTGTAGTTGTGTACTTTTTCCTAAATTTTAAATAAGATATTTCTAAAATGCTGAAAACAGATGCAAATTTTCATAAGAAAAATAGTCAAAAATTGCCCATCTTAAAAAAAACATATCTCACTTATTTTAAACTATTTTTCTATTATTAGATATTTTTAGAAAGCTCAACATGAGTAGATGTAACAACTCCCACGTGACTCGAAAATGTCCTTATGGTGTATTTCTTGAATATCATAAAATTTGTGTGTTATTTGGAAAATTCAACTTCGTATTCTTTTTTAAGAGACAAAATTGTATAGGAAAAGGGTCGCCTTCGATTTTTAGGTCAACCGTATCGAAAAATAAAATTTTGGTTAATTTTTCCTTAACTAAAAAAATGTGCAACATGTCCTCATCGCGGACTTGTTCCCAGATAGTGCAAAAATAATCTAAACTCATTCCTAGGTCAAAACAAGAAAAATTGAACTTCTCGCAAAATTACACAATGCAAAAACCAAGGCGCGTCGCGTCTCTGTTCCACCCATGCACAAATTTTTTTGAACTTTTTCTGTTTCAAGTGTGGGTCATAACCCAAAACTCTTATAGACAGGATTCCTCAATCCATCAGCCATTTTTAGCCCTAATTCCCTCTATAACATAAAAGTGCAAGAAGGGGTGGGGAATGGGGGGGTGGGGGGAGAGAGAGTTGAATTTTTCCTCTTTTAATTAGTTATCAGTTAGTTGACTAGCTTAACTTTCAGTCAACTAAGACAGTAAATAGTAAAGTCCAGGAATAAAAATTCGTAAAATGAAATTCAACACCTGATGTTTTTATACTGGTTCAAATTCAATGTGGATCCTAATCCAGTCCCCTTGGGTTGCAAGGGATATCTCTTTAAGCCTTATAAGAAAGTGATAAATCCTATTAACCTATTTTTAATATACATGAGATGAGTAGTACAAGGTGTTAACTAAATTATTACTTTAGTCTACCAACTAAATTAACTATCTAAAACTCATTCCTTAACTATGTAACGAAAGTTATTGAATAGTCCAAAAGTCCCTTTAAAATTTACGAGATAAATCTCTGATAATATAAGAAGCTCAATTTCTCAAAACGACTTAATGGATCATTACAAGTAGATACCAATTTACCCACCCTTCATCCTTGAGTGGCTAAAAGAAAAATGAGTATAAGGAGTAACTGGCTTGACAAAAGGATGTGGATATCTTTTGCACATATCTGCCTCAATCTCCCAAATGGACTTCTTAGTCAGACGATTCTTCCATTAGGCCTTCACAGATGCATTCTTTTTTGACCTTAAATTGCGGATTTCTCTATCTATAATGGCTACAGGCTTCTCCTCATAAGAAAGATTCTCATCAAGTAGGACCAAATCCCAGCGGATAATGTAGTTTCCATCACCATAATATTTCTTCAATATAAGCATAAAACATCGGGTGCACTCCGAACAACCCTGGAGGCAAAGCCAATTCATAAGCCACCTCTCCCACATGCTTAAGAACTTCAAATGGTTCAATATACCTTGGGTTGAGCTTACCTCACTTACTAAATCTCATCACACCCTTCATGAAAAACTTTCAACAACACTTGCTCGCCCTTCATAAACTCTTTGTCCCCGACCTTTCAATTTGCATACTACTTCTGTCTGCTTTGTGTTGCTAGAAACTTCTCTTGAATGAATTTCACTTTCTCTAATGACTCTTGCTCCCAAAAGATCAATACCCTAATGTCCAATCTCGAATACATCAAACCAACTGATAAGAGACCTGCATCATCTTTCATATAATGCTTCAAATGGAGCCATGTCAATACTTGAGCGATTGCTATTATTATAGGAAAACTCTTACAACGGTAAGAAGTGATCCTAGTGATCACCAAAATATATTGCACATGCACGAAGCATATCCTCTAACACTTGGATTGTCCTATCGGACAGTCTACCGATTTGAAGGTGAACTGCGGTACTAAGATCCAATCTAGTACCCAGCTCAGCTTGTAAGTATCTCCAAAAGTTAGAAGTAAATTGCATACTTTCATCTGATATAATAGATATAAAAACCCATGCAATCGAACAATCTCGTTGATATAGGTTTGACTAACTTCTCTACATTATAAGTTCCTTTGACTGGAATGAAGTGCGAGGACTTAGTAAACCTTCAACAATCACTCATGTTGAATCAAACTTACCCATTGTCTTTGGAAGACCAACTACAAAGTTCATTGCAATTCTTGGCCACTTCCATTCAGGTATGGACATTCTTTAAGAGTTCCTCTAGGCCTTTGGTGCTCATACTTACTTGCAATTGGGACACTGACAATAAAATTAGCAATGCCACGCTTCATTCTACTTCACCAATAATGTTGCTTCAAATCACGATACATCTTGGTTGCACTTGGATGTACATAGTACCTCGAACCATGAGGTTCCTGCAAGAATAGCATGAACCAAATCATCAACACGGGGCACACATATATACCTCTTAATCCTCAAAACGCCTTCCTCATCAATTAGAGCTTCCTTACCTCTGAGACATTAGTGAGCCTTTCCCAATTCTTCATTGCTTTGATCTAGGGTCCACCATCACTCCATCCTTAGAAACTACATACCCCAAGAAGAAAATTGAATCAAGTCAAAACTCACACTAAGAGAATTTGGCATACTATTTTTTTATTCCTCGGCAACCCTAGAACAATTCTTAGATGTTCTCCATGTTCTTTTCTACCCTTTAAGCTCATTGCATGGGAAAGGTTGTACTGGCCCAAGGTTAGTGGACTGAATTTTCTTGATTTGTGGAATCTGTGCAAAAAGAAGGCAAAGTATGGGTAGAATAGATATATAGCTATTATGGAAAAAAAAAAAAAAAGGAATATCAGATACCCAAGCTAAACAGACATCTTGACTGATTCAGAGAATTTTTAAGGCTTATAATTAAACACCTTCAAGCTGCAGGTCATAATGAACATAATTTGATACAAATGGAACATTACTCCATTAAAAATGTTTATGGTAAGATGAGAGGTGACATGGGGAAAGTGAAATGGAGAAAGCTGGTTTAATTACCCAAAAAATAAAAAAAAGCTCCTCAATTTTTCCTGAATATCCAATATAACGTAGTGATGTTTCAATTATTTTTGATAGCAAGTAAACACATAAAAAAATATTTTATTAATTTCCATTTTATATTGTTAATGTGGAGAAACTGTAAGAGAATTTTATTTTAAAAGGCGAAATAAAATAAAAGTTGCCCTATATATAGGAGTATTGAATGAAATATAAACAAACCAAATGAATGAACTAAAATGAGTACTGTATTTAATATTTATCATTTCCACCTCGGGATTGACTAACATTACAAAATAAAATTAGTCAACTAAATTATTTTCCTTTTGTTGTCGTCAATTGTGGGTTGCAGACTTGCAGTACTCTCCATTATTTAATAAATCTTGTTTCTACTCGTCCTAGATTATTTAAATAAAATATTGGGAAACCATAAAAAATGTTACTAGTTGAAGTTTTACTATTCAAGAAAATTAATTTGGACCCAACTCTCCTTAATTTGAATAATACATTTCAACTTCTGTTTCATTCATTAAAAAGTAATTTTAGTATAATTCTTAATTATATTATGTCTTATTCACACATTTCATTCCAATTAAATGGTTAACGTATCCATTTATATTACAAGTTCATTAATATTGTCATTGCTGTCACAGTCAGCGTACTTAACAAGTTCAACAACATTTAAGCATTAACCACTTTCAGAATCAACCAAAAAATATATTATTATAAATTAAATGCTAGCTAACCAAAACAATTAAGGGGATGGAATTACCATTTAAAGAAAACTAAACTAATAGTTCCAGCTGTCATTTTTAAAAAATATACTTCATTCGTCCTATATTAGTTGTGTTGTTGAATTTGTACCCAAAAGTCAAAAGAACAAGAAAACAGTAATAGTAACCTAAAAAAAAATATTACAAATACAATAATAACAATATACTTAGTGGAATTTCACAAGTAGGGTCTGGGGAGGATGAAATATATGCAAATCTTACTACTACCTCATAAAGATAGAGAGACTGTTTCCTGGGAACTCTCGTCTCAACAATCAATAAGCAGAATAAACTAGATATGAAAAAAGGAAAGGAAATGAAAGGGAACAGAAAGAGCGACTAATAAGGAAAAGCACATGATAGTATGCAAATACGATAAAATTAATATATAAAGACGGAAAAATGACAATACAAAATATAAAGGCAATGTAAATATACTAAAAGTAAACAAATATAGGACTAATAATGACAACATATGATGTAAAGACATCACTACTCCTACTAACCTACTATATCACAAAATCATATATCGACCTACAACTACTAGCCTATTAGCCTTCTACTCTAATACGCAACTTCCACTCTTTTCTATCTAAGGTCATATCTTGAGGATCACCTCCCTCAGTACTTTTTTGGTCTACCTCTATCCCTCCGTATAGAACCAAAAATCAAATCTACTGAATTCATGGTGTCTTTGAAAAAAATATTCCTTCACTATACTCAAAGTAATAGACTATATTCTCCTAAGATAAAATAATTTTCTTACTAGTGTAGCAGTATCACAAACTACAATAAATAGTGAACTCACTCAACATCAATAATCACACAAGTTTTTTTAAAAGTGCAACGAGAAGAAGGGTAAAAGATCAGAAAATTGGTATTTGAAAAATGAAAGAAAATTCCTTACATGTTTAACCAACAAACTATAAAGAAAATTCCTTTATGTATAACCAATAAACTATGGTATCAACATATGTTTATTGTGATTGATTGAAAAATTCACAACTCATTAAAAAAATTACAATTCACTAAATAAGCCATAACTTATTAAATGTGAAAATGTGCTTTTTAAATTGCATCTTTTCAAAGAAAATACTTCAGTTTCCATGTACATATTTTAAAAATCTAATGAGTCATCTTGTTTCTTTTTTTCGCATGTCTTTTACGAAATTATAAATAAAAAATATTTTTTACTGATTTATCTTTAGCTTTTTTTATGTTAATGTAGTCAATATACATTAAAAACTAATTCATTTTAAAGATAGAATTAAAAAAAAATTATTTCTATCTTAATTTGACCCGAATAATTTTAATAATATTTATAATTAATATGAAACTGAGGAAATAAAATATTCAATTCCACGACCAATTGTTAAAAAGGTAACTTTTGTCTAGGCAAAGATTCTTAATATCACATCTTTATCGGCTTATCTGCTCTCTAGAATACTCTTTGTTATCAAGTTTAACTTATGCACATCAACAATGGTAATTTTTTATATTAAAGATTTATTTTAATTATATTTTACATTGAACCAACTTATGCATATTAAAATAATATAATTTCAATTTATTGAGAAAATAACTTTAACATAAAATAGAGAAAATAATATATATTATGGTAGAAGATAAGTAGATTGTAGCATGTTATCTTGTAAGTTTTTTATAGATTAATAGTCATAGTATTACTTATGCTATTTTTTATTTTTGATTTTTATTACGATGATTCTTTGAGCCTTGATGATTATATTATTTTAAATATGTTTTTTGTTGCTAACCATTGTTTTTTTTCCCGTTATTTTTTGTACTTTTCTTTTTTAAACTATTTTTTTCAAATAAAAAACCTATTAAAAATAATCTCTCAAATCTAAAATAAGATTTATATTTTTTTATTATTATATATTAGAGGCTAAGGGAAGCAGGTGAAGCAGATAGCTATTGGTCGACATGCTTGTTTCAACTGCTTGTTTAAGCAGATAGTTATAGTTGTCAATCAACGTGTCGGCTTTAGCTGCTATATCACCCCAATCAGTTATTTTAAATTAAGTAAATACTGAAATTAGAATAAAACAAATTTCTCTTTAAACTAAAAAAATAAAATTAAAATAACCATTTTAATATCTTCCCGTATTTATATTTGCATCAAAAAGGTAGTACTACAAATTTTATATATAACGACAACAAATTTTATATACATAAGAGTTTAAAATCACTTAATCATAAAACTTAAAATTTAATTAATATTAATACTATTTATTGGATATTAATTTTATACTTAATGAAAAAGTTTAATACCATTTAATTATATTATTAAAAATAAATTTATAAATAACTATTGGATCCGTATATAATCTTCACACCTAATTAGTATGTGTGTGTATATATATTTAGACTTTACTTAGTGAAGTTGTACTCAATATATTATTTATATTAGATGAACTAAAATTTCAAAGGGACAAATAGTTTAACGCAATGTTGAAAAAGATTTGATCCATCCAATGTTACAAAAGGTTGGAAAGAATATTCTCAAAAGGATATTCCTTACGCTCTTTCGCCTTAATGTGAAACACGTTTACACCAGTGTATTATCTTATTACCCGTTAATTTTTAATTGTTATGTATTTTAAATATGATTATTTTTAAATACTACATATCAGTTTCAAAATTTAAGAGAGAATAATTTTTTTGAACTTTTTGTTATTATTAATTATTTTAGAATTGAGAAATGCGTAAATAGATAAAGCTTAAAGAAATAATAAGAAATATATTAGTTAATTAACTATATTATTTTTTCTTTAAAAGTTGTGTAAAATCTTATCATAGCAACTAAAAAGAATCAAAAAGGATTATTATTCTCCAAATAAGTAGGTACTCATCTTTTCGTTCTTTATTATTTGACTCCTGTTTTTTTTTTTCTTTTGATATTTTTTATCCCATATTGGAGTCCGACTATTTGAAATTTGCATTTCGTAGGGTCTTATTCAGGATAACTACTCCCTAATAAATTTTTTTTTATATTTAGGACTCGAATTCGAGATCTCTAATTAAAAAAGAAGCAGTTTCATATACTGCACCACATATATCCTGGTCGTTAATTTGTTATATTTTTAAAGAAAATTTTAATCAAAGGTGTTGTTTCACTAGATCAATTTAGTTAATGATGTTTTACGACAATAAATTTGACTACAATATTTTATGTAATCTTTTTGAACCTTCAAGAAAAGCTCTTTGTGATAACCTTATTCACCGTCTGATAGCTCGCATGCACAGAGGCTGGATTCGAATTCCGATCTCCCACTTCCAACCACTCAGCCATATCTGTACGTGCTACTTTATATAATTATGTAATACTAAAAGCTAAATAATATGAACATAAAGTAATAATTTTTTAAAATTTTGATAAAGAAATTAAAATATTTATTATTGCTTATTAAGAAGAGCAGATAAGTAGATATATCTGTTGTTGTCTGTTTTTTCACTACTATTATTTTGCAGGTTCATTAATTTAGTTATATTTTTTCAGTTGCTTTAATTCTGATTTATAATATTAGCCATAATAAATTATTTTTGTGAGTTTCTTAATTTAATATTCTCAAAACAGCTTGATTATATTTCTTCAGCTGTTTCAATTATGATTTTATAATAGTAGCCTTGATAAATTGTTTTGCGAATAAGCAGACAATTTGTTTGAGCTGCCTACTTATTCGTCACTATTATATGGAACCCATAAAAATAACTTACGAGTTTCTTATTTTAATATTTTTTAAAACAGCTTGATTATATTTTTTCAGTTGCTATTAAGTCCAATAACTAATAATTTAAAATATATATAAAAAATCTATTTACATTATAAAAATTAAAATAATATAAAAAATTTTGTTGAGCCCGTATGAACACGGGGCCGGTGACTAGTTTTTTTGGCATAAAGATGAAGCAAAATAAAGCAAGTATCCTAATCAACTATCAAAATTCAAAACAAGTCAATTTTGGTGGCAGCGTTGGATCGAGGCAACGCAACACCTTCCAAAGGAAATGGATCCCCAATCATTTGCATGATTTTCGGATGAAAAAATAGCACACGAAAAAATGACTCTCTCAATAGTGGGAAAATAGTTTATTTTATTTATTTGATTTAAAAATTCAGATGATTTGGGTTAATCATATAGTACGAATTAGTCCCCCCAAAATAAATTACGTCAATATATTATATATTTAATATATCGTATTTCAATTAACTTTATTATAAATCAATTATAAAAAAAATCAAGAAACTTTAAAATAATTACCATCATCAGTCAATATTTAAAAAATCTTTGGTCAGCTATGCAATGTAATCTTTACATTTAAAATTTGATGGATTAAATTATGATTTGTTGTAAAATAGACAAAAAAAATAAGAATATTGAAGTAAAAGGAAGATCTATTTAGAGAATATTTTTTATCTCTTAAAGTGTGTATTACAAAGGGTGAATGATAACCTTATTTGTAGGTTGAGAAATCACTCCAAAAGTCACCACATCAAATGTCATACTTAATAGATACATTCCTTTCCAAATGGTTCATAGAACTTAGGGAACATGTAGACATGAATGTAAGGAGTTCATGTATTAACTAAATGGACAATTCACTCATTCAATATATTTATAACACTCCCCCTTGAATGTCCATAGATGATTTGTCTCGTAAAACCTCACTAGAAGAAAATCCAGTGAGAAAAAGCCTAGTGAAGGAAAAAGAGTACACATATCTTGTAATACACTTTAAGTGTTGCCTAATTAAAAACTTCATCAGAATAAGCCAATGGGACAAAACCTTTGGTTAAGGAAAAAAGAGTACGACACGTACTATACTCCCTCTGATAAAAACTCTATCTGATATTTTGGAGACGACGCATTCCAATCTTATATCTTAGCTTCTCAAATGTTGACGTTGGTAATGCCTTAGTGAATAAATCTGCAAGATTATCACTCAAACGAATTTGATGTACATCAGTATTGTCACGCCCCTGAGTCCCGTAGGGCGGACCGACACCCGTTGCCGATAAGGCCCGGGAGAACCAACCTGTAACTATATGCTTTCAATCCATACTCTAAGGGGTTCTACGTTTGACATGCCTTTAAGAAGATAAATAGTGATAGCAAGCCCAAAGGAAATGCATATGACTAGGTCGTTGGGGCCACAGTATCTATAGTATGAGACATGACTTCACTTTGCTTTACATGGTCTACAAAGCCTCTACATAAAGAAAAACATCTTATAAGGGTCGGGACAGGCCCCGCCTCAACAAACTATGCAATAACAACACGTAAGCTCTAAATATGCACAAAGCCCCGAAGCAACCTGGAGCTTGATTACAGCAGCTGAATATCCTGTACTCATATTGGAGTGATCTAGTAGCACCTGTACCTACAGCATGAAATGCAGGTCCCCCATAAGGGACGTCAGTACGAGATAATGTACTGAGTATGTAAGGCAGGATATATTGTAAATAAAGTAACAACTCAAATGGAAATATGCATCTATGGAAGATTAGGGACCACCCTTAGTCACTGTTGAATCATGTACATTATGTTCTTTACATCGCTTTACCTTTACTGCAAAATCTGTACTGTAAAATCTGTGCACAGCTGTAAACATGTAACCAACTGATCAGTGGCATAACTGTATCGGGTTCATCCCTGGCTAGGTTATACTCAACCCCTCGGGCTAACCCCCCTTTGATAGGATCGTCCCCTGGCTAGGTTATACCCAACCCCTCGGGGCTACCACCTACCAGAACTGCATACATCTGTCTTTTAATTACCTTTGAGATGGTTCTTATGGTGGTCATAATATTGGAGCTGTAGAACTGTATATGTAGCACATGACATGTAGATGATCATACAAGACAATATGACAATTAAAGAGAGTACATTGGATAAACAATGAAATGCATATGAGATAGAACAATTTATGAATTTTACTTCGTAACAAGAACTCATGTGACTTGGGGTTCAAGCATGTATGTAGCCTTAAATGTGACTACGTATGGAATCATATGATCATGTACAAGAGTGGAGACACTGTTAATAGTTATGTCGGAGTTGGTAAGTGCCTTTGTACCAAGGAAAGATCTATGTTTCATGCCAAATGATTCAGAATCAAATAACCTTACATACCTCGTCGTCGGACCTTATTACTACCTCAAGATGACCTTTCCTTCATCCAAATACTTATCTACAACATAATAGGGGATAAAACCAGCATTAATAGCCAATAGACACACCTTGACATCCCAATCACACAAGAAAACACTACATGGGCAGCAAGCGAGCAATTACGAACCATAGCGTATTCTTTCGACCTTTTTGTCTCTAATCGAATTCCCTAGTGCACATTCATTTATACACATCATGTTCAGCCTATTCTAATGCCATACCAGCCTTACAACCCACAAAACACAGCACATCACAATTTCACACAATCTAAAAACGGACAACACAACGTTACCTTCCTTCGCTACCTTTCGACATCGACAACTCCAAACCTATTCCAACCTTAACCAAACTGTTCCAGCAACATTTTCACATATAAATAGTCATGAACCAGCCTCAGAACAGTAGCAAACCAGTTGTCAAGGACGTGCAGCAATAGCATTCAATCCAATAGTCCATAAGTTCAAACGAAACACACAATTGCGACATCATTTATGGACTCACTTTTGTGAACTGTAAACGTGGTTATTCAGCCTTTTTACACCTTTGTTGCATAATTAAGTACTCATACATAACAAAGCCTTCCAACAAGAGAAAAATCACTTAATTAACAAGAAAAGTGCACAAGACTCCTTAGCACCCAATCTGTTTAAAAATTCCAGCACCATCGTACTAACATATACTTCTTATTTTTCATACTAAAACCAGGGCAGCAACCTTAGTATAATATCTATAACTCATATCATGTCAATAACACCAAGTTATCTTTATAATACAACTTAAAAATCAGAGAGAAATCACCAAAACAACAAGGAAAAGGTGCAACAATTTTCAGCGCAGAATTTGTCCAACAAAATTTCAACAGCGTAGCTAGCATCTCTTTCTTGTTTCTCATGATAAAACCATAACAAAAAAAAAATCATAAGTACTTACCTTTGTCTTCAAGGTATAGGGGATCCTTAAGAACCCTAAAGAAGTCCTTTGGTTACTTTACAAAATGGAGAAAAGTTGAGAGCAAATGAAGAGAACAATCTGTTTTTTTTTCTTGGTCAAGTGAGAAATGACCTTTGGAGCTGCTTATGACCCCTATTTATAGTGTACCTTTGGCCGACTTTCCTTGGTCATTAGACCATATTATACCACATATAATGAAGCTGCTTATCCAGTAGCTTCTTCATTAAGTTTGGGCCAAAATGGGTCCCCAAGGTGATGGACTTGGGCTGCCCAATTTTCAGATTTTCTTCTTCCCTTGGGTTGGCCCAATTATTAAGTGTCTCGTGATGTCTTTGGGCCCTCTTCATTATCATCCTTGGGCTGTAGATATAGTCCATATGTGAGGTTAAATCATGACCCAACGTTACACCCTTAACACGGATTTTATTCACAACTAAACTTGGACAAATTCGACCTCGAGCCGCGTCTCCGTTTAGCTACCAAATTTAAGCTAAGCAAGTTGCTGACTCACCTACTAGCTTCTAAGTCCTACAAGAACCTCAATTCTCTCACTTTATTTTAAGGTCGTAATCTCCTCAATTCGACACAAACCACGCATACACTTGACCCTCTTTACCGCTAGACGCCCATATAGCCCATTAATGCGAGATTCGAGCACTTTTGAAAATTAGCGCTAGTTTTTCCAAACCATTTCATATTTCATTTGCATTGTACCAGTAGTGGAAGGTGTGGGGTGTTACAAGTATCACCTTTCTTCTAAAGATCATGTGTAAAGAATAATTTTGGTGACATGTGTTTAGTTCTGTCTCATTTTATGAAGTCACCTTTCAATTGAGTTATACACGCGACATTGTCTTCAAATATGATCTGGTACTTTGACATCATTTTTCAGTCCACACTTCTCTAGGGTGGAATGTATCATCGATCTCAACCACACACATTCTCTACTTACTTCATGAATTAATTTTTTTATTTCAACATGATTTGAAGAAGTAGCAACGACGGACTGTTTTGTAGATTGTCATGATATAGCAGCTTCTCCGTACGTTAACAGATAGCCTGTTTGAGATCGAGCTTTATGTTGATCTGATAAATAACTTGCAGCTGTATAACCAATAAGATCTGCAGTCATTGTTAGTATAAAACAAAACCATATCATCGGTACCTTTCAGGTATCGTAAAATATACTTGATACCGTTCCAATTGTTACGCCGAAAAATGACCGACTCTTTTGAAAATAATTCGAAAATTGAAAATCGATTCAAACTCAATTGATTTGAGGGAATCAATTCTCGAGATTCGAAATGACACAGAGTCGCCACCTAATTTT
>JAPFFP010000070.1:7748023-7762891 GCA_026153255.1 Solanum medicagineum
CATTAATTTGTTGACTAACAAATTAACATGTGTTTTCCCTTTGTAATCCAACTTGTTTTTAGGCAAGAATCAACAATCATTTCATCAGAAATTTGGTCGAAAATGGAGAAATTCAACTCGAGTTCATCAAAACAAATGAACAGCTGGCAGATGTCTTCACGAAACCATCCACAATCAAAAAGCTCGAAGATTTCAAGACCTCTCTTAAAATTACAAATTAAGAGGGGGTGTTAAGAAATAAAATAATTTGTAATTTTAAGAAAAAATCTACTAAGATCTAGAAAAAGAAAGAACTAGCTATATCTAGAGCTTTCCTATAAAAAATCTAGATCTAGACTTTTCTAAATAAAAATCTGTGTGTAGAAACCTCCAAACAATGGCGGTGAAAATGCTATATATATATGTGTGTGTGATGTTTGTACGTTGTTGAGTGGAAAGAAAAGCAAAAAAAAAAAACAATTTCATATTATAAAGCTTTCCTACTGCCCTTTCTCTCATTTAATTTTCTTGTCTCCACCATTCATTCATTACACCAAAGTAAAAGGTGGCCTCAATTCATCCAATATAATAAAATAAAAAATCCTCCCAATTCATTCCTAATGCTGTCGGTTTGCTCTCTTAAATAAGTAAAGATAATTCCTTTATTGTTTTTATTCTACATAAATCTTTTAATCAAGCCTCCTCACTTTCATTTTTTGATAATACCCAACAGTTGAATTGATTTTTTCTCTATAATAACAGATTCATAATTATTATGCAACACAGTAAAATAAGCCATCAAAAGTTATAAAAATATTTATTGACAAATATTTTCGTTATGTATTCACAAATTTTGGTTTATTTTTTATTTTCATTATTAAAATATCTTGAGCAACATAAATTAGTCTTTTATATAACAAAGGTCGATAATTCGTGTTCTACAAAAATGTTAGAAACAACTAATTAAAATTTACCAACCATGGTATTAGTAAATTCATTACCTCAAAATAATCATCTCCATTAATTAATTAGAGGGAAAAAAGTCGAAGATAGATAGTGAAAAGAAAAATAATAGTCTGTACGAGGAGGGCGGGGGATGGCTGATTCCACGCAACAGTAAATCGAGTCATAGTATCAGCATGTGAAGGTAACTATGATAGGAGATGTCCACAAGGTGGGCAAGGAGGAAATCAGAAAAGTCGTGGAGGCTGAGGGAATGGTAATACAGGTAGAGGATCAGCACATTAAGGAAGAGAGGTAGCCTTTCAGGATGATAGAGCTCAGTTTTATGTATTTTTGAGTAGGATAGAGGCTGAGACATTTGATGCAACAGTGATCACATGTACTATTTTTGTCTGCATTTGGATGCTTACTATTTTGTTTGACCCAAGTTATACTTATGCTTATGTGTCCATAGATTTTGCCTCGAGCTTTGATATGATTTGTGATATGTTTGATGCCCCATTTCATGTTTCCACCCTAGTTGGAGAATTTGTTATATTCACCCATATTTATCGTGCTTGTTCTATTTTATTGATTAGTATTCAAACCTGGGCTAATTTGATGATTTTAGATATAACTGACTTTGATGTGATCTTAGAAGTGACTTGGTTGTCCTCCCATCATGCAATGTTTAACTGTAATGTTAGAATTGTGACACTAGAAATCCTGGGCGGAGAAATATTAGAGCGGGAAGAATTGTACAAGCTTAAGCCTGGCTACAATCATATCTTATATTCTTTCTAGAAAACTGGTGGGGCAGGGTTGTTTTACTTATTCTCGTAATATCTAAAAGTTAATGCCGAGTTTCTCTCTATTGAATCCATTTCTATAGTATCTGAGTTTAAGAAAGTATTTCCTATAGATTTTCCTAGTATGATCCCAGATAAGAATATATATTTTTTTCATTGATCTAGAACTGAGCACGTGCCCAGTCTCTATTTCCCCTTATCGCATAGCTCCAATAGAGTTAAGGGAGCTTAAGGTTCAATTTGAAGAGCTCCTTGATTAGAATTTTATCTATCTTAGTACTTCTCCATGGGGTGCTCTAATCTTGTTTGTCAAGAAAAATTATCCTAGTATGAGGATGTGCATAGACTATCAATAGTTGAATAGCGTTACCATCTGAAATAATTACCCATTGCCTCGTAGACATGATTTCTTTGACCAATTTTGTAGGGTGCATCAATGTTCTCTAAAATTAACCTGCAGAGGTCTGATTACTCTCAGCTGAAAGTTAATCTTAAAGATGTTCCTAAGATGAAATGTAGAATCTGATATACGTGCACTATGAGGTTTTGATAATGTCGTTTGGGTTGACTAATGTACCTAAAGCCTTCACGAGTGTTATGAATGGAATGTTAAAATTATTTTTAGATTCATTTATAATTATGTTTATTGATGATATTCTAATTTATTTAAAGAGTAAAAAAAAGTATGTAGTAAATCTTTGCATTCTTCTGGGTATCCTGAGAAAACAAAACTTATATGCTAAATTTTCTAATTGTAGTCACCAGTTGTCTTTTTAGGGCACGTGATTTCTAAAGAAGGATAATGATGGTGAGGAGTTGTATAGGGATTGCCAACTGTTATCTACAATTTGTGAAGAATTTTATTTTTATTGCTATACATTTGACAAGACTGACTAAGGAGGAGGTACCTTTTGAGTGGACAAACAATTGTGAGGACAGCTTCGAAAAGCTCAAGACCTTTTTGTCTACAACACTGATCCTGATGTTGCTAATTAAAAGAAAGACCTTTATTGTCTATTGTGATGCCTAACATTCAAGTTTGGGTGTTGTATTGATGCAGGATAAGAATCATATCTTATGCTTCGTGGAAGTTAAAGGTTTATTAGATAAATTATCCAACGTATAACTTATTCATTAGATAAATTATCCAACGTATGACTTATTCATTAGATAAATTATCCAACGTATGACTTAGAGTTGGCAACAGTGGTATTTTCTCTCAAGAGCTGATGACAACATCTGTATGGTATCAAGTGTGAAGTACTCCCTCCGTCCCACTTTATGTGGCAACCTTTGACTTGGCACCATGTTTAAGGAAAAAAGAAAGACTTTTAAAACTTGTGGTCTAAAATCATTCTTAGATATTTGTGTGGATGAGAATCATTTCATTAAGGGTAAAAAGAGAATTTTAAAGGTAAATTGTTTCCAATTTGAGTAAGGTGACATTCTTTTTGGATGAACCAAAAAAGAAATGGCGCCACATAAAATGAGACGGAGGGAGTATCTACTTACTATCGCAACTTAGAGCACAAGTTCTCTAGAGGGACTTAAACTTGAGATGGTGAAGGTGGCTAGAGTTGCTTAAGTATAATGATGTCGTCATTCAGTATCATCTCGGTAAGGCTAATGTGGTGATAGATATATTAAGCTAGAAACAAATCAATATTGGTAGTCTAGCATGTTTGAAGTGTCTAAGTGACCCTTGGCTAGAGAGGTTCGAATATTCGAGATTAAGTTCATGAAGCTGGGCATCTTGGATAAAGATAGGGTATTGAGCTGTATAGAGGTTAGACCTACTTTCGTCGTAGAAATCAAGTCCAAGCAATTTGAAATTGAAAGTTTCAATGAGCTATGAATGAAAATGGTAACTGGTAAGGCACATAATGCTGCTCTTGATGCCAGTGGTGTGCTTAATTTTAGAGGAAGAGTTTGTGTCCTTGGATACATGGAATAATCTAGAAGGTATTGTCAATGGCTCATAGTTCATAATATTCTATTCATCTAGGTGTGATCAAGATGTATCGAGATCTGAAGCGACTTTATTAGTGACTTGGCATAAAGAAATTGAAGACATAGTCGAGTTTATGGCCAAGTGAAAAAACTATTAACAAGTGAAATATGATCACCAAAGGCCAGTAGGTTTACTTCAAAAAATGCTCAGTGAGAAGTAATAGTCATGGATTTTGTGGTTGGTCCTCATAAGACCTTAGGAAAGATTTATTCTATTTAATCAGCGGTTGATAGGCTAACAAAGTCAACTACTTCATTTTGGTCATAGTGGATTATAATGCCCAATTGCTGGCAAGAATCTATGTGAATTGAAAGAGATAGTAAGGCTTTATAAGGTACCTGTTTTTATCATCTTAAACTATGGTATGTTATTTACATTTATGTTATAGGAGAAATTGCATGAGGAGTTGAGCACTCGTCTCAATTTCAATAGAGCTTTTCACCTATAGATTAATGTGCAATTAGATATAATGATTCAAGCGTTAGAATACATGTTAGGGCATTTTGGAGGTCACTGGACAAGTTCATGTCATTATGTGAGTTCTTTTATAACAAAAGCTATCACTTCAATATTGACATGACATTATTTGAAATACTTTACGGAAGGGCATGTCGGTCTCCCATAGGGTGGATTCAGGAGACATGAAACCTCTAGGGGTTTATTTGGTAAAATAAGCATAGGATATGGTAAGAGCGAGGGCATCCAAACTAAGCTCCTAGAGGCATATAGTCGATAGATAGAATAAGCCAATTGCAAGTTTAGGGATATGATGTTTTACATGGCAAGAAAGCACTTCTGAAGTTTTCACCCATGAAAGATGTTATGGGATTTAGTAAGAATGACAAGCTCAACCCTCACTATATTGCCCATTCGAGATTCCAAATTATGTAGGGCAAATAGCTTATAGGTTGGCCTACCACCTAGCTTGTTTGGGGTTCATCAAGTATTTCATATGTTCATATTAAAGAAGTACCATCAGGATGGAGATTACATAATCAAGTGGGACTCAGTGTTACTAGATAAGAATCTTCAGTATGAGGAAGTGTAAGTTGTGATTCTTGATCGTGATGTCCGAGAGTAGAGGACCAATGGGATTAAGTCGGTAAACATCTAATAGAAGCATATTCTAATTAAGAAATGATGAGAAGAAAATGAAAAATACAGGAATGAATTTAATAGAGTCTTACAGAATGATTTGGAGATGTCTATAACTTTATCTAGAGGGTACACGACTTTAAAAAATCTCCCAATATTCTTTCTCCCTCATATTATACCTTGATTCCAATTAGTATCTGGTGATCCAAACTAGTATCTAATCTCTTTCACTCTTCTACCTATAGATGGTTAATGCTCACTGCAATGGTTCAAGGATAATAGCTTTGGCAGATGAGCCAGCAGTAGGGATGGCAACGAGGCGACGCGGAGCGGGTGCGGGGCGAGTAGAGTTATGCAGGTGCGGAACGGATTGAAGTAGCCATTTTTAAAACTAATGCGGGGCGGGACGGGACGGGTTGCGGGTTTAAAAAACCAAATAGGAATTCGAAGAAATTAAGTTTTTGTAATTAGTAAAAATCAAAGATATAAACTTTTTATATTAAACATTAACTTTAATTTTATTTTTTCCTAAAATTTAAACTAGATGTTCCCGGTAAATTGTTAGTTGTTAAAATGTTAATTAGAAACTTTTAAGAAATGATTAAGAAACAATTGTTAAAATGTCAATTAAAAATAATTAATTAGTTGTTGAGATGTTAATTAACGAAAAAAAACTAAATTCAATAAGAAAATAAAAAAACTTTAAAATTTAATCAGGGCGGGGTGGGTTGAAAATGATAAAAGTCATTATGCAGGGCTGGGCAGTTTAAAAAATTTGTGGGTTGAGCTTAACCCGCTCCGCACCCACCCCATTGCCATCCCTAGCCAGCAGAAAGAGGACGTGGAAGAGAATGTTGAGGAAGATGAAGAGCCAGAGGCAGGATTGCAGGTCTTTCTCCTTTGGACTTAGGGGCGGTTCAAAAGGTATTGTCTCTGTTCTAAGTTTGTTCCCTTCACATTCTTGTTTCCCTACGATGTGTTAGGCATGTGCAGTAAAATAAACACTAAAGATCATCAAAAGGCCAGAAGTATGTACCACATTAGAAGGATTTTGATTGATATGTCGCGTTAATATCTCAGCAAATTCTTTATCTTTTTGAACAGTCTGCAGGTGTTGGAAATCAGTCTCTATATGATGACCAGCATTGTGCAAATTTCCTGTCATAAGTTGTTGACCAAAAGTTGCAATATTGACAGCTGCTTTCCATGTGGACAATTGATTAGCATTACCAGTGGTGATTTTACTTGAATTTGAAATCAACTTTGGACTGGCATCTTTTTTCAAGCTAGTTCGATATTTCTGCAAAATTTGCAAGCACAGGCCTGATTACTTGATTTTGATACTAATGAAAAATAATAATGCGACTGATTGCTTTTAAGTAAATTTCCACATAAGATTTAACTTTTAAAATTTGTTTTTCAAGGAGTCTTTAACATAAGCATGTATTAATAAAATAACAACTTTCATGTTTGATGTCTTTTATTCAAGAAAATTTTCAATATATCTCATTTAAGGATGCTTGAGTTCCATTTACGGGATTTTACAATATCTTAATTGGTTGAAAATCATGCTTTTTGGTTTTTCATCTAGTGTTCAAAGCCTGAATTGGAGCTCCGACTAATCCTGATGGCGCAATGCAGGGCTCATTCACTGGTCGCGCTCCCAAGGATTTTCTCCTGCATACCCAGGGTTCAAACCCAAGATCGCCGGCTAAGGATAAAGCAGTCCCACCAATCATCACAACCCATGTTGTGCAGAGAAATATAGAGAAGAAAAGTATTATCGGGAGATCTTCTATTAGCCCAAGATCGCTACATATGATCGGACGATTCAACTAAAGAAGTAGAAGCTAGAATGGAGAAGAAAGATTTTGGAAAGGAGAGCTCTGTATACAAAGAAGAAGATTCTTTGTTTTTGGTTGTGGTTTGAGTTGATTACAAATGCCTAATGTCACCGCTATTTATAGTTGTGTAGGGATAATTCTACATATATTCTAGATATACCTAATAAAAATATCTAGATAACTTTATCTACAAAAATCTAGATTTTTCTATAATTTATTACAAATATCTTCCTAAAATATCTATATTCTAGACTTTCTAGATTTTTTGTAAATACAAAATATCCAAGATATTACAATAAAAAATTCTGGAAAGTCTTACTAAATATCTAAGATATTTTTACTTCCAAAAAATCATCTTTATTTTTTCACACTCCCCCTTAAAGTGATTTTTTGGAAGCTACCCCGCACTTGTCGTGGAAGAACTCAAACAAAACTTTGAACCACGTCTTGGTGAAACTCTCGACAGTTTCTTCCGGATTCCTTTTGCTTCTTTAAGTGATGAAGATTCTTCATCGCTAATCGATCATTGTGAATTATCTCCTTGTCGAGTTCTTGGACTCCCCCTTTCTCTTAGCTCATCGATAATTGCATTATCTAGAGGCATACCTATGATGGAAAAGTTTGAAACTCCAGAGTTCTATAGTGTAGAACCCTCTACGATCCAATCATCAATTTCCTGCGAAGCTTCAACATCATAATTGGATGATGCACCACCAGATTCTGTTTTTATCTTTTCTAATAAATAGTTTATCAACTTCAAAGCTTTCAAAATTATGTGATCTCTTTCTCCACCTGAAATTTGGCCGTCAACATCAATTTCTTCGTATGTCTGATCTTTATCTTCTTTATTTGCTTCCCATGTTTCATCTTGTTCAACAATTGACTTTGATATAGCTGACGATTGATTAGAGACTTCATCTTCTAATACATCTCCCTTAATGCTTTATTGGTAAGAGTCACCATCAGCATATATAGCATATCTACTTCTTTGATTTCTTCAGTAAAAGTTGTCATCTCACCAATATATGAACAACTTTAGAAGTTTCTTGATCTTGCTTCTTCACATGATTGACTACATTATATTCTAAATCCTTGATCCAATCCTTTTCAAAATTGATGGAGGTCATGGCAGCTATTGCACGAGCCTCAGCTACTAAGCAATTTTCTCAATCTTCTTCTTCTTTAGTAGCTTTATCAATTTGAGCCACATTGCTCTACTTAACTCGGCAATATCTTTTTATGTGACCTATTTTGCCACATTGATAACACCTTGGAGTTTTCCTACCATAATAGTTTGAAGGCTCTTCCTTTTTTCCAGGTGAACTTGAATTACCTGAAGATTGATCATGTAGCATATCTCTTGTCTTTCCCTTAAAGTTCCTCTTGTTGGCTACAAGAGCAAATCCTCCTCCATTAATAAATACACTAGCCAACTATTTGGCTAGTAACTCTTGTGACGACAATAAATTCTCAAATTCCTCCAAGGATGGTTGTTGAGCCCATCCTTGAATTGATGTCACAAATGGAATATATTCAGGCTTCAAACCATGAATGATAATTCTTCTCATTCGTGCTTCATAGATAGCCTCCTCCGGATTCAACAAAGATATCTCAGAACATAAGTTTTTAATCTTCAAAAAGTACTCGGCGATAGAGAGATTACCTTGAGTCGTGTTAGCCAATTCATTCTCCAAAACTTGTAGCCGAGCTTCATTTTTCCTGTTGAACAAATGATCGAGAGTCTTCCATATTTCATGAGCTGATTTACACTTTATAATATGATCAAATAAACCGGAGGATATTGACCTCTTCAGGATGAACTCCGCTTTTGCATTCCGCTGCTTCCACTTCTTGTATGCACTGCTTTTCTCCGGTCCGTCATCAGGAGGACTTGTGTTACTTCCATTAACAACATCCCACAAATCTTCACCCACAAGGTATGACTCCATACATGTCTTCCATACCTTGTAATTTGATTGGTTCAACAATTCCACCCCCAATTCGTTAGCACGACCATTGAAATCCATCTACACAAACTAGTTGAATCAAACCACTAATCCGATCTTGAAACAAATCCAAGAGCCAATATATGGCTATGACTCTGATACCATATAGAGAAATGTAGCAAAAGAAAAGTATTATCGGGAGACCTTCTGCTAGCCCAAAATCGTTAACTAAGATCGGACGATTCAACTAAAGAAGTAGAAGTTAGAATGGAGAAGGAAGATTTTGGAAAGGAGAACTTTGTATACAAAGAAGAAGACTCTTTGCTTTTGGTTTTGGTTTGAGTTGATTACAAATGCCTAATGCCACCCCTATTTATAGTTGTGTAGGGATAATTGTAGATATACCTAATAAAAGTATCTAGATAACTTTATCTACAAAAATCTAAATTTTTTTATAATTTATTACAAATATCTTCCTAAAATATCTATATTCTAGACTTTCTAGATTTTTTCTAAATACCAAATATCCAAGATATTACAATACAAAATTCTAGAAAGTCTTATTAAATATCTAAGATATTCTTACTTCCAAAAAATTATCTTTATTTTTTCACATGTTGGTAGTTGAAAATCATTTCACTCAACAAAATTTCTTTAGAAATCGAAATCCTCATTTGAATAATGTATATTCTCTAAGGACAGGAGGTCTCTCCTAGATTAAGCATAGGGTTTCAGCAAGTATATAGAAAGTTTCCCATTGAAGGTGATTGTCTTCTTCTAGGCATGTAAAGATTTAGTATAAAGAATTTGTTCAATTCTCACATTCACGATCTTTAAAGTCTCATGTTACTTTAAAGTTAAACTAGGACTCTTGTTAGAACCTTCAATTCTTGATATTCTTGATGTCTCTTTGAGCACTGATGTTCCGTTATGAAATCTTCCATTAAAGTACTTTGATTCTTGCTTATACTTCCATCACATGAATTTTTACATGATTCCTTCACGTATTTTAAAGCATAATTTTATTCAGTGAGCTTTTAAAGAATGTTTTTAGTTCATGAGCTTTCACCAATGTTTCATGAATTTGAACAAAATGATGAAAATTGTAGTTTGGTTTTAAAAATATATTCAATATTTTTCGATGATTTAGAGAACTAGAATCATTCTGTACAATTTACAGAAAAGATTTTGAACTTAAGTGCCCAGTAATTAAGTTTACAGACATATTTTAAGCTTGGCTTCCTAGTAGCACAGTTTATAGAACATATTCTACGCTTAGTGTCACGGACTTAGACTCAAGCTGAGACTCCCGTGCAGTACTTGTCGATTTGCTCACGACTCTTTCATGATCTTACAAATACAAGTAAGCCTTTAACTCTTTAACTCTTGATCGCTAAGGGAACACTGGATTAAGTAGACAAGAGAGCTTTAAGAAAGAAGATTTGTATATTGCTTAGGAAAATTGCTTACAATTCTTGGTTGGTTTGTACAAATGAGTGGCCCCTCTATTTTTACTACTCCAAAGGGGCTTATGTGCAAATAATATTTATCCTACAAGTGCCTAAATATCTACACTTTAGTCCCCCTCTCTAGAAGACTCCACACATCTAGAGAATTCTAAGAACTCTCAAGTCTTATCTACAAGATTTTCCTACAACATTCTAGAGTCTTTTAGGAGCTTCAAGTTCTATTAGCAATGTTCTAGAGTCTCTCAGAAACTTCTCCAAGACTCTAGTGTCTTCTCCTTGACTCTAGATTCTTCTCTTATTTCTATGGAAGACTGACAGGTCGTGACATTAGGCTCCTAGTAGTATAATGTACATAATAAGTTTTGAACTTAGGCTCACAGTAGACAGAAATAGATTGTGAGCAAAGACTTAATTTATGATTTTAGGTATCTTTAATGGTATATATTAATATATGTTTTGGGAGGATTATTTAACATTGAGATGAGTATTAGTTTAGAAAACACATGCCCTATATGTTAGCCAATTGACATTTCTAAATTTCCAGCTTAGTGTTTTTACTGTTTTTTACTTAGTTGATAGTTTAATGCTTTCCTATTTTCTCGCAAAAGACTTAGTCAAAGTTAGTTACTTATTAGTGGCCCTTTATGGCTAATTAGTGGGACATTTTTCTATTGAGTTTTTTATCCACTTTGTAAGCGGCTAATAGATAGGAAATAGTTATCTTTTCATGTATAAATTCAGATGTTCTCCGTGTTAGTGTTATGTTGGAATTTCAACCTTTTCTTTAGGTTTTTTATACTTAGTACGATTTCAAGAGTATTTAGTGTTCTAACAGTGGTATCAAAGCCTCTAGTTGATTTTACGGGACCAAAAAGTGTTAACCTATAGCACAAATGGCATCCAGCCTACCTTTAAATCCACCATTCACTTTCATCGATGAAAATTACCAAATTTGGTTTGTGAAAATGTAAGCTTTTCTAGAAGCCTATGAGCTTTGGGAAACTGTAACGGAAGATAAATCAATTGTTGCTCTACTAGAAAATCCTACTTTGTCTCAGATCAAATCCAACAATGAAGAGAAGGCAAAGAAATCTAAAGCCAAATCGTTTATACAGGACGTTGTGGCAGATTCCATATTCTACAGAATCATGGCTTGTAAAACAGCAAAAGAGGCTTGAGACAGGTTGAAAGAAGAATATCAAGGTAGCGATAGAACACGTCAAATGCAATTGTTGAACTTGAAAAGAGAGTTTGAGTCCCTGAATATGCAGAAGGATGGAACAATCAGCAAGTATGCTGATCGAATCTCCTTAATTGTTAGCAATATTAGACTTCTTGGTGAAGAATTTATAACAGACAAACGAATTGTGGAGAAAGTTCTGTGACTCTTCCTAAGAGGTTTGAATCTAAGAGTTCCTCTCTCGAAGAATCCAAGGACTTGAGCAATCTCTCATTAGGTGAATTAATGAGTGCTCTTCAAGCTCAAGAGCAAAGAAGGACTATTAGAAGAGACAAGTTTATTGAAGGATCTTTCTCTGTACAAAAGAAAAATTGGGGTAAAGGAAAGCAACAGTTCAACCAAAAGAATAAGGGCAAGCATGATGCAGGAAATAATAGTGGAGATCTGAAGAAAAAGTTTCTTCCCTGCAAACATTGCAAGAAAACTACACATCTGGAGAAATATTACTAGTGGAGAATCGAAGTTGTATGCGGCAACTGTAAGCAGACGGGGCACGTATCTAAGGTTTTTGAATCCTAAACAAAGGCCTCTAGAGCTTTGCATGCACAAATCACATAAGCTTCAGATGCACATGAGGAGCAACACTTTGCAATATCACACTTTTCAATCAATGGATTCTCTAATTCATAGCTTTTCGATAGTGGTTGCACATATCACTTGTGCAATGATCCTGAAATGTTCAAATTCCTTGATGACACTTATAAATCCAACGTAAAAGTGAGAAATGGTGATGGTGTAGATGTCAAAGGCAGAGGGACAGTGTCTATCTCAACAATATCTTGTATCAAAACTATTCCAAATGTTTTGTACACACCTGATATAAGGGAAAATTTGTTGAGTGTTGGACAAACGCTTGAAAATAGTTATTCTCTGCATTTTAGGAACAGTGAATGTATTGTTTCTGACCCTTCTGGAGTAGAATTGTTTTGTGTCAAGATGAGCAACAAGTTGTTTTTTAGTTGATTGGGAGAAAATAACTGAGCAGGCTTACACCATTACTTCACAAATATGTACAAACCTATGGCATAAAAGGTTTGGTCACTTCAATCTGAGAAGCATCACAGAGATGAAAAAGAAGGATTAAGTGGAAAATATGCTTGAAGTTCTTTCTAATGATCAAGTTTGTGAAACCTGGCAGCAAGAAAAGCAAACAAAATTTCCCTTTCAATCAAATCAAGTACAGATAGCTTACCAGAAACTTCAACTCATTTATATAGATGTTTGCGGCCCAATGAAAACAGATTCCTTGAGTGCTAACAAATATTTTCCCTCTTTATTGATGACTACACTAGAATGTGTTGGGTTTATTTCATTTAACTGATGACTGAAGTCTTTAATGTTCTTAAACAATTTGAAGCTTTAGTAGAGAATCAATGTAATCCTAGTATTAAAGCGGCTTTGAGGTCTGAAAATGGAGGAGAATATACTTCTTCTCAGTTTATGGAGCTTTGTAATAACACAGGTATTGAACGTCAATTGACATTATCGTACACTCCACAACAAAATTGCATGTCTGAAGGAAGAAAAGGACAGTAATGGAGATGACGGGTTGTCTTTTGCTTGAAAAAAAGATTCCAAATCAGTTCTGGGTGGACGCAGTCAACACCTCAGTATATTGTCTGAACAGATTATCTAGTAAAGCCTTACAAGACATGACTCCATATGAAGCTTGGTGTTGGAACAAACCATCAGTATACCATTTCAGAATCTTTGGGTGCATATGTTATTATCAAGTTCCAAAACCAAAAAGGAGTAAGCTGGACAACAAGGCTCAGAAGGGCATATTTATTGGCTATAGTTCATCCAAAGGATACAGGATTTTTTGTTTACAAATAGAAAAACTAATTTCTAAGCTGAGAAGTGAGGTTTGATAAAGCAACTACTTGGGATTGGAAAAATCAGAAGACCAATTTTTCTGATTTAAAAGAGTTAAGGAAGATGAACTAGTAGATGATGTACCAGTACGGGGCACTCAATCCTTTAAAGTTGACTATCAGCGATTAAATTTGGTTGTATTTGAACCAACAAGCTATGTTGAAGTGCAAGCTTCTCAGACATGGAGGAGAGCTATGCAAGCAGAAGTAGACATGATCGAGAAGAATGCAACCTGGCAGCTTAATGATAGTCCTAGAAACCGCAAGATGATTGGAGTAAAATGGATTTTCAAAACAAAACTCAATCATGATGGTTCAGTTTGCAAGTATAAGGCTAAATTGGCGGTGAATAGATACGCACAACAATATGGTGTGGATTACCAGGAAACGTTTGCTCCAGTAGAAAGGTATGACACAATCAAGCTTGTTCTTGCATTTGCATCCTATAGTTCTTGGCAGATTCATCACCTTGATGTCAAATCGGCTTTTTGAATGGTTTTCTTGCTGAAGAGATCTATGTAGAGCAACCTGGTGGTTTCTCAATTCCTGGAAAAGAGGATCAAGTTTATCTCTTAGCGAAGGTTTTGTATGGCCTAAAACAAGCCCCAAGCACATGGTACGAAAGGATGGACAATCATCTCATCCAACTTGGCTTTAGTATAAGTCAAAGTGAAGCTACCTTATATGTGAAAGTCACGGATGGTGAATCCTTAATTATTTCAATTTATGTGGATTACATGCTTGTTATAGGAAGCAAAATAGAACTAATCCAAAGGTTCAAGGATGAAATGGAGAAAGTCTTTCAAATAACTAATCTTGGAGTCATGAAGTACTTCCTTGTCTTGGAAGTCTTGCAGTCCCGCGATGGAATATTTATATGCTAGCAGAAATACACTTCAGATATTCTAAACAGGTTCAAAATGCAAGACTGCAAACCTGTGAGTACTCCAATATCTACTAGTGTGAAGCTTGGCAAGGATGAGGATTCTGAAAAAGTGGATGATAGTATGTATAGAAGCTTAATTGGCAACCTTCTATATCTAATCACAAGCAGACCTGACATTCTGTTTACTATAAGTTTGTTCTCTAGGTTCATGCATTCTCCTAGAGACATACACTTCACAGCGGCTAAGGTATATTAAAGGAACCAATAAGTTTGGATTTTTTTCAACATCTACTGAAGTGACTATGAATCCGTTCGGTTACTCTGACAGTGATTAAGGTGGCGGCATTGATGATTCCAAAAGCACTTCTGGATATTATTTTGTTTGGGGCCAAGTTGTTTTAGTTAGAACTCTGGGAAACAAGAAACTATAGGTCAATCAACAGCAGAAGTTGAATAAATAGCTGTTGCATCTGTTGTAAACCAAGCTATCAAGCTAAGGAAGATGTTGAAGGATTTGGGCCATTAACAAACTGAAGCTACCAGGATCATGTGTGACAGCAGTGTTAAAATTGTAAAGTTAACTTTTGAAAAATTATAGAATAGTGTAGAATATTAGAGATAAAAGTTAGGAGATATTTTGTAAGAAAAGTGTGGAGTTTCTAGAAGACTCTAGACTAGTCTTGGTATATAAATATTTTAGATATTTAGTAAGAAATATCTAGATATTATGTTAGGAAGTTTCTAGGAAAGTCTTCCATTATAAATATCCAAGA
>JAPFFP010000070.1:7771085-7785267 GCA_026153255.1 Solanum medicagineum
AATTATAAAAAAACTAATTTTTATATCTAGAACTAATATATATATATAAGAATATTACATATAAAATAATTAAATATACAAGAGATTTAATAGAAACATATAAATTATATAATGTAAAATTAAAAGCTTTGTTTAATAAAATAATCTTAAAATATTTAATAAAGGGGATTGGTGTAACTAATAGTGTTACACCAAGTTTGGTGTAACACTAGTCACACACTAAAATGGTGTAGAATTTGGTGTTGAATTGGACCTACAAAACATCAAATCATACACCAAAATAAAATTTAATATAAAATTT
This sequence comes from Solanum medicagineum, assembly GCA_026153255.1. NCBI lineage: Eukaryota > Viridiplantae > Streptophyta > Magnoliopsida > Solanales > Solanaceae > Solanum > Solanum medicagineum. The sequence goes on from JAPFFP010000070.1 coordinate 7,771,387, forward strand.
GGTGTTGGATTGGAGATGGTCTAAAAAGGAATATGTACATCAACTGATCGAGAATTAGGACTTAAAATCCACACAAAAACTTTGAATCTGATTTCAACAACTTTCCTAGGACAATTTTCATATTTCAGAACTGATGGAATTGGCGAAATTTTGTTTCGAGACTCAAATCTCCGAATGACTCAAAATTTCAAAATTAGGCAATTCAAACTTCAAAAATCAAATCTTTGGCAAAAATCTCAACTTTCAGGAAATTTTCAAAAATCAACTTTTAAAATCAATCAAACATGACTCATGGCCTCTCATGAAAGGGGTAAAATGGTATTTTTATCAGAATAGTAAATAATGACCTTCAGGATCATTATATGTTTTGTCAATATGAAACTTTTTATCTTAAGATGGGGTGTCACATGCGTCTGCTCTATGAATTCAGCATCCTCACTGAAGTTTGCCCAATATATTGGATTTAACTGGATTCAGTATTAGGTTTGCCCTGCTTTATTGGAATTTGCCTAAAGTTAGTTGAATTCTAACTCACATCAACAAGGCTAAAACTGGTATGGCATTGATACCATTTGTAATGGCCATCTCCCTTGTGATATTATCTGTTTTGATCCTAGATACGTACAACTTTAAAATGCGTCATTAGTACAGATATGGACCTGCTTACTTATATATCCAACATGTCTCTTGTATTTTGTCAATGTGGAACTTTTTAGTTTAACCTTGGATGTCACATAATATGCTGGTATATAAGTAAGCCAGCCTTACCTACTAGTAGGGGTGTGCATCGGTCTGTTCGGTTCGATTTTATACATTATCAGTTTGGTTTATCGATTTTCAAGTTTTAAATATGTTAAACCAATAAGAACCCAATAAAATATTTTTTATTGGTTTTCGGTTTATCGTTTATAAGTCCTTAATGGTTCGATTTTCGGTTTACCCAATAAGAATGATAATGAGAATTTGCATTAACAAAAACAAATAGAGTACGAAGATTATGTTTATAAACTTGCAAAAGCTATAATTAGTTAACTACAAATTAAAATACTAAAGTGGATAACTAATCGCTTAAGTATCGTAAAGATTAAAATAGGTAAAGTATTACAATAGTGTCCTGTTACTATTAAATTACAAATACTTAATATTTATGAAGGGATAAAATAGTAAATTAATGTAATCTTATTGGGTTATAGGTTTACCCAATAACCCAATAGTAAAAACCAATATCAAACCGATAACCCAATAATCTTTTTTTCTAAAACCATTAAAATCCTGATAACCTAATAACCCCATAACAATAAACCAATAACATTTTAATCGGTAGGTTCGATTTTTGCACACCCCTACCGACTAGTGTCATATTTCAAAGTCATGCGAGCCTAATCCAAAAGCAGATAATATCACTAATGGGATGAGCCATTATAAATGATATCAGAGTCAATCTTGTATCAGTCTTGTCAATGTGAGTCAAAGTTCAATTGAATTTAGGCAAATCTTGATAAGGTTGGGCAAACCTCAGTGTTGAGTCTAAGCAAATCCATGCAATGTGGCAAACCTAACTAAGGACCTTGAGTGCATAGAGAGGATGTGTGTGAAACCGCATCTTAATATGAGAAGTCCCACATAATCAAAATATAGGAGAGATATTGGATATATAAGTAAACAGACCTTACCTATTATTGACGTATTTTAAAATCGTATAAACTTAGACCCAAAATAGACAATATCGCTAGCAAGCTAGACTGTTATATCTCCTTAAGATAGTGGTAAAGTCCTCGTACTCTCTACCTTCCCCAAACCTCATTTGTAGAATTTCATTTGGTATGTTTTTGTTGTTGCAATGTTAAATTCATTTAAAATCATTAATGTTAAAAGTCTTGATTTTATTTTGTTAAATAAAAAAATGTACGTAAATTGAGATGAATAAGTATAGTTTATTACTCCTTCAGTCCTAATTTATGTGACACTTTTTGGATTTCAAATTTTCGATCAAACTTAAATTGTTTGACTCTCAAAAAATAAAAAACCATACAAATTGAGACATGTGATACTTTATTTGGTCAACATAAGGTCTCTTTAAGCTAGGGATGACAGTTGGACGATTAGGTCAAATTTGAACGGGTTATAATGGGTCAAGACATCAAACAGGTCAAGTTCTAACCCAAGTCAAATTTACTGGGGTTAAAATGGGTTGAGTAACGGGTTATAGAGTGGGTCAAAACCCAACCTAACCCAGTTTTTACTTAGTTTTACTTATTCTATTTGTTCTTTTTTAATATTTTAGTACTTAATTAAATTATATTTTTATTTATTATAGCTATATAAAACATATCAAATTGAAAAACAAGTGTTTTAAAAAATTTTAACAAGATCTCTCTGGAATTAATTCGGGTTGCATATCAACCCAATTTTAAATGGATTGAAATGAATAGGGTTGAACTAATAATTGGACGGGTTATTAACCTGTCCAAACTTCAACGAATTAGATCAGATTAGACTTAATTTTGCTTCCCCTACCTTGAGCTAATCTTTGTGGCATTTTTATTGATATCTCTATCTCAGCTGATTTTACTTTTTCTCGAGCTTCACTTGTTTCTCTACTCTTAAAATGTATTTAAGCAGTCCAAATTGAGAAGTTATTATATTTTTATAACACGCTTTTGTAATTTGAAATTCACATGTTCAACTAATTTATATGTGTGCCAAACAAGCTTATTAAGAGCGATAACCACTCCACACCAATGCTTGATGAGATTTTTCCATATTTATAATTTTTATTAAAGATCAAATTTTATTTTATTTTTTGGTCAAAATGAGATCAATTGTTCCATAATTGATCATATCGAGTGAAATCCCATAACTGGGGTCTGGGGAGGGTGAAATGTACGTAGATCTTACCATTACCTCATAAAAAGAAATGTTGTTTCCGGAAGACCCTCATCTCAAAAATATCAAACCCATAAGCAAAAGATACTAGAGATGAGAGAAGAAAAGGCCTGGAGTGGACAGCGAAAGATAATATATAAAAATACAATAAAAGCAACAAATATAAGACTGACAATAACAACACAAGATATAAAGACGAGACTAATTCTACTAAGCTATTATAATACAAAGCCAGACATCATCCTATCCTTACTAGCCTATTAACCTTCTACCCTTATACGCGATGTCCACTCCTTTCTATCTAAGGTCATGTACTCGGTGAGATAAAATTTCGTCATATCTTGTCTAATTACCTCCCCCTAATATATTTTCAGTTTATCTTTACCTCTCCGCGTAACCTCTAAATCCAACCTCTCGCACCTTTTAACAGGAGCGTCGACACTTCTTCTCTGCACATGCCCAGTCTTGCTTTCGTCATCTTATCTGCCACAGAGGCCACCCCTAATTTCACCCGAATGGCCTCATTCCTAAACTTATCACCCCTAGTATGTCCTCACATCCATCTTAACATCCTAGTCTCTGCAACCTGTACTTTTTGGATATGTGAGTTTTTGACTGGTCAGGCTCCACCTCATATGGTAATGACGGTCTAACCACCATTCTGTAAAACATACCTTTAAGTTTAGGTGGTATCTTCTTATCACACAAAACTCCAGAGGAAAGTCTCCACTTCATCCATGTTGTCCCAATACGATGTGTGACATCATCATCGATATCACTACCCTGGATGATGGACCCAAGATATATAAAGGTTTCTCTCTTGGGAATAGGTTGAGTGGTAACAACGTCTACCTCATCCCTCGCAACACTGAATTTGCACTCCAAATATTCTATTTTTACCTGCTCAATTTGAATCATTTGGATTCCAATGTATGTCTCCAGACCTCTATCTTATCATTAATTTTATTTCGAGTCTCATGAATCAGTACTATGTTATCTGCAAATAGCATACATCATGGAATTTCCTCCTGAATAGATTGTGTCAGCTCATCCAAGAAAAGAGCTTAGCACAAATCGTTGATGAAGTCCTATCTCAATAGGAAAATACTGTGAGTCTTCTCCCATTGTCCTTACCAAAGTTTTGACTCCGTCACACATATCCTTTATCGCCCTAATATGCAACATTTGAATATGTACATCACCTGAGTCGGCCCAAATTTAAAAAAAAAATAACAAATAAAAGCTTCATATCACCTCAAAGTCTCAACTCGAGAAAATATGGTGTCCTTGAATCTCCACTGTGGCATTCAAAACTCATCTCAGAGCCCCTTTCCATAAATCAATTATGTAATGACTTCTAAAATGCGTTTTAAATATGTTAGAATCAACAAATCATCGATCTGAGATTGTCTTAATTAAATTAAATATTGATCATGCATGGTCTATGCAAAATCTTCAAGTAAACTAATAACCAAACTAATTGTGCAACTCATTTCGTAACTCCTCAAAATCCATGCAAAACATCCAACAAAGATATATATCAATCCTTTGGACCTCGTTAAACTGTTTAAACAAAATGTTGACTTTTTCAAAATAGAATTTCTTCTTTGAAAACACACTTGATTCACTTTAATTTCTGCAATATTAATTAATTACCAAATGAAGGGGATAACCTAGTTTGCTAACCTTGTAATGGTTGATTAAAGTAAGGAAAAGCACAAAACTAAAGGCCGACAAAAAGGGTTGATTAGTTTTTGAAGCAGCTAATCGAAGAAAACCAAACATAAATATGACAATGACAAAGATAAATACCTAAAAAGTTGCCACTTTTACTTCCTTAATAATAGTGTTCACTAGTGGGAGTTTCTTGAACCTTGTGTTCCTTTTCTTTTTCCAAACTTGCAACTACTTCACCACTCCATTTGTCTGCCAAATTGCTAATTATTTTTTGTTATTTTCCTCACAATCCTCCACTCAAAATGGTATTTATATTGTACAAATGAAACAATTAAATTTATTGATTATATATAAAAAGTTCCATAATATCAAAGAAAATTCAAATAAATACTAATTTCCACATTTTAGCATTTTCTTTTTGATTTTATCCTTAACTATTTGATAACGTAGAAAATGTGAGTAGCAACCTTTTTTAGGTGGAATGAGAAACTAACTTCACAAGAAACAGGGGGGACAAGCTTGTGCTTCAATTTTTTTTAATCAATGCTTGAAACTTAAGAAATAAAGAAGGGACAATATAGTATTTCTTTTTGAGAAATTAACCTATAAATCCGTTATAGGTTTATAATTGGGCCTTTGTCTTAGCTTAACTAAACATCTTGGCTCGAACTTCAGAATGAAAAAAAAAAAAAAAAACTTTTTCAGAGAGTGTTTCCTCTATTTGGATAGTTATTACATATTATTTCATAATGTATTATGTTATATTATATTATGTAGTGTCATATTGTATTGTTTTATTGAATATAACGTCTAATAAATTGTATTAGTTTTTGTCGTTACATAATATCAAACATTAATAATTTGAAAGATAAACCTACAAGAAAAGTAGGATATGAAATAAAGCAACAAATCAATTGTTGCATCAAAACGAAACTTTTCACTTTTATCTAATGATAACAATATAGGATACAATAAAATTTAAGTAACTAGCAAAACAAATATTATTGTACACTTAAACGAATAACACAATGCAATACAATTGACAACAACCATTCAAATAAATTGCAGATATATGAATTCATTAACCAAGGTCGATGAATCTTAGTAGCTTAATTAGTTGGCTACATAAACTTCCACCTTGTTGGAGAGGGTTCGATTCCCCACATTGTAATTTCCCTCCCCATTTTTCCTTCCCCTTCCCCTGGCCAATTTAAAAAAATAAATTAATTAATTAATTAACCAAGATCTATAATATAAATAATTAACATGATTAAGAATTTAAAAAAAAAAAAAAGGGGCCCCAAAAGCTCTGTTTTCTCCTCATACTAATCTTGCTTTTTCCCTCTCCCCCTCCCTCTCTTTTTTGGTACCGTGTAAGAGTGTCAAATAGGCGAGTTGAATTAAAATTAAAAATGTTAAAATGACTTGAAATAGAAATTGAATTGGGTTATGATCCACCCAAATTTACTTTGAGCTCAAATGAGCTAAAATTTGGGTTGGGTCATGACAATTTGACCCGGTCAATCTCAATAATTTAACATATTATTATTTACTTTTTATAACTAGAATTTGAATTTCAATTCAAGAAAATAAAGATACAAAGTTAAAAATAGATAGATAAATCATAGGAATACAAAATAGATAGAAAAGTACATTATATCAATGCACGTAAAGAGTCTTACAATGGGTTGAAATTGGAGATTGAATTGGGCTCAATTGAAGATTGTTTGAAAATGAGTTAAGCCTTCAACCCAATTCAATTATCTTGAGCCCGACCCATAACTTTTTGGGTGGATTGGCCGGATTACCTATATTTGAGTTTATTTTGACACTCGTAGTATAGTCACTTCACTAATAGTTTTGATTTTAAAAAAATGAAAGTAAAAAAATAAATTTGTGATATAATAATTATTAGTTTAGTGTCTTTTATTTAATAAATCTTTTTAAGCACAAAAAATATAACCTGAACCCTGAGAAGGTGAACAAAGACTTGACAATAATTTTGCTGGCTAGTCATGCCTGTAATTTATATCAAAGTTTGTCTTAGAATGAGGAAGCAAGTTTGTAGGTGTTAGTGTACAAAAGGGGTTAAGCCAAATAAAGTACCTGTTATCATTAATGGAGTATTTGTTTTAAAATATCCTTATCATCAATAGTCCTATCATTGATAATTATTTTTAGTATGGAAAAACTATATCTAGCTACAAATACATTATATACCATCTCTACCTCTAGTTTAAAACAAGTTTCAATATTTAAGCCATATATTTTAAAAAGTTTAACCAGATACACAAATCCCTTAAATATGGTAGTTGTTAAACTCTTTAATTAATGGCGGGTCCATTAACAAGTCAACTTTTTTCTACTCACGTCTGCACTTTCCCCCATATTCCCACATCCACCAGCTTGCTTTCTTCCTTCATCTTCTCCCTGTTTCTTCCTTCAATCCTCAATTTCGTGAGCCAAATGTGGATTACATGACTTCTTTAGGAAACATTATGCTTCTATAGACAGTGAAATTTTATTGATCAATTCATATTAAATGTGGATTATATCTTATATTCATGATATATTGACCGAGTTAAATTATTGATTAATGAGGTTGGATTAATATTTAAGTTAAAATTATATTACTTAAATAAAGTCCAAATTATATTTGGATCAGTCCATTAAGTTGACAAGATAATCCCAATTCATATTCTTCAAGCCCAAGGTCTTCTAAAATTAATTGAAGACCAAAATACCCCGAAACCCTAACTTACAATTATATAAAGGGGTCTTCATAAGACCAAAAAAAAAAAGGAAGAGAGAAGAAGATGAACAAGAAGAAGAGAATACATCGAAAAATTTTGCTCTTCAGTAGTGATCTGCAAGTATTCCGCATATAAAGGAGTTTTGTCCCCAAGTTGTAAGCTGCAAGTTCTCATATTTCTGCGATTGTGATTAAAGCTTGGCTCTGCGTTTGTAGTAAAACTTCAACAAGTATTTCTTTGACTCAAGGACAAAGCAAAGCTCTTGAGTTGATGATTGTGAGGAGAAGAATCAGAGGATTACATCTTCTTTTTTTTTTTTGTAGATTTTTATAAAGATTGTAACCTTCTTACAAATTCTTGAAATACAAATATTATTGTTTGTTGCTATTCCTTTCTTGAAAATACAAATTTTTGAAATACAAATACAAAGTAAGACATGTTGTAAACATGATAGAGCTTACCAATGCCCGTCAAAGGGATAATGAGCAAGTCATTGACTTCATTAATCGTTGGAGGAGCTCGAGCCTTAACTGCAAAGATTGCCTTAGTAAAACTTCTGGGATTGAAATATGCATTTCAAGGTATGCATTGGGATCTTCGCTAAATAATGCAAGGCATAAAACCTAAAACATTTGAAGAACTAGCAACTCGTGCTCATGATATAGAATTGAGTATCACCACAGATAGAGATCAGGGGTTACTCTACTTTGATCCTCATGAAGAAAATGTACATGATATTGAGGATATATGAGGACAATCTTTCATCCAAAATTGAAATTGAAGAGTCTATGTAGGTAGACATGCTCCTCGATGCATGAGCATAAAATGCATGCCATGAACCTCATCAAAGTCGAGCTAAGTCTTCAAGTTGTGATGCTCTTATTGAGCAAAGTTCGAAAAATTCAAACTAAGTCTCCATATCATGAAGTTCTTCAAATTCAACAAATATCTACAAGTTTCAAAGCTTATCAAAGTCGAGCAAAGTCTTCAAGCCAAATGCTCTTTGACGCACGAGCTTAAACTGCATGTCACGAAGCTCATCAAATTTGAGTTAAGTCTTTAGTTTCAAAACTCTTTAAATTTGAGCTAATTCTTCAAGAATGAAGCTCACCAAATTCGAGTTAAGCCTTCAAGCTACAAAAGTTCTATAAAATAAGTTAAATCTTTAAGTTATTACTCTTGGTTCACATGAGTTTAAATTTGTATGATAAAAAACAATAAGTTGAAAACCTCAAAATAAGTATTCAAGGCAAATAAAAAAAAAGCTCACATGTTTTGCATTGAAGTGTAAAATAAATATATTTTTTATTGCTTCAAAAAATTACAAGAATATTTATACATCAGCAATGATAAGAAAAAAATTGATGTGTCATGCATCCTATACAAAGAGTCTAAGTAGAAAAAAAATGAGATTAGACGTCAAAAGGTGACTTGCAAACACATTTAAATGTCTCTATCAAGCTTGCATCATCTCTTCATCAAACACCGTCACTTCAAATATTTTAGGATCAACGCAGTCATAAACGAACCTCTATCTTCAGCATGTAGGCATATTTTGAAGCCTGATTTATGAAGTTGATGCATCAAGTAGTTGCTCTCCAAAACTAGGACAAACTACACTAAAAACTCTTTCTTTCCAAAGTCGAAGTCCAAGAGGGAGAGGCACAAAGTGTGGTTGTCACAAAAGCCGCAACTATAGATGAAGAAGCACATTAATTGTGGTTCATTACCAAAGTCGTAACTACAAATGAAGAGACACAAAAGTGTGGTTAGTCATCAAAGCCGCAATTACAAATGAAGAAGCACAAAAATTGTGGTTCATCGCCAAAGCCGTAGCTACAGATGAAGAAGCACACAATGTGGTTGATTGCCAAGCTGCAACTACAGAGGAAGAAGCACATAATGCAGTTCAGCGCTAAAGATGCAACTTAAAAAAAAGAAGATGCACCAAGCGTGTTTGTCACTACCAAAGCCACAATTGCTTGAAAAATGGATTAAGTGTGGCTCATTGACAAAATCGCGATTACAAATCAAAATGCACCAAGTGGTTTCTCATCAATTTTGAATTATCTTCATACTTTTTAGTTTGATATTGAGAGTATTTGCAGTCTATTGTGAATCTATACAAAAAAAATAATAAAAGGAGTGATGCGTCTTACTGTGCCAATAGCACGAAACTTCAAATCAACATGATGAAAAGTGTGACATAGTACATGATGATTACGATACTATCGGCTTAAAGAGTTTGTATTTTTTTTCCCTTCACGTGGATGATAGCAGAAGTCTCAATCAATACGAAAATCAATACGCGACTCTTTGGTGAAACACAAAGAAATGAATTCATGAATGTCATCCAAAGTCACACCAAAAGTTGATTGTGTAGCTAACTTTTCAAAAAAATATTTTTAGTTTGTTGATAAGGAATTTGACTTTGATTTTTGAATATGTTATAGGCCTTAAAGTTTATTTTCTATAGAATCAAGCCATTCACCATTCTGACGCTTGTACACCAAGATACGAACGTTTTGGTGAGACTTCACAAAGCTGTAAAAAAAGTTAGATCTGAAGAAGCAAAATCAAAAATTAATTTCAGATAATTGAGAAGGATTTTGGACATTAATTTTCGAATATGTTGTAGATTTATGAGTCTAGTTTTTGAAAAGTCAAAAGGATCATAATTTTGATATCTCTACAATAAGATATGAATTTTCTATCGCAAGTGTGTTGTGCTGAAAAGAAAATTGTTGAAAATTATTAGAAAATAAATATTACCTAATGGAGATGGATCTGATCGAGCTTGGTGTTGCAGCAAATTTACAATTAGCCTCCATGAGAGTATGGATATTTATAGATATCAAAAGTACATGAATTATTTTCCTACAAATTATGAAAAACCCATAAGTGAAATCATGGTAAATTTTTCTGGGAACCAAATTATGAAAAATTTCATAGGATTCAAGTTATGGAAAATTCCATAGAATTCAAGTTATGAAAAATTCCTTAAGGTTCAAGTTATGAAAAATTCCATAGGATTCAAGTAATGAAAAAATTTTATATTATTCAAGTTATGAAAAATTACATAGGAATCAAGTTATGGAAGATTTCATTGGAGGCAAATTATGAAAAATCTCCATTGAATCAAATATGAAAAGTTTTAAAAAACTTCCTATGAAAAAAATATATTTGATTCGTCAATATTTCAAACCTTGTCTTTAATGGTTTGACAAGTCAAGTACCCCGACAAGCCTTAAAGTAGGGGGCATTTGTAGACAATGAAATTTTATTGATCAATCCATATTAAATTCGGATTAAATCTTAAATTCATGATACATTGACCAAGTAAAATTATTGGTTAATGAGATTAGATTAATATTTAATTTAAAATTATATGACTTAAATAAAGTCCAAATTACATTTGGGTCAGTCCATTAAGCTGACAAGACGAGCCCAACTCATATTCTTCAAGCCCAAGGTATTCTAAAATTAATTGAAGACTAAAATACCCCGAAACCCTAACTTACAACTATATAAAGAGGTCTTCATAAGACAACAAAAAAAAAAGAGAGAGAGAGAGAGAAGAAGGGGAACAAGAAGAAGGGAATACATAGAAAAGTTCTGCTCTTCTTCAGTGGTGATCCACAAGTATTCCGCATAAAAAGAGTTTTATCTCCGTTGTAAGCCGTAAGTTCCCATATTTCTGCGATTGTGATTAAAGCTTGGCTCCGCATTCGTAGTGAAATTTCAACAAATATTTCTTCGATTCAAGAACAAAACAAAGCTCTTGAATTGATGATCATGAAGAGAATAATCGGAGGATTGCATCTTTTTTTAAATTTTTTTTATAAAGATTGTAACTTTTGTACAAGTTCTTGAAATACAAATATTGTTGTTTGTCGCTATTTTCCTTTCTTGATTGCTATTTTTCAGGAACGAAACTTAGTCACTTACAACTTCATCTAACATTAATGGTATCAAAATGAGTCCAAATATAGGTAAATTCGCTCAACCCGTCTAAAATTTATGGGTTTGGCTCAAAATAATTTAGTTGGGTTCAATCACAACCCATTCAAGTCTTAATCCATATCAAAAGAATCCTCAATTGAGCCTGATTTGATCTCCAATTTCAACCCATTCTAAAATTCTTCACTTGCATTAATGTAATGTATGTTTTTTTATCTATTTTATTTTTTTCTATCATTTATCTATCAATTTGCAACTTTTTATTTTTATTTTCTGAGTTGAAATTCAAATTGTGATTATAAAAAATAAAAAAAAAATAATATGTACAATTATTGAGATTGAGCAGGTCAAATTGGGCGGGTTATGACCCAACCCTAATTTTAGCCTTTTTGAACCCAACCTGTTTGAGGCCAAAGTAAATTTATGTGGGTTATTACCCCCACGCAATTTCAATTTCATCCCATTTTAATATTCTCAATTTCAACCCAACCTGCCAGTTTGATACTCTATCTAACATGTATCAACTGTTGGCCAAAAATCAGGAAGAGGATGCCAATTTTTTCTTAGAAATACCTCTGCAAAATGTAACTTATAAATCACCTTGGAGATTCCTCAAATTAGGTTTTATATGTTCTGATTTTGTTGTTCTCAAACACTTTAATGGCTGACCATTCTCAAAATCGAATGATACTTGTTAAATGTACTACACATTACGCCAAGATTTAATTAACAAAACAAAATGCACCATTAGATAAACATCAAGTGCAACAATGTTGGATACACATCAGGTTGTATATGTATCTAGTTAAGATGATATATATATCTAAGATTATATGTATTTATGAGAAATTTCATATGCTTAAAAAGAAGTGGAAGAATTTTCAATGTTTTTTACTTTTTTTTTTTGGATTAATAATAAGACAAGTACTCTACTATCTTGATTTGTTTCTAAATTCGTGCATTTCACTTCCACTCCATATTTAGATACACATAAGTATATGTATATGTTTACTAAGTATCCGAGATACATATTTTTGAATAACAATAAATAAAATCGATATTCGATACACATAAAAGATACATCAAATTAAAATTAGCTCATATAAATAGATACATGAAATTAATACTAGACACATATAACAAATACATGAAATTAATACTAAACACTTTTATGATACATATGAATGTACTTTCATGATACTCATGTATCTAAGTGTAGCTTGTTGGATACATCATATATTGATAATAGATACATCTAATTAATGACTTTATTATTTTAAAAGTAATTAAAAAAATTATTCAAATTACATAACCAAGACATACATATTTTTGTCTTTTTTTAAAATTATATACTTTTGAAGAACTTAATAAGTTAGATTTCTTTAACATGCTCAAAGTTTGTTGTTAATTACCCTATTATTTACTCTTTTAGTTAAGGCAAACGATTAAAAAAAAAAAAAAGAAGAAGAAAAATAATCGAACGGATAAATCATGTATCTCACCTATTAAATTTTTTGAGATACACTTATTTGGCGAGACAACATACATGTATCTAATATATGAAATCTAGTATAGGATGTATATTCCAAAGTAATAAAAATATTAATAATTAGGACCTAAACTAGTGGGTTTTATATAAGTTGCTCTTTTATTATTACCTAATGAGTTAAAAAGTCACTTTTTCAATAAATAATTTTTTTTAAACATATTTTATTCCTAATAAATAAATTATTTTTTCTTGTTAAACACATTTTATTCATGATAAATAAATTTGTACTTTCTTTTTAAATATATTTTATTCATGATAAATACATTATTTTTTAACACATTTTATTCTTAATAAAAAATATTACTTTTAAAGGACCCTATTCTTATTTCTTTTCTTCCAAAATCACTTTAACTAATAAATAAATAGAAAATATTGTTTTTCTTGTTAACCTCATTTTATTAATTGAAATAAAATAACTAAATGAACCTTTTTAATTGAAAATATACGTCATATATATATGATCATAGTAATCCCTATCATTAATTTAATTTTGAAAACAACTAAGACAATTTAATTAATAAAATAAAAAGTATTTGTATTTCTTAATCTTTTTCGAATTAAAGTAGAATAAGTATTTACTAATACAAAATTTTGTATTCGGAAAAGAAAGTGCTTAAAAAGAATTGAATTGATATATTTATTTGAGAAAAAAAAATATTTTTGACCCATTAAAAACAATAGGGGTATTAATTGACTAAACTATTGATGGAAAGAGCATTTAGATCAAATTATTAAGTGAGAACATTTTTATTTATTTTTGCTTAGTTTAAAGACACTTTGACCTTCTTTCATTTATAAAATAATCATTTAATTTATAATTTTTTTAATTTTTTAATAATTTTTTAAACTATTATTTCAGACTTAAATGACATGTGAATGTCACTATCGTGAATGTGTTTCACACTATACATTTATTTGTGTAAGAAAAAGTATAAAAATGACACAATCAAATTTTATTATAGATATTGAGATGATATAATGTCACGACCCGACCCCGGGGCCGTGACTAGTGCCGATTAGGCACCATTACAGATACGGAAGCACAAATTACTACAG
>JAPFFP010000070.1:7806370-7816523 GCA_026153255.1 Solanum medicagineum
GAGGGTCTACTGGAAACCATCTCTCTACGTTCACAAGGTAGGGTAATTCTGTCTCTAGACCATTATATTGGATATCTTGTAGTTGCTGTTGCTTAGTTAAACTAATACGAGATACTTTTAATGGCTTGGGATTCCCTCCCGTAATTCTCAATGCACTCTGCCACATGTCCTCCCAGAAAATTAATGCTCCAGATTGTCACCTTGATTTTCCACTAATGTGTTTTCTTTCACTAAACGTACCACTTTGTTTCTATGTATCTAGATTACAATAAGAATTGTGTTTTCAAGTTCATTATTACTTATATGATTTTCTACATATAAATACTATACGATGTAAGGAAATCGAGCTTCTCACTTTTAGTTGTTCACTATGCTAAAAGTATACTTTTATTTCTATCAGAACAAGCGGGAAACATAATTTTTTCATGTTTTACCTTTAACATTAATTACTTATTTTCCAAATCATTTCCCAAGACTATAAGACTAAAGCATCAATTAATTTGGGTATTTTGATGAAATACTCATTTCAATCATTGTTTTTTTAGGGGCATGTAAAGTCCAAAATGGACAAGTAAAATTGAATAAAGAGAGTATTAATGTATATGTATAGAGAATTTAGATGGTGGAATTCATTGGAGACGAAGAGTGAAAAGATTTTTGTCTTCATCAATTGGGTGTACAACAAAGCTCTTCAAAAACCAAATTCACATCCCCATGTTCTTTAACTTTATCTGCAATGGAACTACAAAAATCATTTTCTCATCCCCAACCCCAAGTTTTTAATCTTTAAAGAGTACAATTCAAGTTATACTATTGTTACTGTAATATAAAGAGAAATTGGATATATTCACATAAAGAAAACGAGTGCAGGGGAATGAGTGATGGTGAAGAAGCAGGGTAAAGTGAAGTCTATGAAGTGGTGGAAAACCAAGGTGGCTGTGAATAAACTAGAGGATAACTCTGGACCATTAATTTTCTGGGAGGACATGTGGCTTCTATAAAACAGCACATTTAGAATTACTGCAGGATCCTCTACTGGAGAGGATATAAACCCATTTTTAGTGATGGTATATAAACGGCCTTTTGTACCCAGATTCCTAATAGGTGCTGCGTTATCTTCATTTGATAATAGCTATGCAACAGATTGCACATTACTACTTGTAGCTTGTCCTTTGAACTGCAAACTTTTTGATGAGTTTTACGCCTGCTTAAGCAATGGAAACGTTTTAAAGATCAACTGTGGATCAAACTGCTTTCATTTTAAATTCTTTTTGTCTTCATTTCTTCATGATTTGTGCTCTGTGGGAAGGTCGGCTGGGATAGTCTTTGATTTTTGAATTTTCTTGATTGCCTGATATTGAGAACTATAGACTTGTTATATTCTATTTTTTTTCCAATTTGATTATGTGTTGATAACTTCCTTCAATTTTCTGTGGATCAAGCTGCTTATAGTTTTGTTGCCTTAAACGGATTAGGATGAGGAAATTGTTAGGTCATTGGGATGTGCAAGATTTGCTGGAGTGCCACATTTGAGATACTAGAATCTATTCAGCCGCTTGTTGTTGAATTCACTCACTAGACTATTCACAAAAGGCAGTAAACTTTCAATTCCATGTAACATTGGGCAGTGGTTTGCTTTAAAGAAACATTTGGAAGTAGTTGAATTGAGATCAGATTCGATTTCGGAAATAACTTGATTGGAAGTGTGCTCTTTTATACGGATTGAAGCAAATTCACAAATTATGCTCTGGTGCAATAAACTGTTTGAATTAAAATCCTCTCTTCCTGGACTTCATTGCATCATCTGGATGTTGGCCTTGGATTGAAAACATTCTTCATTCTGAGTTAGATTGCATAACAGTCAACTTACATTAATGTTCAGTAAATCTGTTTACCTTGTGAGATGCATCAACTGTGGGAATGGAGAGGGTATAAATGACTTTAGATGTAAGGTGCTTTGCTTATGCATATCAGTGGCATGTGGGCATGCATTTTTCTGCTCCAAGGAGGGTATGGGTTCTTTCTCTTTTAAGAAAGTCCCAGTTTGAACTCTCCTTCTGAAAAGGTTCCATCAAGAGATGAATTTCAAATGCATAAACTAAGCTCAGTCTCCAGTTGGAACATTTCCTCAGGTTGAGTTGGCAGACAGCTTCTGAGAATGGCACCTCTTGGTTCTGGCATCCTTCAAAACGAATCTGACTTGGAAAATGTTGTCTGCTCTTCTAACTAGAAGTTGGGTGTCATATTCCTTTGTTCAAGGGACCAGATGTTAGACATGATTATACGAGTACTTTGGCAGGAACATGGAAGTATCATTTTCTCTTTTGGATTTGATTTTTCAAATATGCTACTTATTTGCTAATTTGTGATCTCTGAGGTCCTTGGATTTTGTCCCATCAATAGTTTCTTTGGACTGTAAGCCGTATAAGATCTGGTGGACGAAGTTCACAGGAGAAACATAAACGGCTTTTGTTCTTCTGCTTTAGATGCTATGAAATTGTTGAGACCTCTAGCTTTTAATGAGGATGTCCATTTCACCTCCTTATTTTTGGGATATTCATAGACTATGCGTTCTTTTTGAGCTTGTTTTGAAGAAGAATCAGGGAACAAAAATTTTGAAGCTATGGTGACCCTTATCAAACACCCTGATACTCTAAACATGTGCCATAATCAAGAGGGAACTCGATTCTTGACCACCTGGAAACCCATAAAATCTAAATAGCTTGTTCTGTTTATTTGAAGGTTGAATTGTTGCTTCAGTGTTTGGAGGTCTTTCGTACTTTGGGCCATCAGCAGAGGACCTGAAGACAGAAGAGTTTTAGTTCTTCAAACAGTCCAGTGAAAACAATGAAGTATCTTATTTTTCAGATCTTTATGGTCGATGATATACTGCGTTAGATTAGTTCTTTGGCATCTTAGTTGTCCATTCCCTTTGCATTGCAATTCAGTTGCTGAGGCTGGATTAAGATTTTGAAGGTTGGCTTCATCTTCTTTGATGGCTTTCTAGTCAACAGTTGAAGAGGGGGGAATTTGAAATGGCCCTAGTTGGTGGATGTTCATAATATAGATTAGTTGAATTGATGCTGGTAAAGGTAGCTGAATGAAGATCAGTGTCTTGCATAAAAACTGAATTAAATGTTAGTGGAAATCTAAGACGAAGAGCTCCTCAAAAAGGCATCTTGCAGCTGTGATTTTTTGTCAGTCTGGTCAATCACCTATGGCTTAGATATACTTCCTCCATATAGTTACTGGGCACTCATAAGTTGGTTGAAGTAAGGAATTAAAATATATGGCTTTAAATCAGATCAAATGGCATTGTCAAGAATTTTCCTGAGACATTAGAATGCCTTCATATTCGTTGTTTTATGTTTGCTGTTAATGGTATCAATTTCATTGGGTGCATTTGATCCAAGTCAACCTAATGGGGATTGGGGTCAGATGACTGAGATCTGCAGGACTGCAGATTCTGCTGCCCAAGTAAGACTCTTTTGCTGTTTTAAATGTATTATTATCCTTAATTACTTTTAAATTCCTAGACCTTGCTCAAAAAATATGCTTATTCAAGATCCTCCATTCTTATCTTGGTGTTGTGATTAAGAAAACGTGTAGTAGTCAATTTTACCCACTTTAATTTAATTGCCTCCCATTTGTGCCATTGTTGTAAGCAAAGTTATAAAATTGGAATTTGACTTGAGAGCTGAAGTCGTATGAAGTAAGTTAACAAAGTATTTTGAAGTTGAATGCTGAAGTGCCTGAGAAAAACCAAGAATTGAGGTGCTACCTGATAGCACAAGTCTTATATCCAGTAGAAATAATGATAATGTTTTAGCTCTACTGACTACTCATTCACAATGCCTTGTATTTGGTCTGGTTGTGAGGTGGTTAGGGGGAAGGGAGCATCATAGAGTATGCTTTATGGATGAATTGTAGAAATTATGTTTCTTTATAAGCAAAAATAATTTTGCTGATATTTCATACTACCAAACTATAAATGACTGTCTTTTAAATATGCAAGGATTCCAGGAATCTCAATACATGATCTAAATCACGTGCTGCATTTCTACCTCCGCAAAAGTATAGGTATAAGTTCTACTTAGGGGTGCTCACAGTTTGGATAATGATCAATCCAAACCAAAAAATTGAACCAAACTGATTTTATTTGGGTTTGGTTTTAGTTTTTTAAAAACCAATAGTGTTTGGTTTGGGTTTGGATTTGTTCGGAAAAATCGAAGAAATAACCAAATTGAACTGACAAATTATATTAATATATTTTGTAATTATACATACATAATACATTATTTATAAAAACAATTTTAAAGATCTTATATATATTTTCATCAAATTTTATTTTTTAATCTACTTATGAAAGCATAAATGCTCAAGATAAGAAAATTTATCTTATTGATTTTATGCGTACTAGTTCAGTGTCCGTGCTTTGCATGTATGTGCCGCGTCTCCGTCCATCTTTACTTGTCCCCTGTTGACTTGGCACGAGGATTAAAAAGTAGCAAATAGTATAGGGATAATTTTACCAAATCACCCTTTGAATATAATAAATTTAAGGTCTTGAAAAATGTAATAGGAGTGGCTATAATCAATGATAAGGGCAAATTGGGAATTAAATGTAAATTATCTGTTGTTTTCATAAACTGGACAGGTATTGTTGGACATCCGAAAATAGTATATTGGACAAGTAAAGATGGACGGAGGGAGTACTTGCTATTAAATAAATACAATATTCATGTACAAAATTAAATAAATACAGATGCAATAGTTTCGTCTATTGTGAAATGACAAAGCTGAGAAAATCAATTCGATTGCTTATAATATGGATATGTTAATAGTGTTTGAATACGAAAAATAATAATTTAGAGTTAAATATTTAGAATTTAAATAATTAATTGATTAAAATTTAATGTAACAAAAGATTCCTAAATATAGAATGACTACTTTAATATTTCCAACATAATTTTATTGAATTTCTTTCTTTTTAAACTTGTTATACTACATACTTTCATTAACAAAATATTTGTCACTCAAAATTTTAATTAATTATTTTGATAGAATCGTTAAATCAAAAGCGAATTCTAAATATAGTAATTCTAATATAAAAGTGAATCTTGAAACTAAATAAATAAAACATTAAATAAATAAATTTAAAATATGGTGAAATGATGATTTTGTCTAAAGGGGAGTTTTTTAATAAAATGCAAAAAGTTCAAATAACATTTCTAACGACCTTCACACTTTTAATATAGTATAAATGAATGTTTATGACAACTCTTGGTGGGATTAGAAATGTCACTATCTCTTCCTTCTCGACCGAAATGGTGAAATTTAAAACTTTTTTTCACAGTAAATTTAGTGATTGAAAGTTTTATAATATCAGTCATTCTAACTATTTTTCGTTTTGAATGGATTGTTGTCCCGTTTTCTTCCTTTTGAATTGAATGTATCATTGCTTTTACTTTGTGTATGATTAATAACCGAACCAAACTAAACCAAAGCCGATAACAGCCAAACCGATATATGTTTGTTATAAATGGTATTGTTTGGTTTTGAGAATTTAAAAACCGAACTAAGTTGGTTTGATTTTGGTTTTGATCAATAACTGACCCAAATAGATCCGCGAACACATCTAGTTCTACTAATGAAAACTCATAATTTAAGGATGCCCCTGGGGCTTAGTTAAAATGGAAAAGATTGAGGAACTTATGACTTAGGTGACTTGTTTTAGCCCTGAGCCATGCGAAATAAGCCTAGTATTTAAACGGAGAGGGGTGGACGGGCAATCCATTTTTCCCGAGTTTCAAGGGCTGCTGTTGGTCCTCAGTGGTGTCCCCAGACGAATTTCTCGTTCATAAGAAGAAGCCATAAGGATTTCTTAAAATAATGTCTTCTTCTCGGTCATAAGAAAAAGCCATAATTGATTGAGGATTTTGTAGCAATGGCAACAATCTGAAAACTTACCTGGGGAAGTCAATTATTCCCTTTCGTGTAAACAAAAAAACTGTGAAATTTCTCAATTTCTTCAGATCAGTATATGAAGGTTGAAGCACGGGTGAAAATGAACAGACTTGAGAAAAGAAAAATTGAAAAGAGTGGAAGCAATACTATAGTGTGCCCTCCTTTTTGTCTCAAGACTAAGATTTTGATGCCTTCTTGTTGGTGGGAGGTGGTAAGTAGCCTTTGGAATTAGATCGAGGTGCGCGCAAGCTGACCTGGACACCAAAATTATTAAAATAAAACTTTATACCAATTATGAGGGGCTCCAATGTGAACCATTCTAAAGCCTTGGAAGGTGTCATTCTTATTGTTTTGTGCCATTTATTGACTCAGATAACAGTCTTTCAATAGCTTTCTATTTTGATTTCTTTGATTCTATCTTGGTCCAATCATGTCTTGGTATATTTGTATATGAGATAGGTTATTGTTTTTGTGGATATGGATGAAGAATAATAAGCTTATGATACTGCCTCTTCTTTTCTGGATTTTTGTGATGGTCCAGTGTAATAAGATTGAGTTCCCGTGTTTGAATTGGCTATGTTGAGCAGTTTTTTCCCTTGGAAATTGAATCTCGTGTTTAAATTGGCTGGGTTGAGCAATTTTTTTCCCTATTATTAGGGGGTTTGAAGAACTCGGCTCTTCTGTTTGATGTACGTTTTTTGCGTTAGTTTCTGAGCTTTTTGTCCTGTAGGTTATGCTGGAAAGAGAAACTGGCCGCCCTCGTGGATTTGGGTTTTTAACATTTGCAGACCGCCGAGCAATGGAGGATGCGATAAGAGAAATGGATGGTACGGAAGTTGGTGATAGGGTGATATCAGTGAACAAAGCCCAGCCAAAGATGGGAAGTGAGGATCCTGACCATGGCTATGGTGGAGGTTACTTATCAGGTGGCAGGGTGAGCTATGGTGGGGGTAATAGGTCAGTTGGGCAAGACACATGCTTCAGCTGTGGTCGCCCTGGCCATTGGGCCAGAGACTGTCCATTGGAAGGAGGTGGCCGGGGTGCTCGACCATTAACACCCCCTCCTCGTTCAAGGTATGGTGGTGCACGTGGGGATAGGTTTGGAATTGACCGTGATAGGTACATGGATGACCGATATGATAGAGGGAATCATGCTGATAGGGAGCGTTATGACAGCAGATATGGGAGCCGTGATCGATACACTAGTGACAGGTATATTTTATATCTACTAAATAAAATGTAGTGGTATCACAATTTTGACTGGAAGTTTGTTAGTAAGCAGGCTTAGGTTTCAGGTTTTAACCCCAACGCTCCAAAATGGAGTAAAAGTTTGAGGTGCCACAGCTATTTAATCCTTCCCCCCCTGTTCTTCATAATTGTTTTAGTGTTAAAAGAGTTCTCTCACCAAAAGAACTACTTTCCTTATCTAGGTACCCTCCTAATGGTGATCGCTTGGGCAACAGATATGGGGGTTCTGACCGCTACCCTCAGAATGGCTATGGCAAAGAGAGAGGGTTTGACAGAGATGTAGGCGTGAGAGGTGTGGGTGACAGATATGAAGCTGGAGGGCCAGCACGATATGAGGGAAGAAGCTACAGAGATAGAGCAGGACCTTATGATCGCCCTCGAAGGGGAGGCCACCCACCTTCCTTCGACCGTTACTGAAATGAATAAGCACAGCCATGTGGAAGGTGTTGAATTTAGCTAATCTTTGCAGTAGTATGGTGGTATGGAGCACACTAGGATAAATGGATCATTTTGTTTGGAAACACCTGATAGCGACTCCCGTTATCCAAAAAAAAAAAAAAACACCTGATAGTGACTACGTATGAGTATTGACAAGTAGAGTAAATTAAAGTAGGAACGCTGCAGAGTTGTGTTTACTCCTGGTAAAATAGATTGGGCATCTTTAGTGTCCTTTGTTTTTATGCTTTATAAAAGAGGGGGCTTCCTCTATTGGAATGCATAATTGCTTGTCGTAACTCAAATCAGTCATTCTTTCTTTTTAACTATTTTTGTGTAACTAACAATCTTATTATTGATCACCAAGTGAAGAATTACATTAATTAATATAGGAAGATAGAGAGTTGTTCCAATGGCGAATACCTCTCACTTCTGGCCATAAAGGTTGTGAGTTTGAGTTACCAAAGTAACAAAAAATTGAGAGCTCTTAGGGAGGGTATCCATTTTTTTTTTTTTAAAAAAAACTACAGCAACTTGGTCCGCTTGCTACTTTCACAAAATTGACTATAGTCCGCTCTACACTGGATAAACAGAAATGTGGTTAACAAACAAGTTGTTGCATTGTTGCTGCTATTCCTGCAGTGGCTCGAATGTTGCAAATGAAAACAATCTTCCTTGCTAACTGCTCCCATCCACTTATCTATTCAAATCGTTTTTGATTTCTTTCTATTCACACAACATACACACATCAGCATATAGCAGTCTGAACAAATGTGCCTTCTGGGATTTCCCTTTACCATATTGTTTGGCCTAAGCTAATTGATGTTCCAAAGAGGTTATAGGTTGGATCTGCTGCTGCAGCCAATATAGCAGTCTCCTCCAAAGTGACAATGTATACTCACAGCTCACATACAAGTGATTTCTGGAGTTTCTGACAAAGCACACATTGCACATCAATATCCCTGCTCCAACTGTGTAATATATCAGAATTGCAACCACATATTGAAGATAGCATTTGTTCTAGCAGGGTTTGAAGCATAAGACATTTCCATTGCGATCTGTGTTGTGATCCAATTTTCTGTAGGTAGAGGAATCTTGTTAAGGATTTCCCAACAGCAGCAACATTATTGCAGATGGCCAGTCATTGCTCTAGCTTCCAATATTTTCATCACCATCCAGCATGCTTTCTATGGAGGCCTCGCTAAATGGAAACGTTGTCCTTTAATAAAGAATGCATCCACCTAATCTAAAGTTTTTCATGTTTATGTTCCAAGAAGTCCCGCACCTATTAGCTGTTGCAGGTTTATTCCAAAGCGTCAAATTTGTCAAATTAAGACCTGCTGAACTTGGAGTAGAGTCTTTGTCCCATGCCATTTTGGTACTCACATTTGCACCATACCGTACATATCTCCTACAATATGAATCTATTACTTTTGAGGACCTTCGAGGAAACAGTTGAAACTAATATTCCTAGATGCCAAAATAACAGCCTGAACTAACTGAATTCATCCTGCATAGGACAGTTTCTTAGTCGTCCAAATATGGAATTTTTAGCATAAGGCAGTTTCTTAGTTCTCAATCAATGTCAGCCATTGAACCAAAGTCAGATTCTTGATAGACAAGGGCACCCCAAGGTATTTTAGCAATGAGCACCACCAATGTATACAGAACTCTTACCAAGGCTATCTTGTAAACCAAATGCATGAGAGAAGGTATTGAAACATTGTTGAAGTGCTTTTACAGAGGGCACATCAGCTATAGTAAACGGAAGGTCATAAGCAAAACTCAGGTTTTGATCCCTTGGTTAGCACATTTAGGATGGCACTTGAACTCCTTGCACTACTTGAGATTATTCAACATTCTACTGAGGTATTCCATGGAAATGTCAAAGAGAGGTGTTAATTGGATCCCCTTGTTTGATCCCACTTGCTGCATCGAAAGTTTCACTACTAGGTTCGCCATTTATCATGATGGTGTAGTTAACGGTTATAACACATTGCATGACCCATTCTGTAAATTTCTCCCTCAGTACTTTCTTTAGGAAAATCCATTCAATAGAATCATAAGCTTTTGGCAAATCTATCTTGATAACACGCCTGGGAGAGGTGTGTTTCCTTGCATATGCCTTCCAGAGCTCATGGTACATTATGATATTGTCTGAGATCTTCCTTCCTGGAATGAAGCCAGCCTGTGCTTCACATGCAGCTCCTGTTATTACTGGCTGAAGTCTTACTGCTAGAATTTTCCCAAATAGCTTGTAGGATGGTTCAACAGATAACTGGCTTAAATTCCTCCATTGTGGCAGGTTTAAGAGTTTTTTGAACCAATGTAACTGCAGTATAATTGATACTCTATACAGTTTTTCTGAGGAAAGTAAAGAGGAAAGAAAGATTTACTGGCCTTTATGACATCCTCTTTTAATATGGATGTGAAAAATATGAGAGGAAAAATATTATTGAGTTGTTGTCTACATTATTACATTGAGACCCTATTTATAGATACT
>JAPFFP010000070.1:7827587-7846468 GCA_026153255.1 Solanum medicagineum
ATATGTATGTATGTATGGAAAGAAGTATAGAAAGAATATCATAACAATATGCCTTAAATCCATGATGCAAAAATGTCATAATACTTCAATATAGCGGGATGGGACCTTAACTGACATGTAAGACCATGCAAGCCACCTGGAATTTTGATGTTCACCCTATACAGGAGGAAAGGATGATCTTCTTACCAATGGTAGACCATACTTCACCTTACGGGAACACCAATCATTTTAGAGAAGTAACCTTTCCTTGCAGGAACCAACCCATTTCGAAAAGGATATTTCATCAACATAATCATCCACAAAGGGACATAAACATGAACCTATATTTGGCATATAGTTATGAAAAGGAGACTTTATAGAAAGACTCCTTGAGTCTAGCCCCCACCTCCAATCTCATTCGGTGCTAAGTCATCATACCACGAGAATACATATATATACGGGTGCCTTAAATAGGAGCATAATTCTTTCAAATCATAGTCATGCATACTTGGACTTAAAAGTCAATCATACTTCAATACATTAACACATGCATAGGAATAATGCATTCATACTTATACAAGATGGTGTATTCACACCCATAATTTCTTAAAGCTATGTCATAGACATTATGTGATCACATGTCATGTCATAACCATACTTGTCTTGAAATCATAGTATAACCATAATTAGGTAACAACCCACATCATAAATCTCAGCAAAATTCTTGTTCATGCATGCATATATCAGGAGGAATGAAGGAATGGCATGGCTACTTGGAATTCATTCTTAGAACATTATAATAAGATAAAATCATACATAATCCATAAAGAAATCAACAATTGAAATATACTTGAAATTACTCATGCATAAGCTCATAAATTAAAGGGAAATGGATTATTCAATACTCATAAAATCGATATAAATCAAAATAATAAGACTTAAATCATATTAAAATCATCAATTGAACTCAACCCATAACTTAATTTCATCAAATTGAAGCTAAATTAAAAAGACCATTTGCAATTCATAAGTAGAATCATTCATTTCATGTAATAGATTTTGGGGCTTCATGATTGAAAGGAAATCATGAATAAAGCCACAAATACCTTGAAGAAATTAAAAGAATTAAGATAAAATTGACTTGGGTTTGAAGTACACTTGAATCAAGCTTTTCACAACTTTTTATTTTTCATGCTTTTAAACATGCAGGGTGTTACATCTTTCACCCAAGGAGCCCAAAATCCTTTTCAATTAAATCTTTGATTTTAAGACTTGAATCACTATGGATACTTCCTATTTTTATTACTATACATGATTTAAGTTGGACCTTGTCAATTATTGATTTGAAATGTATGAATTCCGACAATGTGTTATGCAAGTCACGAAAAATCATGTAGGATTATGGGCGGCCAAGTATGCTAATAATTTATGAAATATTATATGAATGTTAAGCATGATTATGAAGCCCTTTGATGTTATGTTACACCTTCTTGTGAAAGGAAATGCTCACTTGAAGGTGTTAAGGATGTTGATGAGCTACTCCTACTATTCTATTGTGCTTTACAAGCTATATATGTCATGATTAAGTTTATGTTATGTATTCTTTGGATTAAACCTACCACCAAATGCAGCTTAAGGTGAGGACTCGACTTAAGTGGTCCTTACGTAAATTCTTAGTCTCAATAATTATGTGCCACCATAGGTTACCATTATTTCCCTAAATGAACTTACACTAATGGATCTAACCACGTGTGGAGACAACACCAGAATTCCACATAGTAGCTCACATGGTCTAATATATCAATTACGGTCTCCTCTTACATATGTATATGCTATTTTATGACATCATGATTTACCTTCCATGCATGTTTTAATTAAGGTATTGACCATTCATATCATGTTGAGCTTATTACCTTTGTATATGATTATGCATCTATACTAATATGGCTTATGATTTCATTGTTTCATTGCACCCCACATACTTAATACCATTGGATCAGATTATTTAATAACTGAGACAAATAAATGTTTTCAAGGAATGGGGAGTTATGTTAAAAGTTACACCAAATAAATATAGTAATAAAACAGAAGAAAATGTTTGTGCCTATCAAAGCAAAAAATATAAAGAAAAAGCAAACATGAGCAGTATAGATGCAGAAGTCCTAGCAATAATATATGGTTTAAATAGTTTTTAATTATATGATTTAACTAAAAAAGAAATATTAGTAAGAACTGATTGCGAAGCCATAGTTAAGTTTCATCAGAAGATAAACCAAAAAGTTAATAGTAAAAGAAGATGGCTAAATTTTATGGATGTCATATCTATATATCCAAATGTAATACTCCAATGTATAAAAGGAAAAGATAACAATCTAGCAGATTAGTTAAGTAGATTAAATAAAAAAAGACCTAATTACACATTTATTTTCAGCATGATACCAATTGGTCCAGCTCCAATAGACAGAGGCAAAGGAGTAGCCCCAGCATCAAACACATGCTCAAACTCTATTTGGCAGTATTCATTTTAGGCCTCAGACAACGTCAATAGAAATGATGAAAAGAATGTATTTCAATAAACATAATTTATTATATTATCCAAAATCACATTTATCATTTAGAGAACTGCCAAATATTTTAGATAGACCTCGAAAGTGTTTAGTAGATAACCTATGGATGACATATAACAAGAAAAATAATAAGTATTTAATAGCTGCATTAAATGCATTATGCCAATATTCTATAGACAAAAGTAGAGAAACAACTTTAAATATTATGTAGTAGTACATGGAAGAACTAATGGTATTTTTCAAACTTGAATAGAAGTGCTAGACTCCATAAACGGGGTTAAAATTCATCTTCTGAAGGTTTTAACGATTTCACTGAAGTTTTAGATTGTGCAAGAGGAATACCTAGTCCAAACTACTATATTTCCATAGCTCTCAAGAAAACTCAAAAAAGATTCCATAATTTAACATTCAGAAAGACAAAGATAAAATAATTTTCTGTAATTACTATTCCTCAATGACTGAAGTCTTTAAGACTAAATAGAACAACTGAAATTTTACTCCAAAAAAATGTCAAATTGACAGAAGAGGTAAAATTATTCAAAGGCAAGGATCTCCCCACAGAAGGCTCACACCAAGCCATAGACTTCATAATTGAACTTTTCATTTTAAGACAAAATGGATGAGAAGGGTATAGATTCACCAATGAATGCAATAGGATTCACTGTATCAGATGATAATGATACAGCTAGTTCGGTTCAAATGAAGGTAGCTGATAAAGACACCTCAAATCCATTTATGATTGTCATTTCGCCAAAAAGTGAAGATAAAAGCTCTTCATCAACATGAAGGTTACCTAGATTGTTTAATCAAGCAGAAGCACTAAAAAACTATGCTCCACCAGAAGAAAAAAATGATAAAGTAAAGAGCATAATAAAACAAACTTTAGAACAATTTTTTTAAAACGGACAGGACAAACATGTACTTACTGCAAAAAATTCAAGTCCAAGTGAAGATAGATTAGGACTTGATATAGACCAAATAAATATGAGCTTGGAAAGAAACAGCCCAAATACATCTAGATCCTCGAGTTTTGGAGAAGACAACCACTATGGAAAACATTCTTACTCTTAGGACGCTCAAGATCCAAACAAGGATGAAGATTCTAAAATGAGTTTTGATTCTATCACTTTACACAACCTCGATACCTAGAAGAAGATGATACAAGGTAAGTGCATCAAAAGTAATTCAAGCCACCTAGTAAAGCAATTCCAATTCCAATAAATAGATACAAGAATACAAAAATGAAAGGAAGATAAACTATGTCAAAATAAAATAGAATTTGAATAAAATGTGTCATGTGTGTATGTCCATATTTGTCATCTAAGTGCGTACTTTATTATTATCTTTAATAAGAAAAAATTGATAAGCATGCGTCAAAGTCCGTGTCAGAAAAAAATAATGCATGTGACGATGGGACCTAAAAGTGTACCCAATGTGTATTATTTGGATCTTATCCTTAGAGTGTCGATCAGTTCTAGGTCATTACTTTAAAAAGATATTATCCTTAGAATGTCGGGCAATTTCAGGCCACTACTTTTATTCAACTTTGTGTATTAAGATCTCTATATAAAGAGACCCTTCTTTAGTAGTAAGGCTAGAGAGATCAAAGGCAAAAAATTAAATAAATAAAAAACACACAATATATTCCCCTTCATCTTCTTACCATCAATTGTCTCATGCGTTCCACATCCCTTCTCCACTCCTGAACTACTCTTGTATAATATTAAGCTAGGCTATTAAGTTACTTTCAGAGTTTAAGAGACAGCTGAGGTTTTCAAAAGGAAAATCTCTCTCCGTCATAAGCATGTAAGTTCTTGTTATATTTTCTTGTGTTTTCCCCATATGTAAATTATGTTGGCTTGATTAACATAATGATGTTTTAAATTATATATATAATTGCATTATATATTACCCTTAGTATTTGGTTACGATCTTAATCTCTTGATAATGATGATGGATTAACGTTTAAATTCCTAGAAATTAAAAATGGCATTTGAAAGTCCATTATGATTGAAAGGATATAGTTGTCGCCGTATTTGAGGAGAGATTAAAGAAAATTTATTAAGAACATAGGTTAAAATGAAGAGATGAATATGTTAAGATTAAAAAAAAGAGTAAAATGAAAAAAATACGAGATGAAACTGACAATTCATGATAAACATGCTAAGACTTAGCAATAGCAAAAATACTAAGCAGGATTTCATATAATTTTACTAATATTAATACTTTAGATTTCACTAATATTAATATTTTGGTATCAAAACAAGAAACACAGTTAAAATCTAGACAACTATAATATACGAGAAGACATCCATTTGCTAACCAATTATGATAAGGATATTGGTATATATAGAGAAATACTAATAAAATTAGAAGGGATAAACCTAAAGAAAGCATTAAGTTTATATTTAAAAGTAACAATGTGATGAAATTAGGTTTTGGGCCTAACTTACATCTCAAAAGCTATTGCCTAAGCCTTATAAGGAGTCCATTGTCTCAACACCCCCCCTCACGCCCAGTGCTTAGCATTTGGTGCGTGGGCAATTTTTTCGGGGGCCCAACATTAGGTGAGACGGGTCCTGCTCTGATACCATGATGAAATTAGGTCTTAGGCCTAACTCACACCCGAAAAGCTAGCTCAAAGGGAGAAGGATTGTCTAAGCCTTATAAGGAATCCACCCATCTCATTAACCACCAATGTGGGACTGTTTGTCTCAACACAATCACTTGCCAACCCAGAATTGTTGAGCTCAACAAAATAGAAGTTACATAGTTATTATCGCATAAAATTTCAAAAGAAATGTCTTAGTGAAATAGATATTCCAGTAGGATAAAATAATAATTATTGATCCATTAAAATAACTAAAATATCTAGACTTAAGAATCTGCTCTGAAAAGAAATATAGAATATTAAAAGAAAATATTGTAATAAAGTGTAACATTAGTAAAGGAGAACACGTTCTACATTCAGAAGATAAGCAGTATAACATTCTACGTTTAGAAGATAAGCAGTATAACACTTTAGTAGATCTCATAATAAACTTTAGTGAAAAAGCGCACAAACAAGATTAGAAATAGTAAGGTTGCTAGAAGTAATAAAGGTTAACCCAAAGTAAACATAAAAAGGTACTAAGAAAAATTGGAACAAAATTTTGATTTCCTAAAATCATAAGAATTAGAACTATATAGAAGAATTAATATTTGAATAGTAAGTTTAATATAAAAAAAAATACCTACTAAAATCGAAATAGAAAAACTAATCAAAATTATAGCAGAAAAGCCTAAAGAATTAAAATTAAGAACAACATAATTTGTTACAAATATTACCGGACAAGTAGAGAGAGTAACCACTAAAATTAACGAATCAAAAAAAAAAAACACAAAAATTTGAAGAAAAACACCTTTTATGAATGACTAGTGTCAAAATCCATTATGCATAAAAAGCACTAAAATTCACTGAGTACCCAACCAGATCTGCAAGGATTGTTTGAACATCAACTTGTAAGTAAATCGGATCAGGTAGTTATCAAACAAAATAATACCATAATAATATTAGTGTTTGAATTAAATAAAAAAGTTAGATAAAATAATTTTAAAAAATGAAGTCACAAAAGAACAACTTAAGACCTTTGAAATTGAAGAATTAATAGCTCAATTAAAGAAAGTTGAAATTACTCCGCATAAAGAAAGATCAACGATAATTAGAAAATCACAAAACTGCACTTTCTTTCAAGTAAAAGAAAAACAGTCGAAAAAAGACACGAGTAAATTTTTTCGATAACAGAATACGAAATAACCTCATACCAAGAATATTATCATGAAATAAATATGAGGATAAACAATCCAAGAGTTAAATCAAGTAATGCACATAGACAAAGACTTAAGAATATTTCAACAGAATTAGTTAAACTTATTTAATCCAAGGATATTATATGATACAAGATATTTTACTAGAAATAATCAGCTATATAGGCAGTATAGAGAAGCACTAATCTCAGCCACAGGAAAAGAGATAACTACTATGAATCTAGTAAACTCAGAATCCTAAAAAAGGAATAGTAAATACTAGAATGACATTAATAAGTATAGGGTTAATAGTAATTGGATAAAAAGGCTTAATTAGAAAGAAATTGCGAACTAAAGTATTCATCGTAATATATGATGATAAGTAATCAGAATGGAAGAAATCCATTATAGGATTAACAGAAGTAAATATGACTAATAATGAAGAAATATTCTATGTTAGCTTTCTCAGATTTATAACAAATTTAGGAAAATTTGAGAAACATATTAATTAAAATAGGTATACAGATTAAAAGGTACGAAGAAATGAGCAATGGGAATAATTTATTAATGTGCGTAGATTTAATAGAAAAATGACATTATGTAGTGGCACAAGGTTTAAATTGAAAGTAGAAGATTTAGTGGAGGTAATGAGGAACAAAGATATAAACTAAAATGGCCAATTAAAATAGTACTAAAAGAATATGCAGGATTGGAATGTAATCTAGAATAATGTAATAAAAAGAAAGTATTTACATCAGAATTTCGTCTAATGTAAACTAATACGAAGGAAAAAATATCTATATGATTTACAAATTATAGTTACTGTACCCAAATAAACCTGAAAAACGAATTAGACATGGAAGAAGAAAGAGAATAAAAAGGAGAAAAATATGAAACAAGACTGAGAATTCATGATAGACATGCTAAGACTTTGCAAGAGAGGGAGTACTGAGTAGGATTACATGTAATTTTACTAATATTAATATTTTTAATTTTACTAATATTAATATTTTTTTATTAAGAAGAGCGAATAAGCAGCCAACTCTCCGTCAACATGTCTGCTTCTTTTATATTATATGAGACCCATAAAAATATTTTTACGGACTTTTTAGTTTAATCTTTTTAAGACATTTCGAGTGTCAATTATGATTTTACAATATTAGCCTTCATTAATTATTTTTTCATCAAAATATTTTATTGGTTTTTAATTTAATCTTTTTAAGACATTCCGAGTGACAATTATGATTTTACAATATTAGTCTTAATAGATTATTTTTTCAACTGTTTCAACTATGATTCTATTATATCATCCTAATAGATTATTTTAAGTTATGTAAATGCAATAATTAGGATATAATAACCCCTAAATTATAAATTAAATCTTTCTTTTTAAATTGAATAGATAAAATTAAATAATTGTTTTAATATTTTTCAAAACGATTAAATTTGTGTCAAAAAAGGGGTACTTTTAGAAAAATTTATATTATAAATAAACCAAAAATCTTATATATATTACTTGAAATGATGTAAAAAGTATTATAGGCAATAGTAATTGTTAATTTAAACTTTTGATTCTTAAAATTTTATCAATGCAACATAAATTGTGATAGAAAGAGTAACATACCATGTAGAGACTATGAGTATAACAATTAACAACTTAAAATTAATATATATATATATATATATATATATATATATATATAAAATCTATCGATGTCATATAATTTAATATAAAAAAATAACATAACTTGTACGAACGAGACACACATTAAGATTTATTTTATAGTAAAGTAATAATAATGTCTAAATATAATTCATTATGGTGAGAGTCACTTTCAAATTTGCATAGGATACCATTTAGAGGGAACATTTACGACGTCTACCTAGCAGATCTCTCTATATATGTGAACCGTATTATTTAATTAAAATAATTAGGATAAGCATGTCGCTTGTTGGGATCATCAAACATCTATTGAATCTTTCCACGTGAAGTGTTCTTCCCTCACTGCCTCACCACTTTCGCAATCATTAAAAGTTCAACTTTCATCTACACCGCTAAATTAATTAATAATTAATTATATAACGTCAACTTATGGACTACTACTACTTGTTTTTATATCACAAAAATAATTTAGGGATTTAAAATGTATGACTTTGAGGTATCATTTATTTTAGTTATTGGGCGCGGCAACTATTGAATTAGATTAAACCAAGTAATTAATTTGTATATCTACAGATTCAACCGCTATAAAAGGTTTATCCACTGTAATACTTAAGTTAAACAAATTTACCAAAGTGAATGGGTTATTTTAGCATGAATTGGCCGGCTGCATATTTTACTTAACTGTGTGTTTCTGTCTTCGTAAAAGAAGTTAACATTTTAATTATAGAATATACAATTATGAACATTGTAAAAGAAAAACATAATTATTTGCTCCCAGCGTGAGTAGTGAAGAAGAGTGAAATGATGACAACTATGACATTGGGGGTACTTGGTGATATTCTTCTTCCTCGAAAAAGGCTTAGTACAGTAAGTACTACTGGGAGTGTTTCAGCTGAATAAAATTATGTAAAGATTAATTACGAAAAAAATTATATATTATTCATGCAAATATTATGTATGAGTTATTTTAATTTGTTTATTATGCATAAAATAATGTATAAATTTCTTCATAATTAGTTATGCAACTAAATAATTCCCTCCTAAATCGTATTTAATATCCGCATAACTTACCTTCAAATAAATATTACATATATCATAGACAATAGTAGTAATATATGTTATTGTAGCGCTATGTCTGTCCGAATGATTGTGGGCATGTAATGTTTTCTTCCCCGGCTCTTGGTAACAGTAATTTATACTCTAGCCTAACCTAATACCATATCATGATGCCTAAATTAACCTACTTAACCACCCTCGCCATCAAGCAGTTCCGTCATTAACAATTATACATTTTGTTGTCTTTCTAATAACCCCTACTGTATGTTTGGTTATTTTTCTAGTCCAACAAACTGTTCCTTGGAAAGTTGTTTTTTCACTTGTTACTATAACTAATTTATGCTAGATAGCACGGGCCTAATTTTACCTACACAACCAATTATGCCCGAAGGTGGTAAAATGGTATGACATATGACAAAGATAATCACCCTTTCACATGTGGCTCAAGAACGAATTAATTTTAAATGAGAAAGTAATTCCTATTTTCAACTAGAAAGTTTATTGATCTAAAGCCAAAAGAAGTGGAAATAGGTCCATGCCAAACACAACTAATCGCAATATTCGTGTTTTGAATTGGGGCAAAAAGAAGGGTACCATACTAAGAATACACATAATTAGGCACTTATTATTTATGGATAAGGTTCCTCTTCATTCTTTTTCTCTTTATTTTCTCTAAGTTACTATTTTGATGACTGATATATAACATAAGTTAGATTTAGTGACTAAAAGAGCCTCCTTCATGATTTCTACTCATAAATGCCTAACTTTTCCTTTTTAAATTAAAGTCCTAAAATAATTAATATTATTGATCACTTTTAACTTTTTTTGATTAATTTCAATTATTTTTAGAGAATATTTTTCATAATGTACATATTACAGTATTTGATTTATTATATTGGTTAGGAATGCATTTTATGTTCCTCTATTCAAGCAATCCACAATTTTAGATTATTATTGTTACTTTAAAATTCTCATAATATAATAAGTGAAAAACCATCCTTAAATACTAACATATATAAATTCTAAGTACAATAATTTTGAAGGTCGATTCTTATATAAAATTCTGACGTTATCACGTATTCGACTCAAATTTCTCAGCAAGCTATATGCACTCATTCCTTTTCTCATAAATGATAAGTTCAATATTATATCATCTTTTGAATATAATTAAATCAATGTTTTAGAAAAATGTATTTCGCACCAACCTATATGACAACTGAAATTTTGAGTTTTTAATCATATAAATGACTTGTTAGTTATTGTGATTTACAATACCATTTATGTAACGTCTGGCGAAATTTTCAAAATATCCGTAGAATGAAATCGTGCCCATAACGCGTCTTCCCAAGCTCGAGTGGAAAATCTGAGATTGAATTTGCGATTAGCACGAAAGACTGGGTGGGAAAGTGGTCTCGACCTGATTTTGGTGCAACCGGATTGAAAATTAATTTTTCAATCCAAAAACGAGGCAGTGAGGGTGCGCGTTGAGGCCGCGACGCT
This sequence comes from Solanum medicagineum, assembly GCA_026153255.1. Lineage (NCBI taxonomy): Eukaryota > Viridiplantae > Streptophyta > Magnoliopsida > Solanales > Solanaceae > Solanum > Solanum medicagineum. Next base: position 7,838,139 of record JAPFFP010000070.1, read on the forward strand.
GACCTGTCCCGGACCCACACTAATATTTCTTTTTCAATCTTTCAACGAGATTTAATTTTTAAAATTACACAGGTGTGTGACAGGTCCGCGTCACGGACATGTTACCCCGACCTGTTCTACCGAAGTTCAAAATTTTAAATCTTTTTAGGGGTATTGTAGACTTTTCCCAACTCCCCCTAAACTCAAAACACTATCAATTTAGGTCATTTGATGACTAAATAGGGTCTAAAACCCCATTCTAAGTCCTTCTTCACAACACTGGAAAGTTAGGGCTTGAGAGAGAATAAAGAAGAATGTGAGATTGGTGAATTGGAGGAGAGTTCTTGACAGGTGATTTGAAGAACTTCATTTCAGGTATGTAAGGCTGAACTAAAAGCATGTGATTATTCTCTCATGTGCCTCATAGATGGTCTTAGAAGAGAGTTGAAGGTTCTTAAGTCTACATGCATGACTCGTGAAAAATTATATCTCTTACATGTACTTTCATATGTTGATGACCATCATAAACTTGCTTTCTTGAATTGAATATTTTCATGAGATATTGCATAAATCCTACGTGTTAACTTTTAAAAACATTCAAGAAAAAAGATAGGGATTGAGTCTAGAGCCTTGATTGAGAGAGTTGATTGTGATTATGATTGTGATTATGATTGTGATTATGATTGTGATATGAGAATGATGATGAGTTGATAGAACTTGATTGCCCCTTGGGTCTCCATAAATGAACTCTAACGATTTGTCTATTCGATTGTTCCCTAATGATTGTTCTAAGCCTTGAGCTATTGATTGAGATGTTGATTGATGAGATGATTAAAGTCTCTATGAGACTGATTGAAAGATTGTGCCTCCGTGAGACTGATTGAGATGATTGGATTGAGATAGTTTGATTGGATATATTGTTTTATGAGCCTTGAGTCATGGGAGGAGTACCGAACACCGAAAGAGTAAGAGTTAAACCAACTCGCACTCGTCAAACTATGTAACCGAGCATAGGTGAGGATTAGGACCACCACATCTTATTGTGTTAAGGTCCCCTCTGATTAGAAGTCCCTAAAATCAATAGAGGACTTATGGATCTGCTATCTCCATTTGGACTTATCCTTATGTTTCGATTCGTTCAATACCTAACAAGTATAGAACGGTTGTGGAAACATCAGCATGATTGTTGTACAATCACTGGCTCATAAGTGATTATTGTCGGATAAGAGAAACTCCCAGAAAGTTCCCACCTTGAGTATTTTGAGTCGAGATGAGATGAGATGAAATGAGTTGAGATGAGTCTGATTTGATTAAAGAGTTGATTGGTTGATGGGTCACATGTCTACTATTTATTCTTGCTTTAGATAGACATTTGACATATTGATTGGTTTTTATATTGTTCTACCTGTTTCGGTTTCACTTAGCTATTTTACATACCAGTACATTCCAAGTACTGACGTCCCCTTTTTGGACTGTATCATTTTATGATGTAGATATACAGGATAGAGGTCATTAGCAGGCACATCATTGAGGATCTTTAGATGTTCAGCAGATTGGTGAGCCTCCCTTACTTCGAAGGATTCTTTTCCTATTTTCATCATGTTTTAGAGTTAGAATCACTTAGCTTTTATTATTGATTGAGTTAGTCATGGGTCTATCATTGGCACCACCTAATAGTGATAGAGACTTCATAGACTAGAGTCGGATGTTGATGATTGGAACTTGTGAGCTAGTTTCTTTCTACTAGCCTTTCATTTATACTATTATTGTGAGACTAGATGATAGAATGCCCAATTACATTCTGTTAACTTCCGCTGATTAGAAAAATAATTGATTGAGTGAATGTGATGAGCCCAAGTGGTTCGCTTGGGGACTAGAAATAGTCTCTGGGTGCTAGCCACGTCTTGAGTCTCCTCTCGGGGTGTGACAAACTTGGTATCACAACGCGAGTTCAAGTCTCCTAGGGAGTCTATGAAGCCGTGTCTAGTAGAGTCTTGTTTATGGGTGTCTTTCGACCACAATTGATAAACGGGAGGCTATAGGATATTAGGAATTGTTTCCCTTCATTCATGTTCTAAATCATGCTATGGAGTTATAATTTATGAAAGTTCTATTCTAATTCGTGCTTTGCACATTGCAGAATTGTGATCATGCCTCCCAGGAGAGTCGTTAGAGGTAGAGGACGTCCCTCCAGATGTAATGTCAATCCACCTAAGCCTTAAGGACATGAGGTGCCTGTGGAACAAGTTGTCCGTGTTGAACAGCCGCCACAAGATAATGTCTCTAATGCTGAGCTTTGCCAGGCTATCCAAACACTAGCCCAGTCACAACAACTGCTGTGAGACAAGGAGTGGCCTGACAGGATGCCCATGAAACTTCTAGAGTTTGAGCATTCTTAAGGATTAATCCGTCTGAGTTCATAGGGTCTGAATCCACTGAGGATCCTGAGAACTATGTAGAGGAGCTTCAGAAAGTTTTCTAAGTGATGCATGTGGCTAATGTTGACAGAGTGGAACTAGCTGCTTATCAACTAAAAGGGGTGGCTAGACTGTGGTATGACCAGCCGAAGAAGGATAGAGGGAAAATGCCTCGTGATGACTTGGGCTTTTCTCGAGGAAGCTTTCTTGGGGCGTTTCTTCCCAAGGGAAAGAAGGGAGGTGAAGGTAAGAGAATTCTTGAACTTGAAATAGGGCTCTATGACTATACAAAAGTACGGGCTGAAGTTCACACAATTATCCCGCTATGCTCCGGATATGATTGCTGATATAAGGGAGAGGATAGGGATGTACGCTGATGGGTTGAATAGAGGGCCAAAAAGAGATGGGAGGGGAGCTATGCTCATGAGTGACATGGATATAAGGAGATTGATGACTTTTGTGCAACAGGAAGATGAGGACAAGCAGCAGGGTAAGGAGGAATTCAGAGGTAAGAAAGCAAAAACATCCAGCCACGAGGTTTGAAAGAAAGGGAATGGGAATCGAGTTCCAGCACCATCATCTGCTAGTGCACCTACACCTAGAGTCAGAAATGATCAGAGGTCCTAGAATCTTAGAGCCCATAGGTCTCAGTCCCAAGCAAGTGTGACTCAAGGTTTATTGGGTAAGCCAACATGTGGCAAGTGTGGTAAACTAAACTTGGGGATATGCCTTGAGGAGAGTGATGTATGCTATAAATATGGCTAGGTGGGTCACTATTAGAGAGATTGTCCAAAGTAGGCTGACCGGGCTCAATCTTTTGCACCAGCCGCACCAGCTAAGGGAAATCAGAGAGGTACTACGACGGGCGCAAGTGAAGCTACAAATCGTTTATATGCCATGGGTAGTTGACATGATCAGGAGAACTCCCCATACGTTATGACAGGTACGATTTGAGTCTTTTCTATTGATTGTTATGTGTTGATGGATCCTGGTTCCACATTATCTTTTGTAACTCCTTATATGGCTAGTAGATTAGATAGAACCCCCGAGAGTCTTCTCGAACCTTTTGATGTTTCTACTCCCATAGGTGAGTCTTTTCAAGCTGAGAGAGTCTTAGAGCTTGTGTAGTTTCCATCTATCATAGGGATACTATCATTAATCGGATTAAGTTAGAAATGACTAGTTTTGATTTGATCCTTGGCATTGATTGGCTCCACGGTTGTTATACCTCTGTTGATTGTAGAGCCCGAAACATTAAGTTTCAATTTCTGTTCTAGAATGGAAGGGTGATTCTATAGCACCTAAAGGAAAGTTTATCTCATACCTTAAAGCCAGAAATATGATTGCTAAAAGGTGTATTTACTATTTTATGAGAGTCAAATCTGATGATGTTGAGTCCCCAAATCTTGAGTCACTTTCGATCGTGAATGATTTTCCAGACATGTTCCTGAGGATCTTCCTGGAGTCCCTCTTGATAGGGATATTGACTTTAGGATTGATGTTCTTCGTGATACCAGCCTATCTAAATTCCACCTTATAGGATGGCCCCCGCTGAATTGGAAGATTTGAAAGAATAGTTAGAAGATTTGTTAGAGAAGGGCTTCATAAGGTCAAGTGTTTCTCCTTAGGGTGCTTCTGTCCTATTTGTGCAAAAGAAAGATGAGTCTCTTAGAATGTGTATTGACTATAGGCAGTTGAACATGGTCACCATAAAGAACTAGTATACTCTCCCAATGATAGATGACTTATTTAACTAACTTCAGGGTGCCTCTTGTTTCTCAAAGATAGACCTCCGATCTGGTTACCATCAATTGAAAGTGAGGGAATGTGACATTCCAAAAATAGCCTTTAGGACTAGATATGGCCATTCTGAGTTCTTGGTCATGTCCTTTGGGTTGACGAATGCACCTGTAGCCTTCATGGATTTAATAAATAGAGTGTTTTGATAGTATGTGGATATGTTTGTCATATTGTTCATTGACGATATCTTAGTGTATTCAAAAGATGAAGAAAAACATGCAAATTACCTCAAAATTATCCTCCAAACACTTAAAAGGACCATGAGTTGTATTCAAAATTTTAATTCTGGATTAAATCTCTGGCTTTCTTAGGCCATATTATTTGTGGTGATGGTATTCAAGTGGATGTTCAAAATATTGAAACGGTCAAGAACTAGCCCAGACCAAACTCTCCATCTGACATAAGAAGTTTCTTGGGGTTGGCGGGCTACTACTGCCGATTTGTTGAGGGATTTTCTTCTTATCCCCACCATTGATAAAGTTGACTCAGAAAAAGGTCAAGTTTCAGTGGTTTGAAGAGTGTGAGAAAAGTTTCCAAGAATCAAAGACTAGAATAACTACTGCACCAGTCCTAACCTTGCCCTATGGGATAGAAGATTTCGTAATTTATTGTGATGCTTCGAGAGTTGGATTTGGGATGTGTGTTGATGCAGAGGAGGAAGGTGATCGCCTATGCTTCCAGGAAACTTAAGATTCATGAGAGGAACTATCCAAGACATGATCTTGAGTTGGCAGTGGTGGTGTTTGCGCTTAAAAGCTGACGCCACTACTTGTATGGAGTGCATGTGGATGTGTTCACCGACCATAAAAGCTTGTAGTATATCTTCAGTCAGAAGCAACTCAGCCTGCGAGAGAGAAGATGGTTGGAGTTTCTCAAGGATTATGACATGAGCATTCTCTACCATCCAGGTAAAGCTAACATTATTGCCGACGCTCTTAGGAGGATGTCAATGGGTAGCACAACCCATATTGAGGAAGGGAAGAAGGACCTAGCTAAGGAAGTGCATCGATTGGCTCGATTGGGAGTTCAACTTGAGGAGAATGATTAAGGAGGAGTAAATATTCAGAATGGGTCTGCCTTATCTTTGGTGGCAGAGGTGAAAGAACAGTAAGATCAAGATCCTGTCCTACACCAATTAAAGGAGGCTATCTACAAATAGAAAGTGATGGTCTTCTCCAACGGGGGAGATGGGGTGTTGAGGTGCCAGAGTAGATTGTGCGTTCCGGATATTGATGGTATTTAAGATAGGATCATGGCTAAAGATCATAGCACAGGTATTCCATTCATCCAGGCTCTACCAAAATGTACCACGACTTGAGAGAAGTTTATTGGTGGAGTGAAATGAAGTGGGATATTGCTGAATGTGTTTCTAAGTGCCAAACTGTCAGCAAGTGAAAGTTGAACACCAAAGGTCATGTGGATTAGCTAAGAACTTTAAGATTCTATAATGGAAGTGGGAGATGATCAATATGGATTTCATTACTGATCTGCTGAAGTCTCAAAAGCAACATAATTCAATATGTGTGATTGTGGATAGGATGACTAAATTAGCTTGTTTTTAACAGTCAAGATAACTAACACTGCAGAGGAGTACGCCAAGATGTACATCTAAGAGATTGTGAGGTTAATGGGGTTCCCTTGTCCATCATCTTGGATAGAAGATCTCAATTCACCTCCCAATTTTGGAGATCGTTCCAGAAAGGATTGGATACGCAAGTGAATTTGAGCATATCTTTCCATCCATAGACAGATGGCTAAGCACAATGTACAATCCAGACGTTAGATGATATGTTGAGAGCCTGCGTCCTTGATTTCAAGGGAAATTGGGATGATCACCTACCATTAAATGAGTTTGCATATAACAATAGATATCATACAAGCATTCAGATGGCTCCCTATGAGTCTTTATATGGGAGGAGATGTAGATCACCAATTAGGTGGTTCAAGGTTGGAGAAGCGGAGTTGATGGGGCCTGACCTTGTCTATCAAGCAATGGAGAAGGTTAAGATCATTAGAGAAAGATTGAAGACTGCGGAAAGTCTTCATAAATCCTACGCCGATGTGAGGAGGAGAGATTTGGAGTTCGAGGTGAATGATTGGGTATATTTAAAAGTGTCACCTATGAAAGTTGTTATGAGATTTGGGAAGAAGGATAAATTAAGTCCACGCTATATTGGTCCCTAACAGATTGTAAAGAGGATGGGGAAGGTCGCCTATGAATTAGAGTTGCCTTCTGAGTTAGATAGTATTCATCCGGTTTTCCACCTATCGATGTTGAGAAATGCTTAGGAGATTCTAACTAGGTAATTCCTATGGAGAGCATCAGAGTGAAGTATAGTTTGACCTATGGAGAAATTTGGGTCCAAATCCTTGATCGTCAGATTCGCAGATTGAGAACCAAAGAGGTAGCCTCAGTCAAAGCCTTGTGGAGGAATCAATTCATTGAGGAGGTCACACGAGAAACTGAGGAAGAGATGAAAGTAAAATATTTGCACCTATTCATGCCAATGGATGAGAATTTTGAAGGTAAATTTCCATACCCTTGACGAAATTGATTGTCATTTCTTGTTGATAGTATATTCTTGAGTCTGAATAGAAATTTTTGATAGTAATATGGAGCCAAAAGATTGATCAATATATGCAAATATTGAGATGAGTTTTGAGTCTATTCGTTCCTTGGTATCCACCCTTACTCATCATTCGAGGACGAATTATCCCAAGGGAGAGATGATGTAACGCTCGGCAAAATTTTCAAAATGCCCGTAGAATGGAATCGTATGCATAATGTGTCTTCCATGCTCAGGTGGAAAATTTGAGACTAGATTTGCGATTAGCATGAAAAACTGGGTGGAAAAGTGGTCTCGACCCGATTTTAAAGCAACCGGATTGAAAAATAATTTTTTGATTCAAAAACCTAGACAGTGAGGGTGCGCATTGGGGCCGCTACAAGAGCCTATCATGGACCTACACTTCTATTTTAATTTTTCGATGGGATTGAATTTTTCAAAATTACACAGATGCGCGACAAGTCCGGGTCGCAGACTATTATCCTTGCATGTTTGACTGACGTTCAAAATTTTAAATCTTTTGAGGGGTGATGTGCTGTCAAAATACAGCCATTTGATGCCTAAAACAAGGAACTTTGTGAGTTCTTATTTCGACCTTTTTATGGTTTTTGTGTGTTTTTGTGTTGTTATTGCAGAAAAGGTAGGTTGGCAAGATTTTGGAGAAAAAATTTCAGATGTTGCTGAAGCACAAGACATAAGAGCTTACTTAGGTGTTGTAACCAAAGCTGCAAGTCGTATGGTGATCTCGTAGCCAGAAGCAGAGAATTAAATTAGAAATCTTCCAAGTGGAGTTCAGTGCTACGAGGCAACTCTATGAGTCGTAGGTCTTACTACGACTTGTATAGGTGGACTCGTAACAAGAAATAGAGAGCCAAAACTTGGGATAAAAAACTAAAGACCTAGACTATGAGAGGAGCATACGAGTTGTAGCCCAAGCAACAACTCATACCAGTGGGTCGTACCAGTTGAGTCCAAAATGCCAAGAACCTGATTACGACTCGTAGGTCACCCTACGAGTCGTACCCGCGAGACGAACCATATGCCAGCTATCTTTTCTGTGTAATTTTCATGGTAAATTTGTAAACACGATAATACATTATGTTAGGGTTTTATTCAGGGAGAGGATACTTCTAGATTTTGGAACTTCACCTTTGAATATTCTCTCAAAAATATTTTAGGGTTCTAGCTTAGGTGTTTTATTTTCTTGTGGAAAACCCAATTTTGGAGAGTGCAAATCTCATGATGTATTCATTCTCAATATATCAAGCTTGTGGTTTGCAACTTGTGGTGTCTTTACTCTTCATTGCTTTTGGTAAAATTCTCAACTAGATCTTGTATTTACATTTTTGTTGATTTTTCCTTAGCCATGAGTAGCTTAGAATCCACAACTTGGGGGTGTGGGAACCTTGGGTAGTTGACTTGAGATGACATAGGTTTATTGTTTTTATATGACTGGGGTTTTACATATATTGTGTATTTCCCTTCATTTTAATTGTTGTTTGGTGGTGGCCAACACCAAACCCCGCCTACTATCACGATCCCGACCAAGGTAGTGATGAATAGGAAA
>JAPFFP010000070.1:7857883-7868191 GCA_026153255.1 Solanum medicagineum
ATCACGATGAAGTATAAGGAATATATGAGATAGAAAAGCATCAATGTCTCATTCTGATCAACTCAGCATTATGAAAAGCTCAAGATCTACTTTGACTTATTACCTAAGCATCTCCCCCTTGGCTCAAGTGTCACCTTTCTGAGTCTACGAAATGGTTCTTTTTGCTAAGCTATAAGTACAACTCTCCACACAATTGGAGCACCACTATACAAAGAATGTTTATATCCTTCTATCATTTACTACTCAAAGATATGATACTGGTGCGAAAACTTTCTTCTAAGAAACCAACTTTTAACTTTCTTCTATCTTTATAGGCATCTTCCATTACTTGCTTGTCTTATTGGCATAATAGTTGTTCTCTATGACTATTATGATTTACATCTTCCTTTTTAGTCTGCTAACACTCATCTTGTATGTTTGCATATATTTGACTGTAGAAAACCTGGACTACAATGGGAGATTCCTCATTATCTATGGCTATCCCCCTTTGACCCATCTCTTAAGGGTAGTAGAGAATATCTACATTAGCCTACTCCACATTGACAACTCAAATATACTATCTAGATTCCTGTAGAAGTCATAACTTAGAGCTTCATACAATTTACATTATCATGGCAACATATCTTAAGCCTCTTGTTATCTAACGAGTTATCCTCAATCCACTATTTCTACCAAAGAGACACCTACACCACACTCATCCATAACATTCTAAGTCAACATCTTAATTTTGAACAAACACTATGGGGAGCCTCGTAGAGCAATTCTACAATTAAGACTATCACTGTCACAACTTTATCTCCCTTTTCACACTACTCCTCAAAATTTAGATGTAGGGTCTAGTACTAACATAGGCATTACACACTCCTGTCATATCACACCAACGCATAACTACTAGGTAAAATTTTAGAAACCTAGGCCCACTAAAATCTCATAGCAAATACTTAATCAACACATCTCACATTTATAGACTATCTTGGATACATATCTTAGCCCATTTTTCTTATCTAATGACTTAGTCTCAATTCATTATTTTCATCTAAGGGTCACAGTCACCATACTTGTAAGCACACTTTTTTCGGGTCAGCATCTTAACTTCTCATTCATGTTATTTCAAGTCTACTAGAGCATATCTCTGACTAATAGTATTGCTCTCATTTTGCCATTCTCCTTTTCATAATACTCACCTAAAGTTCAAGCTTAAGGTTTAATATCATACTTGTACATCCACATTTCTTATATGCTATACTAACTCTAAACTATTAGATAAAGTTAAGAAATGTTGAAGCAGTAAATCTCACGATAAGAAACCAATCTTTATCTCATGGTCTATGTAAGTATAGTCTATTATCACACTCCCTTTCACAAGTTAGATAATATTTACTAATCCATTATACCTCCTTACCTAGATAAGCTAATAATTTATACTCATATGACTCTTCTTTCAAAATCATGAGTCTAGTTTAGATCTACCACCTTATGCCCTATGTTCTTGTATTCAGCACATATACTTATCATTACTAACACAATGCTATGTCAATATCAACTCATTTCTATTCGAGTGTGCAACATCTCATACTAACTAACAACTCTTTTTCTACCTTATTATGGAAGCTAGGGGACATTTACAATCCTTTAACCAAAACTTAGAAGGGTCTCGACTTATCACCACATGACTCTTAGCTACCAACTTCAACCAATTTCTATTCCCACTCTTCATGATTTTTGCATCTTTCTAACTCTAGGATTATTCTATCACATATGATTTAAAAAGGCCTTCAATCACTTCCTCTCAAGGGGAGGAGATACTACTAAGTATTAGAGGCATAACTTAACTTTCCTCTCAAGAATAACATCTAAAGAACGATTTTAGGGAACAAAGTGTAGACAAACATCATATCTTGCTCTAGCTTAAATGCACGATTCATATAAATAAGAATACATTAATTTGGATCGATAAACTTAAGCATACTAGTTGGCTCCTCTCAAGCCCAGTGCAGTCTCTTTGCTTTCTGAATACCTTATCTGAAGGTAACTCATTAGTAAGGATCTGAAATTTTCTGTTTAACCCACCTTAAGTATGAAAGGTAGTCAAATGAATATAGCAAAGGCACGAATCTGGACAAGTTTCTTAGAAAGTAACTCTACTGCACGATCTAGAGTGTGAAAGAAGAGAAACTTTTCTTAGATGTCAATAGTACCTCATTTATAGAAATAGGGCCCTCACAATCATAAATAAGATCCTACAGACACGGCTTCATAGACACCCTAGGACACTTGAACTTTATGTTCTAATACCAAGTTTGTCACGCCCCGAGTCTACACCCTAGACGTGACTAGCACTCGGGAACCATCGTTGGTCCCCAAGCAAACCCTTGGCCTGGTTGACTTACTCAACTGGAAACTTTACATATATGTCGAAGCTTTATAAGATAAACTTTTTGAAATATGCAATAGAAACTAAAAAGAACTCAACCATGCCCTATACAAAGTCTGAACATAGTTCTTTACGTAAATAGTTATAATGCTTAAAATGTCTGAACAAAAAGGCTAGACTGACCCTAGTAATTTGTCCATGAAGCCTCTACTATATTTAAGATAGGTGTCGCAATAAGATCCACGGCTGACTGTGAAATAAAATACATAACTAACTAACTAGAGTCCTCTGAAAGTGAAGAGGTCTTACCAACTGCTTCTGGAAAGCTATCGTATTGAATATATGCTATCATGTGGATCCCTGAATCTGCATCATAAAATGATGCAGTGCCAAAGGCGTCAATACGTGGAATGTACGGTATGTAAAATGGCTAAATCAGGAAAACTCAAGATTTAATGCTCAAAATCATAAGCTTAATGCTGAACATAATTCAATAACATAAGTAATACATTATAGCAAAATATTTGATTTAATGCATAAGTAAATGCAATTCTATTTGTGTCTAAAGATAATGTATACTATAGCTTGGGGAGTTTCTATAATCTACAACCACCACTATGAGCTTAATGATGATACAACATCTTGCTCATGCTGCCAGAACCATCCCATATTTGTTTGGGTAAGGAACGAAAACTAATGGAGTGGATCCATCCCAAAACCAGGCCATCTTAGTGGTAGTGAGGAGTTGTACCTTGGTATAATCCTATCCTACATTGGCTACGTAGTTTATGAGTTCAAGTTATTATTATACTCTCGCTCATATCGGTGCTCTATACTACTCCTACAATAACTTTTGTAATGTTCATATCTGAAAACATATCCCACTCTAGGGTAAACTGAAAATATACTACTTGGAGTTTTGGCTCAACATAATTTCTATAAACTTTGTTTTTCTTTCTCAAAACTAATAACGCTTTCTCAAACTCTGAAACTTATGCATGATGAATAATAATGCAAAATACCTTAACTATCTGAACTATTCTTTTAAATCTGACATGCTATGCTCAAAAGATAGTGTAGTAAATAGACTACTTGTATAACTCATGCTAATATGTTTCTTTAATCAACTCATATTTTGAACTGAATAACCTTTTATGAATTTCATAGAGTCATAATTATGTGAACATAATGTCTTATCATTCAAATCTTAGCTTGACAATAAAGTAATAAGTAAACATAATATGGAAAATAACTCTCGATTCTAGTTAGGATTCTTGTAACTGTAGTGGTATTTCAAGAATTTAAAGAAATCTACTCAATAATGAATTTCTTAGCACACTAATAATGGAATAATAAGAGTCTCATAATAAGGTTCTCCACAAGACCATAGGAATGAAATTGCTTGGACTTTTGACTATGATTCTTGATAATAAGTATAGATTAGGCACGAAAATAAGATTTTATGTAGCCTAACATACCTGGAAATAGAAGAGTAAATGTAATTCAACGGACCACAGTCAATACTTGGAAACCCTAGCTTCTTTTCTCTTTTCCGCTCAAAGTCTCCTCTAAGTTTTAGTGTAATAAGACTTAAGAATAGGTTTTGAAACTCTTTTTAGGCCAAAAATAACGTATATTGGTTGTGAATTAAGTTTAGAAGGGGTGGAAAAATGTCTGGAATACCCCTGAAAAGATTTAAAATTTTAAACTTTGGTGGGACAGGTCGAGCGAACAGGTTCGCGACGCGGACCTGTGTTTTTTCTTTCAAAAATTTTTCAGACGAGATTTCTAATCCCCGTCGAACAAAATTTAAAAAAAACTAAGTCTGGGTCCGCAATCAAGGCGCGTCGTGGCCTTGACGCGTACTCACACTGTTTCAATTTTCGAATCAAAAGATTATTCGATCCAGTTGCTCTAAAATTAGAACAAGGCCATTTTTTCACTCAATTTTTCGTGCTGATTGAAAATTTCGCCTCAAATTTGCCATTGAAACATGGAAGACGCGTTATACGCACTCTCTCTTCTAGGGGTATTTTGGTAATTTTCAGGGTATTACAAGACTTCTCTTCAACCAATCAGATTTAAGTGACATGACATATTGAGCTTTTAATGAAATGGGCTTGTCATTTTAACAAATGACATGATCATATTGGCTTCTTCGTTTAACTTGGCGTGCCACCTCATTTGACATGTGACGCCATGATGGTCCTCTTGGATGAAATAATATTGGGTTTATTAATTTGGACTTTTTTTATTGTAGCCAAATCAATTAACATGGGTTCAAATTAAGGGCAAATTATAGAAATACCATACTTTTTAGCATTAAATTAAGTAATGCCAATCTTTTTCAAAATTACCAAAAATTCCTCATTTTTGGTGCTTTGACGATACAAAAAAAAAAGGCAGTGAGACATTTTGAAAAATAGGTATATTTATTATTGGTGGCTGGAAAAAATAAAAACTTGCAGGCTAATACAAAAATGAAGTAATTGCGATTTAACCTTTCCTCGATTGCTTAACAATTCTTTTATGCGTGCAAAAATGGATTTGACAATACAAAAAATGGGTAGTGATATATTTCGAAAAAATAGGTGTATGTAATGTTGGCAGCGGGAAAAAAGGAAAATTTGCAGGTTCAGTACAAAGTTGAATCAATTATGATTTAACCCTCCCTCCATTGGTTAAACACCTCTTTTATGCATGCAAAAGTAGTGTATTAAATATTTTAAAATTTGTGTTGAAAAGACTTTTGAAGAAAAGGATGAGCAATATAGATGTTGTCGAACTTGGATAGACATGAACATCTCAATATTACTACAGTATTCTGGTATATGGGAGAACGATGTTGAGTACAAGTGTTATATGAGTGATGGAATTGTTGTAGGTGGCAATGTTATACGTATCAGAAGTTAGATTGAAGATAATAAAAAATACAGCTATCAATGCACGTATTGATACCTATAGATTGGAAATTCCAATTGAATTAGCTGTATGATATGCTATGTATCAGAAACTGTGCGTGGAATAAAAATGGATATATCAGTGCCTCTAACCAAACTTATAACAAGAATATTTCATTGAATCCAAATACGTATCGACTTCTAAAGTTGTCATGGGTTCATACTTGGAAATTACAGATTAAAAGTAGGTGAAACCTGAATAATTAGAACATGAGAGATGTTATACGTATCAGTAATAAGTGTGAAGATATTCAACACTACAGCTTTCAACTCACGTATTGATATGTAATTGTCTTACTTGTTGACATAGACAAATACAGTTCTAATATCATTATTGTTGAATTTATATCTTGTACAAAAACAGTTTGGAATTATGAGGTATTTAATGTATCAGTAAATGTATGGTAGAAAAAAATATAAGTATTAGGACTTATCCATGTGAGCGTCCAGTATAATTCAATGGATTGCTGATACCATACTTGTTGAATTTGTATCATGGACTGTGCAGTTTGAAAAATTTCAATTGAATTAGCTGTTATCTCTGTGGTTGTACGTATCAGCATTTAGTGTAAAGAATAAACAAGATATGGACCAATCCATATTTTTTTGATGAAATAAAAAAAAAGGTATTACACAAGTACTTGTCGTAAAAATATGTACTGATATGTCTAATCTGTAAAAAGCGTATTAGATAGTGTATTTCCATGAAACAAAAATATGTATCACACATGCACTTATCAAAATATGTATTGATACTTCTATTTTTAAAAAAGGTATCATATAGTGTATTCTGAAAAAAAGTATAAATATCAGAACTTACAACAGCAAAACGTTAAGCAGAATCTTTAAGTATTTACAAAAACAGAAAAATCTGTAGTACCATGTCCAATAAAAGCAAACGTAGAATAGACCAATATCCAAAGTATAATACTATTCTACATTAACCAATTTGTCTGTATCGGGAGGAACACAACTTGGGCCTCGGAAAATCATCATTTTACAGGGCATTTGAAGATATCGACCAAAAATAGTCTGACGAAATTTTGCTTATGCTTGGGCTCCAATAGAAGTCTCTATGTCATCTACAAAATCACAATTGTACGTGACACCAAATCTTAAAGAATGTATAGGGACTTGTTTGATAACATAACTAATAGCCTGCATTGAAACACAGGTAAAGTTTAGTGCATACTGATATACACATTAGCAATAGACAATAAGTAAAATCTATATTTTAAATGGTGATACAAATAAAATATGAAACATTAATACAAATTATTGATACATTTGTTCTATATTTTTATAAAAATATAGAATCATATAAAGGGAATGTGCGCATATTAAATGCAAAGACTGGTACAAATTGAAATATGTATATAACAATGATATAAAATGCACACCCTCCTTTAAAAAAAAAAATTGCACTATCCATGTACATATATTTCTTATATTTAATCAGGATGATACTATATGATGATTATAACAACAATGATACAACATTATAGCTCATATAGCAGAGATACAAATCCTTAAAGATGCACAGATACAAAATATTTCATTAAGGCACAGTCTCCTACGATTATGCATAACTCATTATATATGGTATATTACATGATTGATACTATATATATATAAACGGTTGTGATATAACATTCATATCAAACTGCTTTTGTAAAACTAAACCCGCTGGTACTTAAAAAAAACATGATACAAAAAAGTTGTTACTACTTCTGTTAAAGTCTTTCAGTATCAGTTCCAAAAAGTAAGAACAGAGTTTTTAATACAGATCATATTGCAAACACTAATTGATCAAACAAAGACAATGCAAAGTTTAAACCTTTAGCAATGAAGGTCTGATAGACAATGATACTAATCTTTTGTTTTTTTTGAAGGGGCTTCATCACTACGGGATTTGGATGTAGACCCAACAACCTTCTTTAATTTGTTCGTCTTCGACGCTTGAACCTTAGAAACCTTCTTCGTCTTGCACACTGCATAATTAGTATTCTTTGTCTTATCATCATTGGAACCATCCTCGGCCTAAACATCCAGTGATTTGTTGGGGACTTTTGATTGTGGCAATTCTTCGCTTGGTTAAACACCTTCGGGGTGACTAATATTGTCGATATTTGGTAATACATGACTAATGTCGTGAGAAGGTGAATGAACAGACTCCATTGTAATGGAGAATAAGCTTCTTAGAAGAAAAAGTTGATAAATAAATTAGAGCAAAAATGGAAAAGGAGAAAATGAAAGAAGAGGAATACATTTCACATACTCCTTATTTGTGGAATTGGATTTCAAATTCAATTTAAACAAATTAGTAACTTTTAACTGAGGGACGTGATTGAAAGGCATGATTAACCCGAGCATTTGTATATTATTTATATCAATAGATGAGTGAAAAAGTCAAAAAAAGGGATTTTCGTCATTTTTTTTAGAGGTATGAGATTACAGGGAATTATGGAAACATAAGTAGTGTATTCTTGTAATTTTTCCTCTAGTTAAATCCGTATTTATCGGACTTAGATAATTAACCCAGTTATATTAATTCATAACATTTATTTGGACTAATATATTCAGATCAATTTAAAATTTATATTTAATAAATTTTAAATGATTATAATAATAATTTATCATATTTAAAATAAAACCTTTCAACATATAATTAGGATTCATGGTAAAATTAAAAAAATATTTATTGAAATATTAGAGTCATAAAAGAAAAAAGAAAAAAAATTGATAAACTAATTAATTATGGTACCAAAAAAGAAATTGACAAACCAATTAACTCTCAAAAGAGGACTTTTTGTTTAGCAGGGAGCAACCAACCCAAAGCCCTTTAATAATGACTTTTTAATAGTTTTTATCAATATTATAAAGGAAAAAGGAAAGAGAAAAAAGAAATTCACAAACGAGAAGTTTTTCAAGAGGACTTTTTTGGTCCGGACATTTTTCCCTTTTAATTTTATTAAATTATTATGTGAAAGTATGTTTTTTTGATTATTTTTTTAGATATAATTTATTTTAATTAGAAAATAATTTTTTGCGTAGGAATTTAACTATAATAAGAAAATCTTCTTAATTTAATTTTATTATATTTAATATTTTTAAAATAATAATAAAATAATTTTAAATAGATAATGAAAAAACGAGTTTATCTAAAGATGAGTCCTTTAATAAAGAAAAAAGTTCAAATAAAATTTTTAAAAATTTTCACGCTTTTAATATAGTATAAATATAGATATAAATAGACATGGATAATCTAATTAAATCTTACAAAATGCAAAATAATCCCTGCTATCTTAAAATTTTAGCATTAACAATAAATTTGTTAAAAAAAAACTATTATAAAGAAAGACAGGAGTATAGAGTTATGAAGAAAAGGAGTACCAAATTTGGCAGAAGGACTCAAGTGTTTAACCAGAAAAGATGGAGCCTGATTTGGAAAATCGAACTATTCTGAGTAGCAAAGCCATGGAAGCATGCAATGTAACTGATGCCATTTTTGAAGGGCTCCCCAATCTTAGACAGCAGGTCCTTCTCACCTTTTCCTACTTTTCAGGCCTTTTATATTTATGTCATTATTCTTCACACACAATTTTGAGGTTAATAAAAGTGTTCATCAATTTAAAGAAACAAGAAAAATGAATTGAGATATATAAAATCAACCTAGAAATTGATTGGTAAAGAAATGAGAAGGTACCTATCATTCATTTCCATGTGTTCTTCAATCCCCATACTCTTTCATCCAACCCATTTATACCTTTTCTTTCTGAATTTGTCTCAGCTTGCCTTTCTAGGGTTTTGAAATTCAAACATTTATATATGCATGTATAAAGAATCATTTGTTTCTGTTTCTACTCTGGAAAAGGGAAAGTAAAGAGAGGAGTAAAATATGAAGAAAATCTGAGCTGATGTGTGATGTGTTCTCTCTGTTTCTGCTGGTAAAAGTTGTTTCTTTTTGCCAAAATTAACTTTTTTTTCAGAGATTGAAACCCCTGATTTTCATTAAGGGAAATACCGACGGCGTTTCATAT
This sequence comes from Solanum medicagineum, assembly GCA_026153255.1. Taxonomy (NCBI): domain Eukaryota; kingdom Viridiplantae; phylum Streptophyta; class Magnoliopsida; order Solanales; family Solanaceae; genus Solanum; species Solanum medicagineum. The sequence goes on from JAPFFP010000070.1 coordinate 7,867,258, forward strand.
GTAAAACATATGCATAACATTTGATAGTGGTTAGAAAGGGAATTTTAGGGTTAAATGTTGGCAGTGTTGGAGGGAAGGAGTAGAAGCTGATGATGGAGCAAGAATTAGATTCAAAGCTTAAGATGGAGAACACATCACCAAATCCCCAGAGATCAAAGAGCTTTGCATTCAGAGCACCTCAGGAAAATTTTACAATCCAAGATTTTGAATTGGGAAAGATCTATGGAGTTGGTTCTTATTCCAAGGTAAGATTTTAATCCTTTTTATGTCTATATTTTGTATTTATGAACAAGTCTACTTTGAGATTCTGCTTCGACTTTTTTGTTTTTCTTTGTGTGGTCATGTTCTCTAGTTTTTATTATCTTGCTTTTTTTTGTGCTCATTATGGTTTAGCCCCCTTGATGAGTGATATGAGGTGGAGTTTTGGAAATGTAGGCCATGAATTGTCTTTCCATTTGTTGTGTCATTATCCTACTTTTCGAGATAATGAGTTTTCTTGTTGATTTCAGGTGTCATTCTGATTCATCTTCCGGATGCCGCTTTTCATTTTCTTGATTTTCACCGTCATTCACTTTATAGTCAATAGTTAAAACCAGCTAGTACATGTTTTTGTAATAAAGTATCTGTCAAATGCACTGCGCAGAAGGGGGGAAAATGAAGATTGTGTTGCAGAAGTAGTCTCTTTTAGACGAAAGAAAATCTTTTTTGTGAGTTATTCTTTGAGATGTGTTTTAAGTTTTCAAGCAATTCTTGGTGGCATTAATTAGTGATCGCACTCCTAAAGCAGAGGTCCAGTTCAGGGCTTGTATGTCCCGTTACACAGTTGAGGGTCGTCTTATTAGCCTATATTATAACTAGCAAAAATCTTTCTTATATGTGGTCTTTCTCCTTTCACCCATCTTGCTTTTTCTCTGGGTGAATAAATCATGAATAG
>JAPFFP010000070.1:7868291-7881244 GCA_026153255.1 Solanum medicagineum
GCAAAAATCTTTCTTATATGTGGTCTTTCTCCTTTCACCCATCTTGCTTTTTCTCTGGGTGAATAAATCATGAATAGTAATTGAAGTTTTGGATGTAAATTGTGTACACTACTAGGTTGTCAGAGCAAAAAAGAAAGACACGGGGAATGTTTATGCCTTGAAGATCATGGACAAAAAGTTCATCACTAAAGAAAATAAGACTGCTTATGTGAAATTAGAAAGAATTGTACTTGACCAGCTGGATCATCATGGTATTGTGCGACTATTTTTCACCTTCCAAGACACCTTTTCACTATGTGAGTTTTTTTTACACATTTTCTGAAATGTTAGTACTTTACGTATGCTCTATCAAGGATCTTTTCCAGTCTCTATTCCTGGAATTTCTTGTCTAACATTGATCTTTCTCCTAATTTCATGTTACCCTACTGTGAAGACATGGCACTGGAGTCCTGTGAAGGTGGCGAGCTTTTCGATCAAATTACCAGGGTGAGTAGATAGAAGAAACTTGATGTCTGTGTTCTTCTAGTTCGTTCCATAAGCATCGAAATTACAGAAAAACCTTATCACTAGTGAACCCCTTGTGCAGGGGCGGATTTAGGAAGGTGGAAGGGGTGTCATGTGACATTGCTTTATCGGGAAAAATTGCTAATTAGTTATACAATTAAGAAACAGAAGGAATTATAACGGATGTATACCACAAGTGACGGTCCTTGAGCAAACAATGTGTGTAGCTTGGTTAGTTTTGTGCCCAAAATTCCATATATTTATATTATTAATGAGATTATTTTGAATACAATTCATAAAAAAAAGAAAACTCATTGAAAAGAATTATTATATATATTTATTTTATTTTTTTTAGGAAGAATGTAATAATATACCAGAATTTAAAGGTGACACCACTTGTGAAAAATCCTGCATACGCCACTGCCTTTGTGGCATATTCGGATTTTGTAGCATATATTTTCTTCTTGAACTTTGTAATGTCATTGACTTCCTGAATCTGAAATATTCTTTTGTTCCTTTGGGAAAGAACAATCATCTTTCTAAATATTCCTTGTCTAGCTATTTTGATATTATTGGCAGTGAAGGATTTGTCATGTGCTTAGTGTTATTAGTCGCTTTTTTCTATTCCCTTTCCTTTACTTTTTGTCATATCGAGTTTATTCTGCTTATGGGTTTTTGAGACAAGGGTTCCTAGGAAACAACCTCTCCACTTTTATGAGGTAGTGGTAAGGTCTGCGTACATTTTACCCTCCCCAGACCCCACTTGTGGGATTCCACTAGGTATGTTGTTGTTGTTGTTATTGGCAGTGAAGGATTTCCCATTTCTGAAGTGTGTGATCAATTCCACAATCCACTACTATTCTCTTTTGCTTGGAGAGCAAGCAAATCGTTTCCTATTAAACTTTTGTTTTGGTTGGCACAGAAAGGTCGTTTGTCCGAGGATGAGGCACGTTTTTATGCAGCTGAAGTGGCAGATTCTCTTGAATATATTCACAGTATGGGATTGATTCATCGAGATATTAAGGTACTTTCACTTTGTGAGTGCTTTATCAGCAAACTATGCTAGGACAATGTTGAAATTTTTATTTATGGCAGCCAGAGAACTTGCTACTCACTGCAGATGGACGTATTAAAATCGCCGACTTTGGCAGTGTAAAGCCCATGCAGGATAGCAGAATAACAGTACTTCCAAATGCAGCATCAGGTATACCTTGCCTGTTGTAAGTTTACTTCGGTGGAAATCAGAATCATACTGGCATAAAATAGTGTATTTTGATGTCATTGCCATTGCTGAATCAGTGGTCTTTCTTTCCTCCAGATGACAAGGCATGTACTTTTGTGGGGACAGCTGCATATGTCCCTCCTGAAGTTTTAAATTCTTCTCCTGCCACTTTTGGGTATGGACCCTGCCCTTGAAAAAAGCCAAGTCTTTTACTTCTTAATTGTATTAAAAATAGGCTGTAAGGTAATCCACATGCAAAGACATCATATTGAAACTGTATGTGCACTTTTTAATCTTCTGAATCTTAGCTGATTAGTATTAGTTTCTACATACTTCTTTGCCGGTGTTTTTTGAATTACTCATTTTTGAATGAAAACATGATTATTCCTTTTGGACATGTTCTACCAGAAATGATCTCTGGGCACTTGGTTGCACCTTGTATCAAATGCTTTCAGGAACTTCTCCTTTTAAAGATGCGAGTGAATGGCTCATTTTTCAAAGAATTATTGCCAGAGATATCAGGTTCCCGAATTATTTTTCAAATGAAGCCAGAGATCTCATTGATCAGTTGCTTGTAAGCTATAATTACTCTTTAATCTTTACTTACATTTTGTTGTGATTCCTTTTTTTACTTTTCCCCATTCTTCATTCTGTCTTTCTTTTCAGCTATGCATAGCAGTTTCTTTTATTAGTTGATTAATACATTGATGAGCTTAGGCAAATGTTTTTGACTAGTGCACTTTGCTGATTCGCTAAACCCTTTCTATTCCACGAGCATAACACCAGCAATATACAACATGTGGGCCTTATCTAATGAAGGATGACTTTTGCATCTGGATTGACATAGGTTTCTCTGTGTAATTGGGTTGTATGAGCTTGCAACCCCTAAGCCAGCCAAAACTTTGGCTTGGTTTACATGTTTAGGTCTTTTTTTGGGGTGCCCCTAAGACTTAAAGCCAGGATAATACCTTAGATAGAAATATATTTGTTTGTCTTTTTGGCTTTATGAAACATCCAATGCATGCATCTTCTGCTATTTTGGGTCATGGACGATATTATTCTTGTTTGCAGGACTACATACCTTCTCTTTTTATGGAAGGTAGAGAAAATAGTGTCCATGGCATGGATGTGCCTTATCTTAAATAATGTAGAACACAATTGATAAACATCTTCAGCATTCTGCATTCCAATAGAATGTAGTCTTAAATGTGAATCTTATTTCAACTAAAAGAAGCACATAAATGTGCCTATGTGTGTATTTACAAAAATACACATGTTATACATTTGTACATATCAGAAAATTTCTTTTGCCAACTAACTTTCATCAACGACTCAGCATATTGATCCTAGCCGAAGACCAGGTGCTGGACCTGATGGTTATGCTTCACTGAAAAACCATCCTTTCTTTAACGGGGTTGATTGGGATAATTTAAGGTTACAAACTCCTCCACGCCTTGCTGTAGAGCCAAAAGTATGGCAATTTTATGTTTACCCTTGAAGCCTTATCTCAATTTTCTTAAAGGGTTGATTATTTATAGAAGTATTAAATGGATATCTCAAATCTTCAGGGGCACTCTACTCGTAGCAGTGGTGAAGATCAAGATTCTTCATGGAATCCCTCGAATATTGGGGATGGTTCAGCTAGAACCAATGATGTAAATGGTGGTACAGCACCATGTTCTGAAGCTGGTAGCATTAGCAGGCTTGCTTCAATCGATTCATTTGATTCAAAATGGTAGGTTTAACACCTGTGGGATATTTTAGCTGTTAACTCTTGGTTTGACTTTTCACAATGGATAGCCTTGTTTTAAATGGTCCTGCTGTTGCTTGTTGTGAGAGCTCCACGTGTTGTGTAGCAGAAAGAGGTCTAGTCAATCTGTTCGAAATATGCCTTTTTTCCTATATAAGTTTTAGCCTTCAAGGAAAAAGATGGTAGCTTTATTTTCTTCAAATTGCTAGTATCCTCTGTACTTTGGTATTTGTGTTTCAACATGTAAAAAGTGTCATTCCTAATTGGGTGCCAGTTTCTTGCCTTACCTCTTCAACTTCTGACGCACTTTATGTTTCGTAATTGGGAAAAGGGAAGCAGTCTTTGCTTTATTAGTTCATTAGGATCAACTTGTAGTGCAAACCAGTGGCATTGAGTGTCTTACATTAAGTATTGAGTGTCTTACATTAAGTTTACTGTAGAAGCTTATTCCTACTTATACCCTATGTTGTTATGCTTCAACTACTCTTTGGGACTTGTTAAGCGGGACACGGCAACCCTCACTTGCATGCTTTATTACGGGCAGACTCATGCACATGGATTGCTTTAGGCCGACTCCTCTGTTTTGTTATTTTCTTCAACACTTTTCCTCTCTCATTCCTTGTCTATCGGTAATGCATGTCAATGTGATGTATCAACAGGAAGCAGTTTTTGGAGCCTGGTGAATCCGTTCTTATGATCTCCAATGTGAAAAAGATACAGAAGCTTACAAGCAAGAAAGTTCAGCTTATCCTAACAAATAAGCCAAAGTTGATCTACGTAGACCCCTCAAAGTTGGTGGTCAAAGGGAATATTATATGGTCTGACAATTCTAACGATCTTAATATTCAAGTCATAAGCCCTTCACAGTTCAAGGTTTTCACAGTTAAGTCCCGTTGCTTTCTCAGCAAACCTGCCTTTTTTGTATTTTTAAGAGCACCAGTCATTCTTATTGTTTTTAATGGTTGCTTTTGTTATCATTTTCCTAGTTATGGGAGTTTTAACTCAATCTTTTATGTTCATGTACAGCCAAAGAAAGTTATGTCTTTCGAGGATGCTAAGCAACGAGCAATGCAGTGGAAAAAGGCAATTGAAACTCTCCAGAATCGGTGATATTTATTTATCTGCATTTTGGCTATACTCTTTTTGGGGGAAAAAAATGAAATTGTAGAGGCTACAGGGGATCTAAGACTTGTTGGATTCTCCTACAAGAATACCTTATCAATACAACTCAATTTACAGGTCTAGAACCTAGTAGATAGTTTTCACCAGAGTGTTTTTCCTCCTTTCTTTTGGATGACGTGCACATCCATACTTGTATGGTAATATCTTGTAAAGGCAGAAATTGAAAGAAGTTAGTGAATTCTCAGCTGTTTCAAAACCACTCACAATAAATTTAAATTTTTTCTGAAACCAAACAATTTTTTTGTTTTCTAGAGAAAAGTTTGATTCTGTAACAAAAATTGCTGTTTTCCAGAATCAAAACAGCCCTCTTTTCTTTTAAATCATTTTTTTGTGGGGCTATTCAACTTCTTGAAACTAAGAATTTCAAATCAAGTTCAAACTCACACCTTATTATACAAATACCAAACCTAAATACTTGTTTTAAAATCTTTCTTGGATGGAGTGGGGGTTAAAAGAGAGTGATAGAGAGTGTATGCAGGTTAACTAGAAAGATAATTTCTAACTGCAAAATAGTTATGATTGTGTTTATAACTTCCTGTGGCTAGGGGTGTTCATGGACGGTTGATGGTTATTCATTAAAATCAAAATTCAATTATTTTAATTTAATTAATTTTTAAATTATTTAAATCAAATTAAATATAATATAATATACACTCATTGGTTTGGTTATTATTAATTTCGATTTGGTTTGATTTGTTTTGATTCGATTATTCAGTTATGAATCATGCATGGAAATAAAACAAAGATAATTTAGTTAAAAAAAAGGAAAGACAATAATTCAAAAGAAAAAATAGTTAGAATGACTAGCATAAAATATACTATAAATTACACAAATATACAACCTTTAGAAACTTAATTACTATTAATTCCAATCATTTTAAAAAATTACTAATATCCCGTAATTTTAGTCTCTCTCATACCACTTGATACATAGACTATTAATACACATCATTACCTATCTGACTCCTACTTTTTAAAAAATGCATCTATATATCCTACGGAAATCGAAATTTTTTTAAAAAAATCAAGAGTCCAAAGATAAATAAATAAATAATTCATATTATAATAAATGTATTATATAAAGTTTAAAAAAAGATTATTCATTTAATTATTTTTGGACTCTTGAATTTTTTTTCAAAATCTCGATTTTCGTAGGGTATATAGATGCATTCTTGACATCTATTCATTCCTTAATTAATGCCAATGTCAAATTACACATTAACTTGTATTAAAAGTAAAAATTTGAACTTCTCCCATTTTCCATTTAAACCAATTTCTCTGTGTCCTTTATCACTAAGATTCTCCATATCAATGAAGTCGAACCCATTTCCTTCAAGTCATAGTAAACCGGCGACTGAAAATATTGAAATGGATTCCACCCTATCGCCACCCATTACTGGTACACACACACAATTGGGTGTTGAAGATGATATTCAAACCGAAGTAGTTCCAACTAGGGTTGACGATCCCAATTCCGAAGTAACCAAGAAGCGCCATTTGGATCCAAATGAAGTGGGTAAAGAGAACAGCAAGGGCGAAAAATTCGATACTTCAAGTTCAAAAACCCATAAAGACGAAGCACCTCCAAAAAGAGCGAAGACCTCTAAGAAAAAGGGAAAGAGATTTGCAATAGTTGCAATCAGATCTTCTTTATCAAAGGTTATGATTTCGTCGTTTGCATACTGTAGTTTTTTTTAGTTGAATTTTTTTGTTTGGGTCAAAAAACACGATTCTCGTGTATTGTATTCACAATGTATCAACACTTTTTGTTTGCTCTATGTATGAAATAGGGATGTTCATGGACCGAGTTGGTTCAAATTTTTTAAATATCAAATCAAACCATTGTGTCGGGCTTTTTAATATAAAAATCAAACCAAATCAATAAAACTCGAGTTTTTCAACCTCGGGTTTTTTCGGATTTCTCGAATTTTTTATTTTTTCAAATTTCTCGGATTTTTGGACTTTTTTTTTGAAATTCTCGTGTTCTTGAGTTCTTTTCTAATTTTTTGATAAAATATTTATATAAAAATATAATTAACTTATGATTCAAATATTTCTTTAGCCCTACTAAAATACAAATATCTAAGATTTTTTTTAAAAAAAAAATCAAAATATGATATTAGTAAAGACAAAAAAATATTCAATAAAAAATAATAGTGATCGAATAAATAAATATTACAAATAAATAAGTCACAATGAAGATGATCATAATTTTAAAGTACCAAATCATACTAAAATAAGTCATAATGAAAATATAATAATTTTAAAGTATTAATTCATTCTAAAATAAGTGTACTAAGACTTATTAATTACATGAGCAGACATTAAAGAAAAATTAAAATTAGTTATGTATTTTAATTATCTAACCCAATGTAAAACTAAAGACAAATATTCATTATTAGTGTCATTATTAGTGTTGGATTTTTTATTTTTTTTTTGCAAGCATTAGAATTGATTTGAACTTTGATTTGAGCTTTAGAGTTACTAATATGAAAAAGTTACCTAAATATATCATATTTAAAAATTATTTACCATTTGTAGCCATATAAACTAATCTTAATACATGTGTAATTCACTTTAAATATAAATTTAGATTTTGTATCAAAATAAGTCTAATACATTTTAAGACATTTACAATACATCTATATTGCATGTAAATTCATTTTTATACATACTATAATACATGATACATCTATGTAATATGCATAATTAGTTTTGAATATATAATGCAATTTTTTTTACCCGAATAAATGTAATACATTTATATTATATATAAGGTGAGAGAGAGAGAGAGATTACATATATAATTCACTTTTAATGCATAGTAAAGTTACTACATAGTAAAGTTACTACAAATGATAAATATTTTTTAAATATGGTATACCTATATAATAAATTTAAAAATATATTTAAAAATAGTAAATATTTTATAAAAGAAACTCAAAAAAGTAATTCTCAGCGATGGTATACCAATAACATTCAGTTCCCTTGATCCAGATTACCTCCGAAAATGATATGCATCACTCATATGGAAGTACAGAATGAAAAAACATAAAGACGGATACGTGAGTGACAATGAAGACTCACCCAAGCCAAGAAGTGGATTTGCACAATCAGATGTTCAAGCTTTCGTTGATCTAGGATAGTCTGATTTTCAAGTAGTTTACTATAGTTTTTGCTTTATTTTTTTTTCATCAAACAATTATTATGAAAACAATAGATGCTACTCTTATTTATTTATTTTTGGCAATGAAATCTCTTTTTCATGTTTAATCATTTTTTTTTGAATTTCTTACTGTTATTTTTTTCACTGTTTGTTTATATAAAATGCAAAGTTGATATAAGTTACAACAACACTGATACAAATAATATTTTCAATAACATTTTAAGATAAATAACACAATTGTCAATATTTTTCACACAAATACTAATACTTATTATTCTATCCAATACTATAGAAATTAGACAATATAAACCAAAATTTTAAAAAAGAAAAATTAACATTCATGATTCATTATATTATTATAATACTTACTGAAACCTAAATAAATAAATATAGTTATCAATATTATTTCACACAATGAGACGTGAAAAATACTACAGTGTTCATTCAGATTATCAAATTCATTCTGATACAAGCAATGCATATGACATTTTAAAACATTTTCCACCAAAATAAATAATTCAAATTAGAACTTAGCACTGTTTTGAGGATAGCAGTATTTGACACACGTATTAGTAAATAACAATTTCAACAAAAAAACATAGCACAATGTTGATAAAACCACTATTAATACACATAGTAGTGATATAGTGGTAAGTGTTTGAGCCAAATATTTATGCATGAAACACTAATAAGCACAACCTTATAAGTTTTGATTTAACATATGAATCTTTATTTCCAAATCAACAATAATGTTAACATAAAAATAAATAACATGAATTCAAATAAATCTATGTCTCATTTTTCCTAGGAAATAAATTACATGTTCTTCTATTGTGTCCTTCATTGCTACATCGTCCACAACTGTTTGTGCTAACCTTTGACTTTTCACTCGTATTCTTCTTTCTCCCTTTTCTTGGCCTTCCGAGCATTCTTTTGTATTTTGGTGGCAAGACAATTACCTCGAGTACATCCTTTGACGCAGTCCAATCTTCTTTATCAGGCATTGGAACTATTGCAACTTCATAGGTGTTTGCTAATGCTTCCGGCTTGTAGTAATCAGAGTAATATGGATACATATTGATTACAGTTTTAAACTTCAACACAACAATCGCGTGGGAACAAGGAAATTCGTTAATTTAAAATCTCCCATAACTACATGTTTTTCTCTCTAGACAAACAATATATTTTCTGCCTGTATCGTTAACAGAAAATATATATTCTGAAGAAGGAACTACTCGCCAAATTGAAAAGTACGTTAATTACCATAAATCACAACAAATGCTTCAAAATATATCATCCATATTCAATCAAACCTGCACATTCTCAATAACTATTATAAATAAACAAACATAAGCTATCTTTGTAAACACTTGATTCAACAAATTATACATACCTTCATCCTCGCACATTTTATGGTATTTTCAACAAGAATATTTTCAAACTTTCTATCCAATGAATCCTTAGTGTATGATGCCTTCTCTCTATTTTTGCAATTTCATGTACCAAATAGTAACCTAGCTTCCTCCAAAAGATCTAGTGTAGGTAACCACCTTGGCTCCACAAGACAACCATTTATACATTCTGCTATGTTCGAAGGCATCGTCCTTCCCCTATTTACTGTTGCATGTACTCGTGATCATTTTTCATACCTAATATTTTCAAGGTACTCTTTCACCCCGTGATCAATTTTGTTCACTTTCACCATAATCTTATCAAAATCTTCCTTTCTGTAACACTATATCTTTGTTCTTCCTAAAATTTGTGCAAACATTTTTCCAAACATGCTAGATGCATGCATAATGTGGCACATTTGGAAAAACATTACTTACACTCTTGATTATGCTTTTGGTTCAATCCGATACAACACACATCTTGTCCCGAACTCCAAAGCATTTCTGAACTGCTCAAACTATCATGTCCACGATGCATCATTTTTCATGTCTACAACATCATATGCTGGCGGTAATATACAACCTTCATTTTGAATTTCAAATAAATATACAATCCGTTAGCAGTATGCTACAGTAATGATACATGTTTTATTTAGAAATCAAGTACACAATAAATTAAAAAATTATAATACCTGCACCGTCGAGCATGCTTGCCGATAAAAATGTCCCCTTGTCAGCATCACTTAGATGAGCACCATCAACAATCACTACTGGTCTACGGAATTGAAACCCTCTCATCAATGGCCTTAATGCTTCAAAAAGGTACATGAACTCATTTTCAACAGTTTTTTTCATTATTACATAAGAATTAGGATAGATAGTTTTCAGCATGTGTATATATATAGGCATCTATCTATTTTCGTTGGCAGGTTTACTCTCAACATCTCTAATGTTTGTTCCTTTGCACGCCACGTTTTTTGATATGAAATATCCACCCTATAGACAACTCTCACATCCTCGACAATATCATTTGGAGTGTGACTTCTCTTATGATTAACCAACTTAGGTGTAGTGACACCACTAATAAACGATAACTTTGCTTCCACATTGTTTAGCATCCTTTCTCTCATTGGACATGTGTGTGCGTCATTGAAGTATCTTATTTTGAACATACCTGTGTTCTTCTTGCATGAAGTATTCATAATCTAAGCACAGTCATCCGTAAGACAGTCCAACACATAGCTACATGATACATAAATCATTATACATAGAAAATAAAAATTTCAATCGTAATCTACATAATATTCACTACTGATACAAACTCAAATAACTGATACATCACACGAATATCACTGATACATGTACTACAAACACATACACACAAGAAACAGACATTACCTATTTTTAAATTATGACTGATACATGCACAACTAAATAACAAGTACACAATGATACAAAAAGATCGCTACATGCCCGAAACAGTGACACAAGAATACTTTGATACAAAAAAAAATCCAAAATAACTCACTTTAAACAACAATATCACTGATACCTATTTTGCTACAAAGACATACCTGCAAGAATCAGACATTAGCAATGCATAAACCACGATTGATACATACATAACTAAATAACAAATCAACAATGATACAAAACAACTTGATACACGCATGAAGAAGTAATACAAATAGATTGTTACAAACAAAACCAAAAAAATCATAAAATCACACATGCACAACTAAATAACAAATCAACATAACAGTAATGTTTCTGCAACTACACGCCATGAATGATTCAAATGCAAACAAACCTATCAAAATGCTGATACACACAAGTTTTTTTTTAAAAAATAATTAAACTTAAATATTGATACCATTCTTATTGATACAATGAAAACCTTACTCATCTTCAGAATCTATGAGATTGTGTATGAATAGCAGTAAGGGATAATACTTTTTAGTATTAGATATTTTCACCCTAAAATTGAAGCCCTTGTTGATCTTGTATTTCCCCATCAAAGCAACTAACATAGCTTTATCCTTGAATATTTATTTTTTCTTAATCTCTCTACATTAGTTGAAACAATGTCCACATTTGACACATACAACTCACAACAAGAACCAACAAAATCTATTTCAACCAAACCAATAATATCAACTTCGTTCTGTTGAATTTCAACATAATTAATCGACCCATTTAACTGTATCAACATCCTTTAACTTCCCATCAGTTAAATCAATAGTATCAATACACAGTGGGTACATACCAAAACCTGGTCCCTTTTTCTTCACTTCGATATAAAGCTTTACACCCATGTCATTACGACTGGTTATTGGTGATGCATTGCCTTTTACGATATATCGGAGCAATAACCTTTGTCTCTGTTCATTCAACCCCAACTCAGCGGCAATGACAGCTTTAAGATTAACAAACGAAATATTATCTCCAATTACAATTTCATCACTCTTGTACCTTACGTACTGGACATCGTTTTCCGAAATTTCTAAATATCGTAGCAAGATTGACACATTCATGTTGATTGAATTTGTAAAAAAAACATATACATCAAAACTTTTTTGCCTGGATCTTCTATTCAGTAACTTTTTGAATTTAGAAAAATCTTTTCTGTTACGCATATTCAGCCAATTAGTTGAAAACTGAAAACGTTTTAAGCATGATTCTTGGAATTAATTTTAAGTTAACGTACTAATTCCATGTTTAGCACAACCAAATTATTTTTTACAAAAAATTACGCTTGAATCACCTGGAATCTCACGTATCGATGAGTCACAAAAAAAAAGAGATTTTTAGTAATTTTGGAAAGAGTCGAGATTATATGAAAATCTCACTATAAAGTATGAGATTTCTATAATTTATACTAAAATATACCAAATTTGGCCTAGACAAGGCATATACAATGACATTTTCAGACCCTACAAAGAATTGTCATAGGCATATATTCATATACATGAAATCAACCAGATAAATACCCGCCATCTTGAACTTTTTTGCTTTCATAATAAACTATATATATATATATATATTGTTAGACCCCGTAAACTAACTAAGTTAAAGTAGATTCCCAGTGCTTAATTGTGGTCGGAGGGTACATTTAAATTGGGATTCGAAAGTCCTTGATTGGTTTTAAAATAGAAAGTTTGGGGACCAAATTGAGCAATAAGCAAACTTGGAGCCCTTATGGTGCAATTTTGGAAAAATCTATTTCTATATATATGTGCCTTGTGTTCAAAAGGTGATAGAAGAGTTCTTGTTCTTGTTTGAGACATTAAAGAAGAAGAAAGGGGAGTGAAAAGAAGAAGAAGAAGAAGATAGGGAGAAGGAGAAGAACAACGTTAAGGTAAGTTCGAATTTTAATTACGTTGCTAACTCCTAGTAAGATTATTGTGTGAATAGTATAGTGTGAAGTTTGAGTTGGGGAATCGATTTCTATGCTTTAGGTGGTTAGAATTGAACCCTAGGGAGCCTAGTACATACGTGTAACGATAATTAACCGAAAATTTACCCGAAGAAGCGAGATTGGATAGCAAAAATGTGGGGCAAAATTGCCCCTGCACAGTAGCAACCTTTCGGGTTGCTACAGTGAAGGGAGCAAGTTTGCTCCTTTTCGATTTCTTGTTAATTTGTTGCTTCTAGGGGGTTATATTGAGGTTCCCGAGTATCGTGGTACGTTCGTTTCGGTGGAAAAACGTTTAGAAATTCGTAATTAAAGTTTGTCGT
>JAPFFP010000070.1:7881344-7911708 GCA_026153255.1 Solanum medicagineum
AAGAAATTTTACATGGAAGATTGCAAAGAAATACATACTCCCATGAATCAGAAAGTGAAGCTGTGCAAAGAGGATGGAGCTAAAAAAGTAGATGAAGCTCATTTCAAGGGTCTGATTGGGTGCTTAATGTACCTTACAGCAACAAAACCAGATATTTTGCATGTTGTAAGTATTCTTTCACCATTCATGCATTGTGCAAGTGAATTGCATTTGAAAGAAGCCAAGAGAGTGGTCAAATACATCAAAGGCACAATCAGGTATGGTGTTATGTTCAATAAAAACAAGGAGTTCAAGTTGCGAGGATTTTGACAGTGACTGGGCAGGATCCTTAGATGACATGAAAAGCACTTTTGGATACTGTTCTAGTCTTGGATCAGGTATGCTCTCTTGGAGTTTAAAAAAGCAGGAGATAGTGGCTCAATCTACTGCTGAAGCAGAATTTATTGCTGCAACTGCTTCAACGAATCAAGAACTCTAGTTGAGAAAAATATTAAGTGATCTTCAGTTTGAGTAAAATGAAGATACACAAATTTTGGTTGATAATGAAACTTCAATAGTTATTTCTCATAATCCAGTTTTTCACAACAGAACCAAACACTTCAATATTAAGCTATTCTTCTTAAGGGAAGTGCAGAAGAACGGTTCTGTTTAGCTAGTTTACTGCAGGACTGATGATCAAGTTGCTGATGTATTTATCAAACCACTACAAGCAAGCAAGTCCAAGATTTCCAGAGAGAAACTTGTAGTTTGCGGCATCTAAACAAGGAGGCGTGTTAAAAGTGTGTTTAGGATTTGTTGCAAGATAGCAGAAGTAGTTTTAGTTTGAATGATTCAAATAATTGTCGCTAACTTTTAGAAGTTGTTGATTTTCTGTTATTAGTGACTAAAATTTAGTAGTTAGGTTTTATTGCTTCTGTCTTTTGATTATAAATATAAATAAGGATGAATAAAAGATACACATTCTTTTTCAACCAAAACTTCTTATTCTCTTCTGATTCATACTTTCCCTTAGTCAAATTATTTTTTCTCTATTCGAACGTAAAACAACAGTAGCTAAAGCCAAATATACAGAGTGATAATATCATAATTGCTATATCTAAACATAGCTAATAAATAGTAAATGAAACAACAATAACAAAAACACTAGAAATTTATGAGGTTCGGCAAAATTTTATTTCCGTTTGCCTACTCCTGGGACACAATCAACCAAATTTTGTTTCACTCCAAAGAATACAAGAGAAATGCTACAAGATAAAGAAGATTAAATGTCTTAGAAGATGAGAAGAAAGAGCTACCTATTTATAGGGATGAATTATTCCTCTTGATGTCATCCATGACATCACTATGTGTCAAAAATATCAAGGTAATTTGTTAAACCATTTAATGATTTGCTAAAATTTCAACTGTAAATTTCCTACCTTGACCGTTTGTACCAATGGATAATTATTTTTCTACCAACTATTCACTCTAATTCATCTTGAATCTTATCAAATTTAACAAATCTCCACCTTGGTAAAATTCTCCATTTTTAACTTTTCTCTCAATAACAAATTTTGATTGTGTCTTGAATGTCTAACAACGTTGACCAAGTTCAAACAATGTTAAAATTTGACCGCAGTCACCACTTTTGTCAGCATATCGGCGGGGTTATCTATAGATTGAATTTTCTGCACTATGACTCCACCTTCTTCTATGATATCTCATAAAAAATGATATCAGATGTCAATATGCTTCATATTTGCATAATAAACTTGGTTGTTAGCTAATTGAATTGCATATCACAAAATATTGTGATCCCTTCTTGTTCAATACCAAGATCCCTGAGCAAACCTTAAAGCCAAATTGCCACCTTTGTAGCTTCTGTTGTTGCCATGTACTCTGCCTTGTGATAGACAAAGCAATTGTTGGTTGCAAAGGAGACTTCTAACTTACTGGTGTGTTTGCAATAGTGAAAACATAACCAATAGTTTATCTTAGTTTTACCAAACACCTACATAATCTAAGTCACAGTATCCAACACGATATTGACTATCTCCCTGCTCGAAAACCAAAACAACATCTACCGTATTACGAATATATCATAAAACTCATTTCATAACTTGCCAATGCTCTTTTCCAAGATTATGCATATACCCGCTTATAACTCCTGTGACATATAAAATATCTAGTCTTGTGCAAACCATTGCATACATCAAGATACCAACAACATTTGCTTATGGTACTTTTTGACATATATTCTTGTTCGACCTTAGTTCTTGGCGACAGAGTATCATTAAGCCTATAATGAGAAGCAAATGGAGTACTAGCCGACTTTCCTTTTCATGCTGAATCAATTTAGTACACTCTTCAAGTATTCTTTTTGATATAAATAGTGTTTCCTTAAATGTCTAGTTTTCTTTTTATCTCCATGCTAAGAATCTTTTGTGCCTCACCTAAATCCTTCATCTCAAACTCCTTTCTTTGTTGAGTTTTCGGCTTCTCTATTTCCTCTTGACTTTTGGAAACTATCAACATATCATCAACATACAAGAGAAGTTATATAAAGGATCCACTTTCAAGCTTGTGCAAATACACACAAATGATCGTATTTGCTTCTTTTGTACTTTTATTGCAACATAAACTTGTCAAATCATTGTTGTATTGTCTTGATGATTATCCATACAATGATTTTTCAAGTTTGTACACCCTGTTTTCTTTTCTAGCAACTCTAAATCCTTTGGTTGAGTCATGTAGATTTCCTCTTCCAACTCTCCATGAAAAAATGTAGTTTTTACATCCAACTGGACTAGTTCAAATTTAACTATGCTACCAAAGCCAATAAAACTCTAATAGAGGAGTCTTTCATGACCAGAGAAAATACCTCATTATAATTGATTCCCACCTTTTGAGCATATTCTTTGGCCACCAATCTTGCTCTATAGCGAACATCTTCTTGGTTAGGAAATTCCTCTTTCTTTGCATATAACCATTTGCACCTGATTGCTCTTGCCCTCCGGGAGGATTGAGCAATTTCCATGTGTGATTCTGATGAATGGACTGCAATTCTTTATTCGTGACAATGCTTCACTTATCATCTTTAGAACTATAAATTTCATCTTTATAAGTGGTACAAATACTATTGGCTACAATTGAGTCTGCACAAGCCACCATATCTATCAATCAAGCAAGTTTTTTATTGTTCCTTTCGATTTGCTAGTTGCTATTGATTCAAGTGTGATTGAGGTTCTTGACATGAAATCTCTCCCTCGACTGGCTTTTCTTCTTGAGGAAAATCTTTTGTTGTTTCCTCGTTTGCTTTTTGTATTGGGAAAGTTATTTTTCCCTCAAACTCCACTTTCTTTGAAGGACCATATGTTTGTTTGACACCTTCAGTTGTTACCTTATTTGTCAAAGCTAATTCATCAAAAAGTAACATCCCTGCTGAAACTAGTTCTTCTTGTTTCAGGACACCATAAACGATATTTTTTAACTCCAGAAATAATCCCCATAAACAAAGCTTTCTTTGCTCTTTGGTCCAATTTTGACTTTCTTACATGATAATATGCAATGAAGCCAAATATATATAAAGAACCATGATCTTCAACAGGTTTCCATACCATTTCTTTAATGGTGTTTTGCAACGAATAGTGATAGATGGTAGATGATTAATGAGGTGGCATGCATATTTTATTGCCTCATCCAAATATTCTTTGCCTAAGTAAGCATTGGACAATATACACCGAACCTTCTCCAGCAAAGTGTGACTCATGTGTTTTATCACTCCATTTTGTTGTAGTGTATTTGTGACAATGAAATATCCAATGATGTCATTTTCTTAGCAAAACTTCTAAAAAGGATCATTTTTGTATTCTCCACCATTGTGTGCGAAGACACTTGATCTTTCTGCCACTTTGAGCCTATATCATCATCTTCCATTTGAGGAAAATTTCTAATACTTCATCTTAGTTGTCATCGTATACATCCACAGTCTTCGTGAAAATTCATCAACAAAGGTTACAAAATAGTGTTTCCTACCTAGTGAAGGTATTTTGGAAGCACCCCAAATATCAGAGTGAACATAATCCAAGATACCTTTAGTATTATGGATAGTTGTTCTAAATTTAACCCTTGTCTACTTTCCCTTGACACAATACTCACAAAATTCCAAGCATAAAATTTTTATTCCTTTTAGCAATCCTTCTTCTGATAAGGTTTTCAAGGATTTTGCTTCGGCATGTCCCAAGCACATATGCTATAGCCTAGTCATTTCTGCCACTTTATCGTCATTGTATATTATTGTTGCTATTCTAATAACTATACTATCTTAATAGTGGTACGTGTTATTGTTTCTTTGAATTAACTATATTATAACCAGTGCACCGGAGCATATTCTCATGACTCCATTATTTGCAATGATTTTGAACCTCTTTGACTTTAGGGCTCCTACAAGATGAGATTTTTCTTCAAATCGGGTACATATCAAACATTTGTTAATGTTCTACTCAATACATCATGATTCTCTAATCAGATTGAACCAACAGCATATGCGATAAGAGTATTATTATTTGCAGTGCGAATAACTTGTCATGACCGGATTTTTTTAATCATGATATTGCCTATTAGGTATGCCTACTGGCAAGCCAACCCAACCCACAATACCGTCCTAAATCACTAAACATAGCAACATATAATTGAAAAGAATACAATCTACACAGAACTTGAAAGTCATCTGCATAGAACTACTATAGACCCAAGCACACACTCATATATATATGTCTAGATACAAAAGATGGCCACCAAAAATAGAAGGAGACTATAGAGTGTCCAAATATGCTAATACTCACCAAGGTCTTCTGAATCGTCCACAGACCCCTAACTTAACAACTGCAGCTAGTACCTAAACCTGCACCACGTGAAGATACAGAAATGTTAGGGTGAGTATTGATAAAAGGCACCTAGTAGGCATTATCAATCGATTGGGTGAAATACTGTAAATATAAAAAAAATGCCCAATGTAGATACAACAGTAAAGCTAGCAAATCTGAAACTAGGCCAACAGTGAGTATATCAATGGCATCATCATATCTTAACGACTAGAATCAAGTAACGTGTAGCTACCAACTTACGAGTCATAGTTGAACCCATACCCTAGGTATCACACGGTCAAGGTGTCCGGCTATACATAGGTGTAAGGCCCTAATATCTATGCATGTACACCCCATGAGCCTCCATAAGCCCAGAAAGTACACACATACACGAAATAGGAGTCAAAAGGTTTTTTGGTGAAACCCGTGTTGAACAATGTACTTTTGTCATCTCGTGGAATCTGAACCTAATCTTGTGTCAGAACGTGATAATCGGTCCTGAGTATTGTGTTAGCTCATGATACACGAACTAATGTCTGCATATATAACTGTGGGATGAATTCCCTGTGGAAGAAAGAATCTCCTACTCATGACGGTACAAGCCACCCAAACTTGCAATGTATATCGTTTTGATCCATGGCACCTGGCCCTGTATGCCTCCCAAGGCCCCCGACATATATCTATTTAACTATATGGCTATACGTACCACAACTCTAGGGCAGTGTCAGCTTAATCCTAAACTAAGGACCAAAGAGAACAGATAATCAAAGGTATGTCACCGATCCAGAATCGTACAACAACCTAGTTGATACAATGATACCCACCGAGGCAACTAGGTGCCACCCTACTAGTAGTGTGACAATCTCTAGAATAAGATAGTAGTCTCAAGAACTGATTTATAGAGATGGTATCTCAAGCACAGATAACACAATGAATCCTGTAGGATATGGAATACATCTCTTTAACAAGATCACATCCCCATTTCTAACTCACCAGAGGTTCAACAATATCATATCTTATGTCAAGAGTCATAATGTCCAATCAATAGCATAAACTACAACGTTTCTCAGAATATAGCATGTTCACCATATATCAAGTAAGTTTAGCAAATGTACAATGATTAACAGTTGTCTACATAGACAGATATGTCATAGAGATAGTACAGAATCATGTCTACCGAGACAAGTATATTGCAACTTAGCCAGCCACAATTACTCAAAACAAACATGGACAATTATAGTTGTATCACAGGTATCCAGAAAAAATAGGGCTATAAGAATCATATATACACTAGAACAAGTCTACAATATAGTACACAACCAACAACTAGTCTCACAAGCTATCATGTATCAGTAGAATAAGGCTACATACACGTACAGACAAAAGATTTATGCCAAGTATAAGTACCTGTCACATGGCATCAGCCTATATCCAGCCTTTACCAGGCCCTCCCGTAGTTTAACAGTGCCAGAACTCAACTAATATCATAGCTACAGCTAATATCAACATCGCATATCACCATACAAAACACATACATCTTAGACTATCATACACAACACATCCATGTCAGCAAGTTTAGTCCACATAAAACCACATTACCCATTTCAACTCAGTCTAAGGGATAAAGAAACCTAGCCTACCTGGAAGGTAGTTTCTCACACTTTGGATCAGTTTACTTGAGCATTCCTCTTCCTGATCGCCTCTAGACGCTACTTTGCTATTGAACTATAAATCACAAGATCATTACGGCTGATTTGAGCATAAAATCCCAAATTTCATGGGAAAATACATCAATTACGACCAAAATGGAGAAAAATAGGGCCCACACATGAAATCCCAAACCAACTCTCATAAAATGATCTCCACATCACCCCTAGTCTATAGCTAGAAATTGGTCTCAAAACAAGTCCCAAAACAAGGAGAAATAGCTCAAAACGAGGTTATATTTATTATTGGAAAACTTTTCTATATACTTCTCAGTTGAATCCCACAGAAATACAGTAAAATTATCAGGATCCAAACATACCACAGTGTTCCCCTTAGAAAACAGAACAACTTAGACTCAAATTTCACTTAATTTCGAAGAGAAATGACCGAGATATCGTAATGTAAGATTTTCACTAATTTATGATATATAGTGAGCTAAAAACAACAATTTTACCTTAAAATTTGCGTCAAAATTGAAATCCGACGCTCCAACAACATTCCTTTCAAATATCTACACAATGTACCCTTTTGAATCACTAAAAATGGAGTTACGAATCAAAATTTATACTTGGATAAAGGTTTCTATAGAGGGATGTTCGCGACCATCCCTTTTATATGCTGGTCGCACCACCTCACCCAATGGCCTATGTGAACGTGCAGCTTGGCACTTTCCAGGCCTCCGCAAATTCGGGCCTTGGTGACGCAAAAGCAGGCCTTGATGCCGTGAACCTGCACCTTGGCATGCTAGGCCTCCACGAATGTGGAGCTTTTGCCTAAGGCTGCGATTCGCATATGCGCCAAGGACTTCTGCGAAAGCAAAGGGTTATTTCTCTGTTGTTTGCACCAGTAAGTGTAAATCTCTCCAGGGGCACTCCCAGCCCGTCTGATGTTAGGTTTACACAAATATATAGTGTAACCATATTGATTTCGATGTTCCGAATCTAATGGTGCAGTCAAAATTCCCAACAGAGCCTCCTATGAAAAAATGAGAGTCCCACTTCTTTTCGGCTTATGTCACCTACACTCGAAAGTTCCCACCATCTAATGGAAAGTCGTTTTAGACTATATTTGACATTTCAAAGCTGACCACGCCACCAGATTTCTATTTCGAGCATTTTACCTAGATTTTTATAGAAAACCACTTTTTAACCTCCAGTTTAACTGATTTTGCAATTTATGGATTAAACTTACATGAGGACCCCCAACCCTCGGGCCAACCATTCTCCTAGCCTAATTTGGACATTCTGAAACTGATGGAACCGTCAGAATTCCATTCCAAGGAAGTTTTTTAGGACTTTATTAGTAATCTCATTTTATAGTTATAACTTCCCATTTAGCTCATAATTCACATAAATTACAAATAGCTCATCCAATCACTACACAACAGTCCCAACAAATCAAAAATGGCTCGAGGTTGCTATACTTATGCTCAAATCAACAAAATAACAATAGAAACATAGAAATGAACTAGGAGGTCATTACAACATCCCGCACTTTTAGAACTTTCATCTGCGAAAGTAAAGAATAGGCATACCTGATGACTCAAATTGATCGGGGTACTGCTCCCACATACCTACTTTTTAATTTCCAAGTAGCCTCCTCTACTTATCGATGATGCCACTAAACCTTAACAATCGATATGACAAGTGGGAATTTTGGTTGAAGGAGATTGCATTCTTGGGTCATGTGGTGTCGGAGGATGGTATAGAAGTAGATCCTAAGAAAATCGATGTGATTAAAAATTGGTCTAGAGCATTGACCCCATCAGATATTAGGAGTTTCTTAGGCCTAGCGGGTTATTATAGAAGGTTTGCAAATGGATTCTCCTCCATTGCTTTCCCTATGAAAAAATTGACTCAAAAGAAGGTTAAGTTTGTGTGGACCAATGAGTGTGAGAGGAGCTTCTAAACATTGAAAGACAAGATTGTGTCCGCTCCTATATTATCACTACTGGATGGGATAGAGGGATTTATGGTGTATTGTGATGCTTCCCAGATTGGTTTGGGTTGTGTGTTGATGCAAAATGATAAGGTCATAGCTTATGCTTCTAGACAACTCAAGGTACATGAAAGGAACTACCTTACCCATGATCTAGAGTTAGCCGCCATTGTGCTTGCATTAAAGATTTGGTGTCACTACTTGTATGAGGTACATGTGGATGTGTTCACCGATCATAAGAGCCTCCAATACTTCTTCACTCAAAAGGATCTCAACTTGAGACAAAGGAGATAGTTAGAACTTCTTAAAGACTATGATATGAGTGTGCACTATCATCTGGATAAGGCAAATATGGTAGCAGATGCTTTGAGTAGGGTATATATGGGTAGCTTATCCCATGTTGATGGGGTTGATAAGGAGATGACTAGGGAGGTGCATCAATTATTTAGATTGGGGGTTAGGTTGGAAGAGGTTGGTGATGATGGTATTATGGTTGTTGATGGGTCTAAGTCTTCATTGGTTGATGAAGTGATAGGGAAACAAAATCTTGACTCCACCTTGCTTGAATTGAAGGCCTTGGTGAAAGGGGGCAAAGTAGAGGTTTTCTCCCAAGGGGGAGATGGTTCCCTTAGGCACCAAGGTAGATTGTGTGTGCCTTATACTGATGGTTTGGGGGAGACGATCCTTGATGAAGCCCATAATTCTTTTTATTCTATCCACCCCAATTCCACTAAAATGTATAGAGACTTGAGGGATGTGTGTATTGGTGGGGTGGCATGAAGAGGGACATTGTTAAATTCATTTCCGGTTGCCATAGTTGTTGACAAGTCAAAGCCGAATATCAAAGGCCAGGTGGCCTAACCTAAGACATAGAATTCCTACTTAGAAGCCGGAGGTGATTAATATGAATTTTGTGGTGGGGTTGCCCAAGACTAGGAAGGGTTTTGATACCATATGGGTCGTGGTTGATAGGATGATGAAATCGACCAACTTTCTAACGGTTAAGACTATATATGGGGCTGAAGAGTATGCAAGGTTGTACATCTATGAGTTGGTGAGGTTGCATGGAGTTCTTTGTCCATCATAGCGGATCGTAGTTCACAATTCACTTCTCACTTTTGGAGGTCTTTTCAAAGGGGTCTTGATACAAAAGTTCACCTTAATATGACCTTTCACCCCAAAATGGATGGCTAAGCCGAAAGAACTATTCAAAACCTTGAATATGCTTAGGGCATATGTATTGGAGTTGAGGGGTAATTGGGATGACCATCTTCCTTTAATTGAGTTTGCCTACAACAATAGCTACCACTTTAGCATCAGTATGGCTCCTTTTGACGCTCTTTATGGGAGACGTTATAAATCACCGGTTGGTTGGTTTGAGGTTAGAGAGGTAGCTTTTTTGAGACAGGATCTAGTTATGGAGGCTCTTGAGAAGGTTAGGATGATTAGGGAAAGGTTGAACACAGCCCAAAGTCATCAAACATCTCATGCCGATGTGAGGAGAAGAGACCTAGAATTCAAGGTGGGTGACTGGTAAAAAGGGGAAGTTGAGTCCAAGATATGTTAGTCCATATGAGGTCTTGAGGAGGGTTGGCAGGGTAGGTTATGAATTGAAGTTGCCTAGTGAAATTAATTTGGTTTATCCGATGTTCCATGTCTCTATGTTGAGAAAATATGTTGGTGATCCTAATTCTATTGTGTCTTTTGATGTTGTGGATGTTGTTGAGGATAACTTGACTTATGAGGAGACTCCGGTTCAAATTTTTGATAGGCAAGTGAAGAGATTGAGGAACAAGGAGGTGACATCCATTAAGGTCCTTTGGAGGAACCAACAAATCGAAAGTGCTACTTGGGAGGCCGAAGCAGACATGCAAAAGCAGTATCCTTATCTTTTCCACTCCACTCAAGCCTAAGGTGCTAATTCTAATCCCCTATGTGATTTTAATTCTTGTATTTCAGCCCCTATATCATTCATATGCATTCATGTTTAAGCTGACAAGTTTATGATGATTTTACATTTATGTTGAGATTTTGTAAATGGTGTAAAAATTTTAAATGTAATGTTGCATTCTTGTCGGGGGTTGATTTGTTTATGACCACTCTTATCTTGTACGTCTCTTTTACATACAGGGACAAATGTTCCCAAGGGGGAGATATTGAAACAACCCCAAAAAGTGCTCGAAAATGTGTCTCGGAATGCTCGGAATTTTAAATTCCATATATCTCAAAATCCATGCGCGATATCAAAAATCCTACTTCATATTCTTGTTGAGGGCGTCAAAATTAGGGGGAAAAGGTTCTAATCCTGATTTAAGAGCAAAAAATTAGCAATTTCATTTTTCGTAAATTTTCTTATCCAGAATCGATCTGCAACAGTGCCGCGACGCATAGTTGTCGCGAACATGTGTTAATTTTTCCTCCGTGTCGCGGGCCATACATGGACCTGTGTATTTTTTTGCTAGTGATATCTATCTCAGTCCAAGGCTTTTTGGGTCTTGGGCCTAAGTGTTCCCAAACGTGTTTTCATCTATACTTTGTTTCACCCTCATATCATCCTAAACATTTTCCAATACTAACTCAAACACTTAGACATATTTTCACTCCCAAATTCAAGTCTCAAACCCTCATCCGGAACTAAGGTTTTCCTTCAAGCTTCAAGTCTCCTTCTCCAATCTTCACCAAGTTCATTCCAAGCTAAGGTATTCGATTTCTTTCATGGGTTCCTTTCACCCATGATACCCAAATCTCCTTTTACTCAAATTGCATGATTTAAAGTTGATTTAGAAATTGGTTTTGCTCATTATGAAATTCACTACACACTATGTTAAAGCTATGTGAAATTGTGAGTGTTTCTCTGTGTTTTAAGCTATAAATCTATGATCTATTGTATGATTTGAGGAGGCATTTTGATGTATGTTGCTAGAGAATGTTGCAAGCTATTGATTGATGGTTTTACAATGGATTTTCTTGCATGATTTTATCTTTATATTTCATAGTTTGACACTAGCATTACACATTTTCTAAGTGTTTGATAAAATATCCAAATGTGGTTTCTTGAGGAGTTGAAGGTCCAAAGCATGAGATATGATGTGATTGACTATATGATTATGAAATGAGATTATGTATATGATATACTCTATATAAAGTGTTGTATTAGCCCATACCCGATTCGGGGGGACAAGAGCCCGGGTAACCGAGGTGGGGGTTTATACTCATCAACCGTGGAGGGGTTTGTACTTCGCCACTGTGGTGATAAGGTGTGGTTATCATTAACCATGTGAGGGGTTTGTACCACACCGCTAGGGTGATGGGGTGAAACCATCATCAACTAACTAAGGGGTTTGTACCTTGAAAATCTAGCTTGGTTTCTTCTACACATGATATCCTATATGAGCATGAGTTACTTAAGCATGTTTTACTTTTGCATTGAGCATTGCCTTACATCCTACATACTTAGTCCATTCAAACGTACTAATGCATACTCTTGCCTACATGATATCACCATGTAGGAACTGGTGCCCAGTTGATCATCCTCCTCCTCCACGTGGCTAGTTTGGTACTACTCAAGCTAGTTGGTGAGTCCTCCACTTCGGGGACCTTAGTCTATGTTGCTCTTATTATGTATTGCGACATTCTTCTTTGTGTTCTATTTTGACTATGAGGGGTGAGCCCGATTGCTTTGTCTTGGCCCCCGCTCTTATCTATGTATTAGAGGTGTTTGTTGGACATGTTATGGATCTATGCTAAGAGCCTTGACTCTATTTTTCTTGATTTCTATGATATGAAAATGCTTTCCTTTTACCCCGGTTTGTCCCACTTTATTATCTCTTGATGCTCGTTTTATTGCTTCCGTGACCAAGGATGTGTAATGATATTCTAAGAGGCTTGCCTGGGGATCCTTCAGGTTCTCCTTGCGCCATGACACGTCTAGGCCCTAAGCTTCGGTAGTGACACAACTGGCTTGATCCATCTCATAATCTCAAAGGCGCGATAGACCGGAACACTCTTAGTTTTACCGTCTTACCCCGTCTACCAAACCACATGACCCTTTTCAAGGGCAATTCCCTCAGGAACACTCTATCCCCAACCTCAAATCTTAAAATTGGTGTCAGCGGTCAACATAAATATGGTACCAACTTTGAGCTGTCCTCAGTAAATCCTGCATAACTCGAAGCTTGGCTAAGGCATCCTGCAATAAGTCTTTGTTGCACGGACCCAACTCTATAGCTCAAACCACCAAACAAGTGGCTCAAATGAGCCCATGTGAATGCTGGTGTGATAACTATTATTATAAGAAAACTCAGCGAGTGACAAAAACTGGTCCCACTGACCCTTAAACTACAATGCACGAGCTCGTAGCATATCCTCCCGAACCTGTATAGTGCGCTTAGACCGACCATCTATCTGGGGATAAAATGATGTGCTCAGATCGTCCCAGGTGCCCAACTTCCCTTGACAATCCCTCCAAAAGTTAGAGGTAAACTATGAACTTCGGTCAGATATAATCAATATTGGCACCCTATCTAATCGGACTATCTTCTGAATATAGATATGGGCTAATCGCTTGGCACTAAAGGTAGTAAGAACAGAGAGAAATGTTCCGATTTAGTCAATCAGTCTACTATGACCCAAATGCTATCAAAATCCCTGGAAGTACGAGGCAGGCCCATAACAAAATCCATAGTCACACTTTTCCACTTCCGTTTGGGAATGGATAATCGCTGGAGTGTCCCACCAAGTCGCTGGTGTTCAGCCTTTACCTGCTAGCAACTAAGACAATGTGACACATAATCAGCAATATCTCTCCTTATATCGTCCCACTAGTAATGTTGTCTCATATCTTGGTACATCTTCACGGTACCTGAGTGGATAGGGTATCTAGAGTCATGTTCCTCATGCAAAATCAGTTGTATCAAATCCCCCACTCTATGAACACCCAATTGGTGGTCATATCTGAGGATCCTATCTGAATCAACTATAGCCTGACCACCAACCCCCTGAATAACTCTATCTTAAGGGTTAATAATGACTCATCCTCGAACTATCAGGCATGAATCTGATCAACCAATTAAGACTGAGCCCCAATGAAGGCCAATACCCAATTGAGGTCTGAAATATCTAGTCGAAATTACCTGTTAGCTAGGGATGGATGTCCAAAGCTAAGGGTCGCTCCTATGTAGTCAAGTATGATAAACTGCCCATGCTCACCATCTTCTAACTCAAGACATGCCCCACCATATCTACCTTGCCGGATGATACAAAATAGATAGATCAGAATTAGCCAATAGCTCAATCCACCACCTCTATCTAGAATTCAAATCTCGCTGTGTCATAACATACTGCAAGCTCCAGTGATCTACATAAATATCACAATGACTTCCACATAAGTAGTGTCTCTATATCTTGAGTACAAATAGTACCGCTGCCAACTCTAAGTCATATGCAGGATAGTTATGCTCGTACGAGAAGCATAAGCAATAACCTTGACCTCTCTGAATCAATACATAACCTAACTAAGTACGGGAGGCATCATAATATACAACAAAGCTGTCTTCATCAACAGGAAGGGTCAAAATAGGAGCAGTAGTCAATAACTCCTTCAACCTCAGAAAATTTGTCTCACACTCATTAGACCATACAAACATTACCCCCTAATGAGTTAACTGAGTCAACGGAGCAGCAACAGTGGAAAAGACCTCAATAAATCATCTGTAATACCCTACTAACCCAACAAAACTTTGAACCTCTATCACGGAAGTAGGCCTAGGCCAGCCAAGAATCGCCTCAATATTAGTCAGATCTACTATAATACCCTCTTTGGACACCACATGCTCCACAAAAGTCATAGACTCAAGCCAGAATTCATGTTTAGAAAATTTAGCATATAACCTGTGATCTTTGAGTGTCTATAGCATAATCTGAAGATACTGGGCATATTGCTCTCGGCTCTGTGAATATACCAAAATATTATCAATAAAAACAACCACAAAGGATTCCAGATATGACCAAAATACACGAGTCATCAGATCCATAAATGTTGTAGGGGCATTAGTCAGCCCAGAAGGCATGACCAAAAACTCATAATGCCTATAACATGTCCGAATACAATCTTCAAAATATGCCCCGCCTGAATCATCAACTAATGATAACCTAACTTCGAATCAATCATAGAAACTACTACTACCCTCTGTAACGAATCAAGAAAATCATTGAAACCGTCACCTTATTCAGTTATTATAATCAATACACATCCGGAGAGTCTCATCTTTCTTTTTCACAAATATGATAGAGGCTCCCCAGGGAGAAACACTCGGCCATTTAAACCTCAAATGTAAAAAACGTGGAAGCTGAGTATTGTGCTCCTTAAGTTCTGCAGGAGCCATTTGGTACAATGGAATTGATATGGGCTTAGTGCTTGACTCAACCTCTATAACAAAATCAACATTTATCTCAGGTGCTAACCTAGGAAAATTTGCAGGAAATACATCAGGAAACTCACAGACCACGGGCACTACGGTAGAAGTCTTAGCTGTCACATCGAGAGCATGGGCTAAATAAGCGGAGCACCCTATGGATATCAGCCTCCGAGCCTGAATATACGAAATAATACCAGGCGATACACAACCATACCCCCTACCATAAAACTAAGGATATACCCAGTATCTTCAAGGTAATAGTCTTGGCATAGAAATCTAACATGACATCATGTGGCGCTGACTAATCCATACCTGGAATAGTATCAAAATCCAGCTCATCAAGTAGTATCAAATCAACCCAAGTGTCAAATCCCTGAACGCTCCCTGCAAGCTATCAGAAACTCCTATGTATCCTCTCCCATCGCTCTTGAAAATCCCAGCAGGGTCAACCATAGAAACTACCCAAGTAATCGTTGATCTTAAAAATTCACAACTCTCTCTAGTTGTACAATCGAAGCCTCTTGAGTGGAAGCTCTGCTGGTGCCTAAACTGGAGGAGCTGGGGCTAGTGTTGCACCCCACTGTAAAGCTTCGAGTGCCATTAGGAACTGCCCAATAACTACTTTTTCCTCAGGTGTGACCACAAAGGCGGCTAGGGGAACTGATGCCTCTAGTTTTGTGGGAGCTGTGGCGTCCTATCTCTACTCGATAGGCTGTAGAGGCTGCTCCCTATCTGAGACTAACGACAAAGCCCTACCCTTGCTTGGGGTTTGACCTCCATGCGGCATACCTGCAAAAGAACAAACCAAACAAATTCTAAGAGATCGACGGACCATGGAAATATAACATGAAAGGGATCAATAAGACAGAGGTGCTTCCTAACATCCCTTAGCCTCCTGATGATATGTCACAGATATCTTTGCACCCATCTGCAAGACATTACCAGATAATCATTCTATAAAGATAAGACCAGTCAACCCTAGGCTCTGATATCAGCTTATCATGACCTAATTTTTAGGTCATGATGGCTCCTCTAAGATCTTACCTATAGGCAAGCCAATCCAACCCAAAATACCTATCCTGAATCACTAAACAAAGTGATACCATCACTAAACATAACAACATATAATTGAACTAAACAAAATCTACCCAGAACCTGGAAGTTAGTTGCACACTATAGACTCAAGCACATACTCATATATATACATAATAATAATAATATACATAACTAGGAGGAACTCCTACATATACAAGCCAAACTATAATGTATAGGGCTAATATCTGGATACAAAAGGCACCCACCAAAATAGATTGAGACTATAGAGTGTCCAGAGCTGTTGATACTCACTAAGGTCTCCTGAATTGTCAACGAATCCCCCACTCAATGACTGTATCTAGTACCTAGACCTGCACCATGAGAAGATGCAGAAATATAAGGGTGAGTACCAGTAAAAGATGTCCAATGTAGAAACAACAACAAAGCTAGCAAATCTGAAACTAGGCTAACACTGAGTATATAAGTGACATCATCATATCTCAATGGCCAAAATCAAGCAACGTATAGCAACCCAACTTAAAAATCACAGCTGAATACTCTTATATCACACGGTCAAGGTGTCAGGCTGTACATGGGTATAAGGCCCTAATATCTATGCTTGTACGCCTCTTGAGTCCCCAAACACCTAGAAGATACACTTTTACACAACCAAGTAGTCAAAAGCTGCTTGGGTGAAAGCTATGTAAAACAATGTACTCCTGTCGGCTCCTGGAATCCGAACCTAATCCTGTATCAGAACATAACACCCGGTCCTGCGTATCATGTCATCTCGTGACACTCAAACCTGGCACCTACATATATAAAGGTGGGAAAAATCCCCCATAGGAGAAAGTATCCCCCTACTCATGACTGTACGAGCCACCTAATCTTGGAATATATATTGTGTCAGTTTGCGACATCCTACCCTGTATACCTCACAAGGCCCCTGAAGCCATGTGACTTTATGTACCATAACTCTAGGACAATGTCGCCATAATCCTATGCTAAGGCCCAAAGAGAATAGATGATCAGAGATGTGTCACCTATCCAGAATCATACAACAGCCCAACTGATACAATTATACCCACCAAGGCAACTATGTGTTGGCCCACTGGTATTATGACAATCTCCAGAACAAGATAGTGGCCTTAAGTGCTAATTCATATGGACAGTATCTCAACCACAGATACCCCAATAAATCTCACAGGACATGGTATAAATTTCTAATAACTCACTAGAGATTCAGCAGTACCGTATCTTATCTCAAGATTCATAATGTCCGATCAATAGTAGAAACTACAACATTTCTCATAATATAGCATGTTCTCCTAGTATCAAGTAAGTTTAGCAAATAAACAATGATAAGCTGTATACAGACATATATATCACAAAGATAGTACAAAATCATGTCCATTAGAGACAAGTATATTGCAAACTAGCTAGCCACAATTATTAGAACAAACATGGACAATCACAATTGTATCACAAGTATCTAGAATAAATAGGCTATCAGAATCATATATACACCTGATCAAGTCCACAGTATAGTACACAGTCAACAACCGGTCTCACAAGTTATCGTGTATCAGTAGCGTCAGCCTACACATGCATAGAGACAAGAGTCAAGCCAAGTATACATACTTATCACATGGCATCAACCCATATCTAGCCTTTCCTAGGCCCTTTCGTAGTTTAATAGTGCCAAAACTCAACTGATTATCATAGCTACAGTTGTATCATAACCAATACAGTAGCTAGCATCTCATATCATCATACATAGCATATGCATCTCATATCATTATATGCAACACATCTATGTCAGCAAGTTTAGTCCACATATAACCACAATATGCATTTCAGCTCAGTCTAAGGGATAAAGAAACCTAGCCTACCCGAAAGATGATACTTCGCACTGTGGATCAGCCCACTCGAGCTTTCCCTTTCCTGGTCGCCTCCAGAAGTTGCTTAGCTATCAAAGCATGAATCAGAAGAACATTACGGCTAATTTGGCTATAAAATCTCCAAAATCACGGGAAATTATGTCAGTTACAACTAAAATAGGGATAAATAGGGGAAAATACGAATGCGGCACTAGGCCACGAAAGCACGTCTTGGCACTTGTTAGGGCTCCGCGAACGCAAGTATTGGTGCCACGAATGTGCACCTTTGGTGTACCAGGCCTCTGTGAACGCAAACACGGGCCACGCCACCTTCTGTGCATGAGCTAAGTCCCTCCGTGAAGGCACAGGGTTATTTCCCAACTATTTGCACCAGCTAAGTGTAAATGTCTCAGGGTATTCCCAGTCCGTTCAATTTCCATTTTATGTAAATAAATATTATAAAAATATGGATTTTGACATTTCGAATCCAACAGTGAAGCCAAAATTCCCAATGGAGCCTTCGAAGAAAAAATGAGGGTCCCACTTTTTTCTGGCTAATTTTAGCTAGAAGAACTGAAGGGGTCAAAAGTCACTCGGAAGTCCTCGCTATCCAACAAAAAGTCTTTTTAGGCTATATTCGACATTCTAGAGCTGACCATGCCATCAGATTTCTATTTCAGGTGCATTTTACTTAGGTTTTTTAAGCAAACCACTTTTGATGCCCTAGTTGAACTAATTTTCCAATTTATGACTTAAACTCACACTGGAACCCCAACCTTCGGGCCAACCATGCTCCTAGCCTAATTTGACCATTTTTTAATTGATAAAACAATCAAAATTATATTTCAAGGTCGTTTATTAGGACTTTATCAGTAATCTCATTTATATGATTATGACTTCCTATTTAGCTTTAAACCTACATAAATTATAAACAACTCATCCAACCACCATACCAATAGTCCTAATAAATCATAAATAGCTCAAGGTCACTATACACATGCTCTATTCAATAAAATAACTATGAAAACATAGAAATGACCTGGAGGGTCATCTTATAATTGCACATTCTCCTTCATGTAAATCAACAAACTAGTCTTGATTGGGACACATATAATAGCTACAAGCTGAGTCCATTAACCATACATAAGATGATTTGGATGGCTCCATTATAGCTAGTGAGAAATCAAAGTCATCACAATTAGCTACATTTGAATCGATGACAGCTTTCTCATTGCTTGATTTGGCCTTACTTTTCAACTTTGGACAATCCTTTTTCTAGTGCCCCTTTTCTCAAAAAAAGGCGCATTCATCTTTGATGGATCTGGATCTCAATTTGGATCTTTCTTTCTTCATTCTTGTCTGAATTTGAGAATGATCGCTCACGATCAATGCTTATGCTTCTCCACCTTTTTATTTTTCTCTTTTTCTTTGTTCATAACTATACAAGGTAGAACAAACTTCTTTGAGAGATACTTCATCATTCCCATGAACTAGAGTAGTTTCAAGGTGCTTGAACTCATCAGGAAGTGAACTTAACAACATTAAGCCCATATCTCCATTAGTAAAAGTTACATCAGTATTCTGTAAATCTGTCGCCAACTTATTAAAGCTAGTGATATGATCATTCATTGTGCTACCAGGAATATATGGAAGCGTAATAGTTCTTCCTCATGTAAATTTTATTTTGACTATTTTTCTTTAGGAATTTCTCCTCCAATGCATTCCCAAATTTACCTGTAGAACTTTCCTGCGTGTGTGAATACTTACTTCTATTCTCTTGCATGGCAAAATCGAATGGTACCACAAGTAATTCGTATGATGACCTTCCAAATCTTCTTCTTCTATAGTGTATGGTTTCTTTTCTTCTATTGCAATATCTAGCCCTTGTTGAAAAAATTACATCAAGGACCTTGCCTTTCCATATTCCGGAACGTCCTTATTCGTCAAAAATTTCAAATGTAAATTTCGCATTTGACACAATTCTTGTCATAAGCGAAGATGCCAATAATGACGTATTATTGACATTTGATGTGAATTCATCATTTTTCCTATCTTCCATTTTGCTATAAAAATTATTTATTAGCTAAAAGGCCAAAGTAAATCTTCTCTGATGTCGAAGTTCAGACTATGCTGCAAACACAAAGCATAATTAGATAAAATCTTGGCTCTTATATATGTCACGACCCAAGCCAGGGCCTAGATGTGATACGGTGAATGGGAACCCAAAGGGACCCCAAACAAGTCTCTTAGCATATCAACCACACATCCTTGCTCGCGGAAGCAAAATAACAACAACAAAAGATATAATAAAAATCGAAGTGGGACTAAGGGAAGTCTTTGGTAGTAATAAAAGCATAAAGAAGTCAAGCTCATAGCATAAGTACATCTTAATATCCAACAATACCTCTAGCATGGAATGGAGTAGGGGCTAAGAGACTTTCTAGGCTCACCCTTATAGTAGCAAGTGTTCAACATACAGAAATATAAAATAGCAAGGGTAACATAGATAGTGTCCTCGGACTTGAGGATTCACCAAAGCGCATCTTCCAGAGTACCGCACTAGCCACGTGAAGGATGATCGAAGGCTACTCCGGTCCCTACATGGTAATATCATGTAGGCATAGAGTAAGTGTTAGTACATTTGAATGCACTAAGTATGTAGGATGCAATGCAATAAGACACAAGCCAATATAGTCAAAATGCATAGTGATAAGCAATGGATAAGTATAATTTCAATATGGCATGCATGATCAATGCTTGAAGTAAAACATGCTTGTAAATTACACAACTTGCATAGTACATATTACATGTGTGGGAAGAGACCTTAACCGACGTAGACCAAGTGAGCTACTACTTGGAATCCAAGGCATGTCACCCCCTTGTAAGGTGATTAAGGCATGTCACCCCCTCAACGAGGTTATTGAGGCATGTCACCCCTCAACAAGGTCATCGAAGCATGTCACCCCCTAAACAAGGTGATTGAGGTATGTCACCCCCTCACAAGGTGATTGAGGCATGTCACCCCATTAATAAGGTGTGGTTAACTTGCAACATCATAGATATTTTTCATGAATTCAATACATACATGCAAACCCTTAATTATCGTAAAGTCAATTGACTTATACATCATGTAATACATCATCAATAACATGAAAATCCTTGTCATGACATTTTATCAAACACTTGGTGGTTTCATAATGCTTGTTCAAAATCATGCAATTCAAGAGTGAAATAATATGAAAAAACTCAATGCAAATCAACCCACCAACATATAGTAAAACTATCATGTAGGTTAGCTTGAAATCCATCATCAAAACTTGTAATAGATCATAGTTTCATAGCTCAAAACATGCATAGTCTCAATACACAAAATCAATTCATGGTATAAGCTTGAAATAGATAGTAATGCATAATCAATCAACATTTCATAAACCCCAACATAACATATGTTCATAATCCATTATAAAGAGATACCCATAGGTAAAACAACTTGAAAACATGCAATTTTCATTAAAAAAGAAGATGGGGATCATGGGTGAAAGGAAACTTAGAGATGAGCTTGAAGAAAACTTATAGCAGTGAATCGTTGAGTTCCAAAGTTAAGCTTGAAAACCTTGAATTTGGTATGAGATATTTGGTTAAGTCTTGGAGAGTTTTTTGTGAAGGTTTTGTGTCATATATAATTGAAAAAAGGCTAAGTATGGGTTGTTTTTACATATAAGCGGGCATGGGGCTATGACCCCAATGCCCTTGGCCAACGCAGGAAAATTAAGGAAAAAAATGTACTAGTCTGCATCTGGTCCGTGATGCGGACCCAATGCGAAGGACCAATTAAAACTGATCCGCGCCCCTGGCACGTCGCGGCCAGGGCACGAATGCTCTTTGGAAATCGTAATTTAGCAAAATTTTTTTATGCTATGGGTCCTCTAAAATCCGGGTTATATCCATTTCCCATTAAATTTTGCCCCCTGATCGAGAATATGAAGTCAGATTTTTGATATCATGCAGTATTGTGAGATATATGGAAATTACAATTATGGGCATTTCCTAAGCACAATTTGGGGTGTTTCAATATCTCCCCCTTGGGAACCTTGGTCCCGAAGTATCAAAGAAATGTGCATAAGAGAAGTAATCATGAAGATTTCAACCAACATGAATGCAACAAATACATTTAAACATCATTTTCTAAAAGTCTCAACATGAGTGTCAAAAATCACCATATATTTGTTACCATGAACATGAATGCATGCACAATGACATAAGGCCTGAAACTTAAGACTTGAAATCATATAAGGGACATAAATTAGTACCTTTGGCTCGAGTAGAGTGGAAGAGATATGGATATCTCTTTCTTATGTTTGCCTCGGCTTCCCGTGTGGCACTTTCAAGTTGATGGTTACTCCAAAAGACCTTGAGGGAAGCTACATCTTTGTTTCTCAACCTCTTCACTTGCCTATCCAAAATCTCCACCGGGACCTCCTCATAGGTCAAATTATCTTCTACGACACCCATAACATCCATGGGCACTATAGCACTTGGGTAACCCATACACTTTCTCAACATGGACATATGGAAGACCGGATGAACCATGTTCATCTCCATAGGCAACCCCAACTCATAAGAAACCTTACCCACTCTCCTCAAAATCTTGTAAGGCCCCACAAATCTTGGGCTTAATTTTCTATTCTTGCCAAACCGGACCACACCTCTCATGGGTGACACTTTCAAGTAAACCCAATCATCAAACTTAAATTCAAGACCTCTTCTCCTCATATCGGAGTAGGACTTTCATCTACTTTGGGCTGTTTTCAAATATCTCCCGTATCAACCTCATCTTCTCCATGGCCCCTATGACCAAATCTGGACCTAGCAAGGCCATCTCCCCTACTTCAAACCACCCAACCGGATCTATAATGCCTACCATAAAGAGTTTCAAAGGGAGCCACACCAATTCTTGAGGGGTAGCTACTGTTGTAAGCAAACTCAATGAGTAGAAGATGTTCATCACAACTACCCTTGAACTCTAAAACACAAGTTCTAAGCATATCCTCAAGAGTTTGGATAGTCCTCTGTAACACCCCTTATTTTGCAAAGTACTATGCAAATGAAACATGATATGTCTTTTCAAATTAGTGTCAATTTTTAAAAGTGCTTGAATTTCAAATTAGAGGGCGATATGTATGTCTAACGCTGAAAAGGGTCGAGTCTAACTAAGTTTTAAGTCAAATTAAGGAGATCACAACCTTAAATGAAGTGAGAGAAGTGAGGTGCTTGTAGGACTTAGGAAGCTAGCAGGTGAGTCACCTACTTGCTTAGCTTAAATTTGCTAGCTAAACGGAGACAAGGCCCGACGTCGAATTTGTCTAAATCCTATTATGAATAAAGTTTGTGCTAAGGGTGTAACTTTAGCCCATGTTTTAGCATCATAATTGGACTATATTTTCAGCCCAAGAATAATAGAGAAAGGAACCAAGCACAACAAAACTCACTTGGTGAATTGGACCAAAACTAAGGAGAAAAGGGAAAATTGGGGAAGCCAAGGCCCAACCAATTTGAACCCAATAAGGCCCAAGTGAATGGGGCAAGAAGCTGCATCACCAGCTTAATAACATAAGGCTAAAAATACCTTAGTAGGTAGGCCAAAGTCCCCCTTTAAAAAGGGTTTAAAAGAGCTCTCATAAGCCATTTTAACTTAAACAAAAAAAGTCAGATTATCTTGCAAGTTCTCTCTCAACTCTTTCTTGACTTTACAAGCAGCCACAAGAGACTTTTAGGGTTCTTGGAGAAGCCCTACACCTTGAGGGTAAAGGTAAGTAAGAATACTTATGTGTTTAGTATGGTTTTCTTATGTAAAACAAGAGGCTAAGCTGATTATACCTTTGCTGAAATTGTTGGACAGCATGTGTTCCAAAAGTTGTTGTACATTTTTCTTGTTTATTTGGAAGCTTTTCTCTTTTTGGTTAGATTGATTATGAAGGAATGCTACTATTATTAATTAGAATTGGTTCTATAATGGTGTATAAAGGCTGCTGCACCATTTTTACAGTCCGCGAAAGTGAGTTCTTGTGTGATATCGTAATTGTGCTCGTAATAGGAACTTGTGGGCTGATTGATTTAGGACTATGATCTCTCGTCCTACACCTATTTTGAGGAATGTTTTTGAACTATTTTAGGACTGGTTTTATGTGTATATATGGTGGGGATTTTTTGGTTAAAGTTGGAACAGGTTTAGAACTGTCGACATCAAAATGTAGCAAAGGGATGTAATGTTATGCCGCCTATTTGTATTTTGTGTAGAATTGTTATGTGTTGTGCCTTGTGGGATGTTTTAGACTATTATGGCACTAAAACAGGCTACACATGATATGTATATAAGAATGTTTATTAGAAAATACGATTAGGGGCGGAAAGGTTGAAAGAATACGCTTGGGTTTATAATTATCCGCTTGTTGCCCGTATGTTGTTTTTTATGCGATTGGACTACCAAGATGTATCTATTGGCTGCTAATGCTAGTTTTATCACATACAATGTTGTAGATAAATATTTAGAGAAAGGGAATGTTATCTCGAGGTAATAGCTAGGTCGTACAGTGAGGTATGTAATGCTACTTGATTTCGTATTATTTGACATGAAACATTGATCCCTCCTTGGCACATAAAGGCACTTACCAACTCCCATACATAGTCACCTTCAAATCTGTATACATAGTTGGATACCAAGATACAAGAATTCGTTCTACTAAATAAAGTTCATGTGTTGTTCTACCTCCTATGCATTTCATTATTTATGTAAACTACTCCTTTCATTGTGGTGTTGTATTTTGTGATTATTTACATGTCATATGTCATATCTACAGTCTTACAGCTCCAATATTACGACCACTAAAAGAATCATCTCAAAAGTAATTGAAAGATAAAGTATATTACCTATTGATGGGTGGTAACCCAAGGGGTGGAAGAATCACCTAGCCAGGGTAGATCCTATCACAGGGGTAGCGCAAGAAGTGAAAGGAAAAGCCTAGCCAGGGCCGATCCCGATATAGATTTACGACTGATCAGCTGGTCATTTGTATTACATGTTGTGCGCAGATTATACAGTAAAGGTGAAGTAATAAAAAGAACATAAAGTACATGATCCCACAGTATAACTAAAGGTGGTCTCTTATCCTACACCAGTGCATAGTTTTATTTGAGTTGTCACTTCATGTATAGTATTTCCTGCCTTACATATTCAGTATATTATCTCGTACTGACGTCCCTTATGGGGGAGCTGCATTTCATATTGTAGGTACAGGTGCTAGTAGATCTCCCCAGTAGGAGTAGGAGTACAGGATATCCAGCTGCTGTTACCAAGCTCCAGGTTACTTCGGAGTTTTGTGTGTCTAGAGCTTATATTTTTGTATTGTATAGTTAGTCGAGGCGGGGCATGTCTCGACCCTTATCAGATACTTTTCCTTACCTAGAGGCTTTGTAGTCTATGTAAATTAAAATGCGGTCATGTCTCCTACTTTAGACAACGTGGCCCCAATAGCCTAGCCATATGCATTTCCTTTTGGTTTGTTATTACTGTTTACTTTGTTAAAGGCATGTTGAATGAAGAAATCCCTTATAATATATATAGCAAGCACATGGATTCAGGTTGGTTCTCCCGAGCCTTATCGGCAACGCCTTAACGGGACTTTGGGCGTGACAGAAGTGGTATCAGAGCGGGTCATCCTAGGGAGTCTACAAAGCCGTGTCTATGTAGAGTCTTGTTTATCGATGTGTTGTGCACCACATTTATAAGCAGGAGGCTACGTGGCATTTAGGAGTTGTTACTTTCTTTTCATTCTTTAGATCGTGCCATAGAGCCAAGTGTAATAGGTGGATTATGTCTAACTCATAAATTTTTTTGTATAGCAAGTATGCTAGAAACCAGGAAAAACAAAGGTAAAGGGAAGGGAGTAGAAGTGGTGGTTCGTATACCCAGTCAGGGGAGACAACGAAATGAGGCTCAAGATGGGTCTTTGTCATAGACATCTCCAACTCCTCTAGCTCTTGATGAACCAAGAAGTAGTGAAATTCCCCCAGAATTACCTATCAATGCTACCGTGCAGGATCTGAGAAATGCAGTCCAACTATTGACTCGTATAGTTTCTGGCTAAGGTAAAAGACACGAAGGTCTAATTATAGTGCAGGTGGTGTGAATAGGGCAGTTAGCACGAGGATACGTGACTCCCTTAATTTGGACCCTCCATCCTTCACTGGGTTAGATCCTAACGAAGATCCCCAAGACTTTATTGATCAGATTCAACACACTTTAGATGTTATGCATGTGAGTGGTACAGAAGCTGTCGAGTTAGCGACATATAGGTTAAAGGGTGTCGCTATATTGTGGTACGAATCTTGGAAGAAATCTAAGGGTATAGATGCACCTCCAATTACCTGGAAGGAGTTCAAAGAGGCATTTCTTAACCATTACTTTCCATTAGAGATCCAAGAGACCCATGCAGATCAGTTCTTGAACCTCCACTAAGGGAATGTGAGGGAGTATAGCCTTCAATTTAATTCCCTGGCCAGGTATGCTCCTAATGTAATTTCTATTATGGCATATAGAGTTCATTAATATGTGGATAGATTGGACACTATCTGTTCAAAGACTGTACCATTGCTTTCTTTAACAAAGACATGGATATAGCGAGAATGCAAGCTTTTGCACAAAAATTTAAGGATCAGAGGCACAGGAGGACACAAGAGTTAGAAAGGGCAGTCCAAGAGGGCCAGGTCTACAAGGTAGTTTACACCATCCCAAGGTGATCAAGGAATCAATTTTTTAATAGACCGCCTAGGCCATCATCCTCCTACTCTGCAGCCAGTGGTCCACCACAACTTCAGGGGTCTAGGAGCAATCGGTTTGGTCAACAAGGTGAGGGACAAGGTGCACGGACAACAGGATATTCGACAGGCCAGCAAATGACTCCTAGGCAACCTTGTAAATAGTGTGGAAGAAGTCATTTAGGTATATGTAGTGTTGGCACAGACACTTGTTATTGATGTGGTGAGGCTAGGGCATTTGATAAGAGATTGCCCAATGAGGTGTATGGGTGATATAGCACAATCTACTGGGTCAATTGTTGCATCATCATCGTCAGTATCTCCATTAGGTAGGGGACAACAAGCACCTATGGGTCGTGGTAGAGGTGTAAGAGGGGCAGCTAGCTCTAGCGGTGTCCAGAATCGCACTTATGCTCTGGGGAGTCGGCAAAATTTGGAAGCTTCACCTAATGTGGTCATAGGTACATTGTCCATCTTTTCACATAATGTATATGCATTAATCGACCCTGGTTCTACACTATCATACATTACCCCCACTAGTTTCTGGAAAGCTTAAGAGAACACCCAAATTATTGAACAAACCATTTGAAGTGTCCACACCAATCGGTGAATCTATCATGGCTATAAAGGTTTATTATTACTGTTTAGTAACAGTTTGTGACCGTGACACATTGGCTGACCTTATTGAGCTAGAAATGGTGGAATTTGATGTTATAATGGGTATGGATTGGTTAGCTTGTTGCTATGCCACCATGGATTGCCGAACTAAGAGAGTGTACTTCCACTTTCCAAATGAGGCAGTTCTTGAATAGGAAGGCAATGTTGGGGCGCCAAAAGGGAAGTTTATCTCTTATTTTAAGGCTAGAAAGATGATATCTAAGGGGTATATATGTCATTTAGTAGAGTAAGGGATATGGAGGCAAAATCGCCAACTCTTCAATTAGTTCCAGTAGTGAATGAATTCGTTGATGTGTTCCCTGAAGAACTTCTAGGCTTACCTCCAAAACGAGAGGTAGATTTTGGTATTGACTTACTTTCAAGCACTCAACCTATTTCCATCCCTCTATATAGAATGGCCACGGCAGAATTACATGAATTAAAAGAGTAGCTACAAGACTTATTGGAGAAGGGTTTTATAAGACCTAGTGTGTCCCCTTGGGGTGCACCAGTGTTATTTGTACGTAAAAAGGATAGAACCTTGAGGATGTGTATCGACTATGGACAATTGAATAAGGTGACAGTTAAGAATAAATACCCCCTCCCCAGGATTGATGATTTATTTGATCAGTTAAAGGGTGCCAAATGCTTTTCAAAAATTGATTTGAGATTAGGTTATCACCAAGTGAGGATGAAGGAGAAAGATACACCTAAGATTGCTTTCAAAACACGCTATGGTCACTTTGAATTTCTTGTTATGTCATTTGGGCTAACGAACACACCAACAGTTTTTATGGATCTGATGAATAGGATATTCAAGCCATTCTTGGATGTGTTTGTGATAGTATTTATAGATGACATTTTGGTATATTCAAGATCAGAAGAGGACCATGCAAATCACTTACGACAAGTGTTACAGGTACTTCGTGATCGGCAATTGTATGCCAAGTTTTCTAAATATGAATTTTGGCTAACATCAATGACATTCTTGGGTCATATTGTGTCTGATGAGGGAATAAGATTTGATTCACAAAAGATAGAGGCTGTGAAACATTGGCTGAGGCCAACGACACCCATAGAAGTTCGGAGCTTCCTAAGGTTGGCAGGTTATTACAGAAGGTTCGTTGAAGGTTTTTCTTTTATTTATGCACCTCTAACAAAGTTGACACATAAAGCAACCAAGTTCCAATGGAATGATGCATATGAAAGGAGCTTTAAAGAGCTGAAAAATAAGCTAACTTTTGCACCTGTGCTAGT
The DNA here is from genome assembly GCA_026153255.1 of Solanum medicagineum. Classification (NCBI taxonomy): domain Eukaryota; kingdom Viridiplantae; phylum Streptophyta; class Magnoliopsida; order Solanales; family Solanaceae; genus Solanum; species Solanum medicagineum. The sequence continues at coordinate 7,909,893 of JAPFFP010000070.1, forward strand.
ACTTCCAAAAGGCACTGAGGGGTATACAGTATATTGCGATGCTTCAGGAGTTGTCTTAGGGTGTGTACTGACACAACATGGTAGGATAATTGCTTATGTATCTAGACAGCTACGACCATGTGAGAAAAACTATCCAACACATGATCTTGAGCTAGCAACGATTGTGTTTGCTCTGAAAGTATGGCGGCACTACTTGTATGGGGTTCACGTTGACATATATATAGATCATAAGAGCCTACAATACATCTTTAAGAAGAAAGACCTAAACTTAAGACAGTGGAGATGGCTAGAGGTAATAAAGGATTATGACGTTGATATAGTTTACCACCTGAGGAAAGCAAATGTGGTAGTCGATGCTCTGAATCATAAGGCAATCATGAATATTGGTTATCAAGCTATGGTAAGTCAAGGAGTGGCTAAGGATCTATGAAAACTAGCTATTTTGGGAGTTCACCTTCTTGAGACTTTAAAGGAAGGGGTTGTGCTGCATGATGCTGTGGAGTCTTCATTAGTAATGGAGGTGAAAGAAAAACAGTTCGAGGATCCTATCTTACGATGACTTAAGGACAAGGTGAGTCAAGGTACGATAGAGTGATTTTACCTTACACAAAATGGAGTACTTTATTGCCAAAATAGATTATGTGTGTCTGATATTAATGGACTAAGGAAGAGGATAATGGAAGAAGCCCATCATTCCCGATATTCCATCCATCTAGGATCAACTAAGATGTATCATGACCTGAAGGGAATGTTTTGGTGGGGAGGCATGAAAAAAGACCTTGCAGAATTTGTGGTTCAATGTTCAAATTGCCAACAGGTCAAAGTGGAGCACCAAAAGCCAGGAGATTATATGCAGTGTACAAAGCTTCCAACATGGAACTGGGATTTGATCAATATGGATTTTGTTACCAGGTGGCCTCGCGCATTTAAGAAGTTTGACTCCATATGGGTAATCGTTAATAGATTTAAAAAGTCAGCACACTTCTTTCCAGTTAGGAGTGATTATACAGCTAAAGAGTGTGCCAAGTTATACCTCAAAGAGATAGTCAGGCTACATGGGGTCCCGATCTCCATTATATCTGATCGGGGGGCTCAATTCACTGCAAAGTTTTGGAAGTACTTCCAAAGGAGTTTAGGGACACAAGTGAATTTGAGTACAACATTCCGCCCTCAAACAGGCGGTCAAGCAGAACGCACCATTTAGACACTTCAAGATATGTTGCGAGCTTGTGCATTGGACTTTAAAGGTAGTTGGGTGGACTATTTGCCACTTATTGAATTTGCCTATAATACTAGCTACCATTCAAGTATCAAGATGGCACCTTATGAAGCTTTGTATGGAAGGAAATGTAGGTCGCCAATTGGATGGTTTGAAGTGGGTGAAACTACCTTTCTTGGGCTAGATCTATACATCAAGCCATGGAAAAAGTTAAGGTAATACAACAGCGGCTAGAAACAACCTTAAGTCATCACAAATCATATATGAATGCTAGAAGGAGAGGACTAGAATTCTCAGTAAGGGATTGGATATTTTTAAAGGTGTCTCCAATAAATAGGGTTATGAGGTTTGGTAAGAAAGGAAAACTGAGCCCACATTACATAGGGTCATATAAAATTTTTAAGAAGTTCGGGTAGGTTGCATATGAACTAGAGCTACCCCAGGAGCTTTAAGTTGTTCATCCAGTTTTTCATGTCTCAATGCTTCAAAAATGCATAGGTGACCCATCCCGTATCACTCTTATTAAAGACGTGCAGGTTACAGAAGATCTCACATATGAAGAGGTACCTATTGCTATTCTAGATCGTCAAGTTAAGA
>JAPFFP010000070.1:7915161-7927854 GCA_026153255.1 Solanum medicagineum
TTTTAAAATTTAGCGTCAATTTCTTCAAACCATGTCATGTTTCATTTGCATTGTACTAGTATTGTAAGGTGTGGGGTGTTACAATTGTTGACTTAAGTAATGAACTCAAAAACGAAGTGATGAGAATGTCATCAACATATAGAAGAAGAATGATGATTTGAGACGCAGATTTGTAAATAAAAAGAGAATTATCAGAAAAACTATTTCTAAAACCGTGTTTGACAAGAAAGGAGGTTAACCGATGAAACCATGCACTTGGAGTTTTTTTTAAGCCATAAAGGGCTTTGTTCAATCAACAAACATGATACGGAAATTGCGGATGAACAAAACCACTAGGTTGTTTCATATATACCAGTTCATTAAGAGTGCCATGTAAAAAGGCATTCTTAACTTCTAGTTCATGAATTGCACAACCTTTAGTGGCTGTAAAGAAAAAATAATTCGAATGGTGATTGGTTTCACCATAGGACTAAACGTTTGATCATAGTCTAATCCATAATTTGTAGATCTGAAATTTTAGTCCTAATTTTAACCATTTTGCCCTTAAACCCAATTCGTGTGAATATGGGTGTCAAAATTCATCTCTTGACGTGTATAGTCTATTCTTGACAATGGTTAGTCTATTTGGAGCTCGTCTTGAGGCTTGAAGCAATCGTAAGCTTAGTTTAAGTGCAGTTTTGCCATCGAGGTGGGTTCGACTAACTTTTTTGGGATTGGATTTGATTTATTGGATATGTTTATGTGGTAATAATATGATTTGGATTGTTCCATGAATGATTGAGTTGATGTGATAGTATTTTGGCGAAAATGTGATATCGGTTATACTGAAATTGGAGTAATTTGGGGATTTGTTTGGTTAATTTTAGATGTATTCTTGAGATTTGAGAAGTTTGGATGCTATTGTGAAAATATGAGACTTGTGATACCATTGGAAAATTGTGGCAGTTGTGATATTTGAGATACTTTCTGGGAATCCATTGTATAACTTGGGACTTGCGAAGTTTGACTTTACTGGTATATTTGGTTATTGGTAAAAGTGTGATGATTTGAGACATGTGATGGCCTGTGGTACTAGTTGTGATACTTGACATGCCCTTCCTGATTCTACTATTGTTATTTATCGATTAATTTAGTATTTTGCTATTATATGTATTGACTTGTGGCATTGGCATGCATTCATTTCATATGCATTTGTTGTACCATCCCTTGATCACACGGAGGTGGCAAGGATTAAGATATTATACAATCTTTTCTAAAATCCCTTGACCACACGAAGGTGGCAAGGTAAGATAGTACTACTTTTTAAAACCACTTGACCATGCTGAGGTGGCAAAGTTGAGATATTGAGACTTTGTGACATCCCTTGACCATGCGGAGGTGGTAAGGTTGAGAGATTTCAGTACATAGTCTGTGAGGCCCTGGGTTCTATCTGGTAGCTTTAGCTTAATAGATGTGTACACCGGTCATGTGTGTGTTGTGTGTGCATATATATGTATGTATATTGTGTACTAAGACCTACAATGCAGGTGATAGGGTTCTTAGTTATTATATGCTTATCCGATTTCTCCTACCTAGTCGATTGAACCTACTGGGTACATTTTGGTGTACTCATCTCTACTATGATTCCTCTGTGCAGAGGTAGCACAAGGACTCCCATGTGGTAGCTGATCATATTTGAACGGAGTTTTCTTATCATTACCAAATTTTAGTGGTGAGGCTCAAACTTCGAGTCGCGCTATTTCTTTGAGACTTCATTTGTTGTCATCCATATCATACTTCGTATTTTCTTTATGAGACAACTTTGTATCCTCTATTTTTCGTACTATTTAGAAGCTTTTGCATTCATGACTCCTGGTTTTGGAAATTTCAACTAAGTGTTGTGGTTGTTTTATCTTTGTCTGAAAGGGACTGATGATTTTATGATTTATTGTGATATTTCTAGAGTGGGATTGGGATGTGTTCTGATGCAGAGAGGTACCATCATAGCCTATGCTTCCAGATAAGTCAAGAACAATGAGAGGAACTATCCAACTCATGACTTAGAATTGGCCTGGTAGTGTTTGCACTCAAGATTTAGCGCCACTGCTTATATGGAGCACGTGTTGGTGTTTTCACAGACTATAAGAGCTTGTAATATGTATTCACCCAGAAAGAGCTTAACTTGAGGCAGAGAAGATAGCTGGAGTTGCTCAAAGACTATGAATGAGCATCCTCTACCATCGAGGTAAAGCTAATGTAGTTGTCGATGCTCTTAGCAGGTTGTTTATAGGAAACACTGCTCATGTGGAAGAAGAGAAGAAAGAATTAGCCAAAAAGGTGCACAAACTAGCGCGATTGGGAGTTCAACTAGATGAATCTGGTAAAGGTGGAAAACTTGTGCATAATGGGTCTATATCATCCATTTTAGTAGAGGTAAAGGAGAAGAAAGATCAAGATCCCATTTTACTCCAATTGAAGGAAGATGTACATAAGCAGAAAGTGATGACATTCGTCAAAGGGGTAGATGGGATATTGAGATACCAAAGTAGATTATTTGTTCATGATATTGATGGTATTCAAGAAAGGATCATAGGAGAAACTCATAACTCCAGATATTCCATCCATCAAGGATCTACCAAAATGTACCATGATTTGAGAGAAGTCTACTGGTAGAGTAGAATGAAAAAGGACATTGCTAAGTTCATTTCCAAGTGCTCGAATTGACAATAACTTAAAGTTGAGCACCAAAGGCCATGTAGAGTAGCTCAGAATTTTGAGATTGTAGGATAAAAATGGGAGATGATTAATATGGACTTCATCACAGGCTTACCGAGGTCCCGCAGATAGCATGATATAATTTGGGTGATAGTTGATCGGATGACAAAAGTTGCACACTTCTTAGTGGTAAAGACGACAGATACTGCAGAGGATTATGCCTGATTATACATAAGGGCGATTGTTAGATTTCATGGAGTTCCTTTGTCCTTCATATCAAACAGAGGGGCTCAATTCACTACCCAATTCTGGAAGTCCTTTCAGAAAGGTCAAGGTTCAAAGGTAGACCTTAGCACTACCTTCCACCCTCAGATTGATGGTCAACTAGAGCAGATGATACAAACTTTGGAAGATATGTTGAGGCCTTGTGTCATTGGCTTCAAAGGTAATTAGGATGAATACTTGCCTCTGATTGAGTTTTCCTACAACAACAGGTTTCATTCGAGCATCCAAATGGCTTCTTATGAGGCCGTCTATGGTAGAAGATGTAGATTGCCGATTGGATAGTTTGAGGCAGGAGAAGCAGTGTTTGATTGGGCCAAACGTGGTTCATCAGGCTATGGAGAAGGTAAAGATTATCCAAGAGAGATTAAAAACTACATAGAGTCACTAGAAGTCCTACACTGATGTTAGGAGAAGGGACCTAGAGTTCGAAGTGGATGATCGGGTATACTTAAAACTGTCACCCATGAAGGGCATAATGAGATTCAGGAAGAAAGAAAGAGTTGATTCCTCGATACATTGGTCCCTACCAGATTGTGAAGAGAGTAGGAAATGTAGCTTATGAGTTGGAGCTACCACTAGAGCTCGTAGCCATCTATTTGATCTTTCATATTTCTATGCTTAAGAAATGTTTGGGAGATTCGTCCTTGGTTATGCCTATTGAAATCATTGGAGTGAAAGATAGTTTGAGTTATGAAGAGGTCCTAGTTCAAATCTTTGATTGTCAAGTTCGTAAGTTGAAAATCAAAGAGGTTGCATCTGTGAAAGTGTTGTGGAGAAGTCAATCCATGAAAGAGGCTACATGGCAAGCTGAAGAGGATATGAAGGCTAGATACCCTCACCTATTCATGTCTTCTAATGATGAAATTGATGGTAATGATCCATTTCTATTGTTTGAGTTACTTTCCAATTGTTGAGTTGAGTTCTTATCTTTAAGTTGATGCTCCCTTTGAGTCTACATTTAAGCATGCATGTCTTTTACTGTATTCGTGCATAATGATGATGTTTTAAGTAGTCTTTTAATTCTAATACCTGAGTTAAAAAAACTGATTTTTGAAGTATGAGCATTCGAGTATCCGAGTTTTGAGTTCGTACTTGATAGGTCTCCTAGTTGCTTATCATTCGAGGATGAATGATCCCAAGAGGGAGATATTGTGACACCTCATAACTCTATCCTAACATGTACCTATGTTTCAAGCCTCATTCCTATATGTGAGAAGTGTATTAGGGTCATTAGAGACTTCTAGTACTTAGTCGAGTTTAAAACTTTTCTATAAATTGAGTTTCTAGTGTTGGATTATGCAAGGGTCAACTTTAAATGTACATAGCTCTTAGCATACAGAGAATAAGATGTCCCATGACCTACCAAATGAAAGTTCTTTGAATTGGCTTTCCAACGCAACTGATTTCACCTCATTTGGAGTTTGGAGTTAAAAGTTATGACCGTTTTACTTGAGACTACCAGAGCAGAGATAAAATACGAAACCTATTTATGGACCATGGATTAAAGTACGGCCTGTCTGCTAACTCGTGAAAAACGTTTTTGAAAATTCAATTTTTGGTTCCAAACTTTACGTACCAATCTACGAGTCGTAGAAACTTCTAAGGGCCATATATTGGGCTCGTGAAAATAATCCAGAGACCCCAAAAATTGTCTAAAAGTTTACAACATGGTCCCTACGGGCCATCGAAGTTTCTACGGGTCGTTGACGGGTCCGTAGACTACTTTTGACCGCTTTTTAGCAAAGGTTATTTTGGTCGTTTTCCATCCTTTTAAAGCCAACAATTGACCTTCTTACACCTAAATAAAGCCTTAAACATGTCAGTTCAATATTTTATGCTAAATCATTCTCCCAAACGCAAAAGCAAGGTTTCAGTAGAGAAAAGGGCTAGGATTTGAAGACAAACTTGAGAATTCTTCCAAGCTACTTCAAGGTTCAAAACTTTATGGTATGTAAGGCTAACTAAAACATGGATTCTGTTCTTCCATGTGTCCCATAACTCGAATTGATGGAGTTGTATGTAAATTCAGTCTCCCATGAATGATTCTTGAAGGTTTTTCTTAAATTCTAATGTATTACTACACAATCTTGCGTGAATTACTACTTTTATGAGTTAAATGATTTTGCATTACTACATGAACCCTAGCATGATTTCTTATTATGTTCATATATTTTACTTACAAAAGCAAGCATGAGCATAATTTGAGCCTAAAGAGTCTATGGAATCCCTAATTGCTTTAATTTGACATTTGTTCTCCTAAATGCTATGAGTTAGAACGATGCATGATTAAGTCCTTATGATTCAAGAATTGAACCATAAATGGTGTAACCAAAGGTTTGATAGTTGATGTGATGAGTTGAGTTGATAAATGTCCAATGAGACTAGATGAATGAGTTAACTATAGGGTTGATGTCTTATGAGCATATTGAGCCTAGAGAGGAGTATTGAGCATCGAATCGAGTAAGAGTAAGTCCAACTTGAACTCAATAACTACGTAACTGGCATAGGAGAGGATTGAACCATAAAAATGAATGTTTCCTATTACCCCAAAAACAGGACTTGATGTTACTAATTTTGGATTCATTGATGGGATGTCCTATATCCAGACAAGGTATTGGATGAATGTTGCAACGACATCGCTTCATTGTATCATCACTGGCTCATAGGTGATGGTTGTCGATTAGAGAAACTCCTAAATAGGCCTTGATAGTACTCTGAGTGCATGGGACGTAGATTATAGATGAGTATTCATTGTCTGAATTACATTCTTACCTTAGACTCTTGACATGATGATTGAGTTTCCTATTTCTTGAGTTGAGCTATTTGAGTTGATGTTGTTCTTTCTTTACATGTTTTTTCCCATTTAACATATTCATACATTCCACGTACTGATATCCATTTGAGCCTTCATCTTTGCATGATGCAAAGATAGGTACTAGCGGTCATCAATAGGTGCCTCGATGAGGACCTGTTTGCTTTCAGCTGATTGGTGAGCCCTCCTCTACTTTTGGAGGATATCATATTTTTGCTCTAGCTTTGAGTTTTAGACGTATTTCATTCTATTTAGAGGTAGTCGTAGTTCTATCATTGATACCATTCGATTAGATGTTATAGAGGCTTCATAGGCTTGACTATTGATCTGATTGGATTATGTTTTGACTAGTTTCCTTTATATTAGTCTTTCTTAGATGATGGATAGACTGTTTGACCTTTGCTTGTCGATTGTCACTGCTTTTTATTTCAGTAATCTTTATCATTAATGTCTTCCACTATTAGATTGTGAATGAACGAATGTGATGAGGTCGAGTGATTTGCTTAAGGATAAGCAATAGTCTTTGTATGCCGGCTACAACAAGGGTACCCTTCCGGAGAATGACACTGTTTCACTCTAAAATACATGTTAGAAGCTTTAAAATACATGTTGTAAATGATCATATTTAAAGAAGATTGAAATATTTTGCACTACTATCATTCATGGACATCACTACCCTAAAATTTGTCATTTTTTTTAAATCAGTACATAATGTAGTCGTGTCAAGTCTTGCCCGTAGGGCTTAGCTTTGTTGTTTGGATGTCCTTGAACTAACAAGTCTTACATCTAGGGCAATATTTATAGAGAATCTCATAAATTAAAACACAATGTGATATTATCAAGTCTTTTTTCATGGGATGTAACTTGTTGTTTTGAGGTCCTTGGACTGATAGGCGAGAGTTACATATATGATAAATTAAAACACCATGTAGTAGTGTCAAGTTTTGCCCATTGGCAAAGTTCTTGGTCTAAGTCTTGCTTCTAAGTCAAGTGTTATAGAGCATCTAATGAATTAATACATAATGAGATAGTGTCATGTCTTTCCCATGGAACTTAACTTGTAGTTTGAAAGTCTTCGGACCAACAAGTCTTATTTCTAGGCAATAATTATTAGAGTTTTTCATAAATCAAAATATAATGTTATATTGCCAAGTCTTACCCACGGAGATTAACTTGTTATTTCAAAGTTCTTGGGCTAAGAGGCAAGAGTTATATATGGTAAATCAAGACACAATGTAGTAGTGTCAAATCTTGTCCATGGAGCGTAAATTGTGAAGTTCTTGGTCTATGTCTTTCATCTAAGTCAAGAGTTATAGAGTATCTCTTAAATCAAGACATATTATTGTAGTATCAAGTCTTGCCTTTGTGTCTTAAGTTGTTGTTTGGAAGTCCTTGGATTAAAAAGTCTTAGCTCTAGGACAATAGTTATATAGTATCTCATAAATCAAAACACAATGTGATTTTGTCACATCTTGCCCATGGGGCTCACTTCTTGTTTTGAACTCCTTGAACTAAGAGGCAAGAGTTATATAACATATGATAAATTAAGACACAATGCAACAGTGTCAAGTCTTACCCATAGGGTGTAACATCTCATAAAATAATATTTAATATGGTGGCATTAAATCTTGCATAAGAGGCTTAACTTGTTTGGAAGTCCTTGGACTAACAAGTCTTACCTCTAGGGAAATAGTTATAGAGTATCTCATAAATCAAAACATAATATGTCATTATCAAGTCTTGCCCATGGAATTTTTGTTTTGAAGTTCTTGGGCTAAGAGACAAGAACTTCACAATATAGTATTGCCAAGTCTTGCATATAGGGCGTATATATGAAGTCATTAGACTAACACGTGTTGCCTCTAGAGAAATAGTGATAGAGTATCTCATAGATCAATACACAATGTCATATTGCCAAGTCCTGCTTATGGGGCTTAACTTATTGATTGGAAGTCCTTAGACTAAGAAGTCTTACCTCTAGGAAAATAGTTATAGAATATCTCATAAATTAAAACACAATATGCTATTGTCAAATCTTGTCCATGTGGCTCAATTTATTGTTTGAATTCCTTAGGCTAATATGCAAGAGTTATGGACCATATGATAAATCAAGACAGTAGTGTCAAGTCTTGCCCATGGAGCAAAAGTTATGAAGTTGTTGGTCTAAGTCTTGCCTCTAAGGTAAGAGTTATAGGGTTAAATCAAAACATAAAATGACTGTGTCAACTCTTTCCAATTGAATGTAAATTGTTCCTTGAAAGATTTTAGGCCAAGTATTGCTTCTTAAGTAAGAGTTATAGAGTATCCCATGAAATTTCAAACCATATATATTTAAAATAGTCAATATGAAAAAGAAAAAATTATTTTGAACCTTGACACTTGAATCTAGGGATCATTTTATTTAAAAGAAGTACAAAATGTATGAAATAAATATTATTTTTAGTTTCATAGTTAAAAAATAAAATAAAAACAAATAAAAATAAGAAAAAGTTATAAAGAAAGAAAAATAAAAATAAAAATAGAAGAGAAAAAGAAAGAAACAGAATAGTAGCAAAAAATGAAAGAAAAAAAGAAGGAAAAGAACAAAATGTAATAAAAAAAGTGAGAAATGAGGCAAATAAGAAAGAGAGAAAAGAAAAAGTTATGACTTTTTGGTTCCATTTAGTAATCACAACACAAGTTTTCTTTATTTTGTTACATTTGGAGGACAATTTTGTTCAAGGAATTTTCATTAAATGAATGAAGAATATTTTTGCAAACTTTTCTTATGGGGGTGCAAAATATCAAGATCAGCCCAAGGTATTTTTGCACTTAGCTAATATAAAATACACAATTTAACATATCATAATCTGTAAAATCCTCTATCATTTTAAAAATTACATTAATTTACTCTCTGATACATCCTAATTGTCATGCCTCGAGAGAGCACCCTAGGTGTGGCTGACATTCAAAAACTATTACTGATTTCAGAGCAAACCACTTGATCTCGTCACTTATTCAATTAGCAGAATATTTAAAAGAATGAAAGAAATACTCATGTGGACTTGAGATGTCAAAATAAATAAGTAAGTAACTAAAGATATAATTCAACAATAACTCTACATCAATGAAATGGGCTTCAAATAGAATCCAAAGTACACCATCTGACTTAGTCTATGAAGCCTCTATTAACTATCAAGAAGGTGCCAAGACAAGTCCACGACTATCTCAAAACTATAATAAGATAGACATAAGCTGATAATGAATGATAATCCTCCAAATGTAATTAGGAGTTCTCACCAAGATTCTATAAATACTAGAAATCTTCAACGAATTATTTGTTGAGGATTCCTAGCATTTGTATTTGCATCATGAAAAGATATAGCATCTAATGACTTTAGTACACGGAATGTACAATATGTAATATGATTGGATAGAATAACATGCATCAAAGGTAGTCAAAGAAGAACTTGTAAAGTTCAACTTAACATCAATGTAATATGCAAATTTAAAATAATCAAGTTTTCATCAATCATCAACATGCTTATGCAGCTCAATAAAATAATATATCTTTACTCTTAGGGAGTTTCTCTAACCGACAATTATCACCTAAATGTGAGTGATGATACAATAAAGAAATGCGATTTCCATATATACCTTGCTAGGGTAAAGGACACCACATCAATGGATCCAATATGAAAGTCATCTTTTAGGATTAGAGAGACTAGTGTCACAGACTTAGAACTCTTGTTAAGACTCTCGTGCAACACTTGTCGATTCGCTCATGACTCTTTCACGCTCTTGTAAATACAAGTAAGTCTTTCAACTCTTGATTACTAAGAGAACGCTAGATTAAGAAGACTAAGAGAGCTTGTAAGAAAGTAGGCTTAATATTGCTTTGAGAAGGCCTTACAATTTTTGGATTTCTAGATTCCTGACAACGCAAATGACCCCCTCTATTTATACTTCCTACTTGGGATCAAAGTGTAATTAATATCTACATTCAAGTCCCTAAGTATTTACACTTTAGCCCTTCTCTAGAATCCTCCATACAATTCTAGAGAGAGCTAAAGATTACAAGGCTTATCTACACGATTCTAGAGCCTTTCGTAAAGCACCCGAAGACTCTAGATTCTTCCCCTCTTTCAAGATCAAGTGGCGGGCCATCATACTCTCCCATACCTGATGTTGCGATGTCCTCGGTGCAATACTGTAGTAGGGACTTCCGTAATCCCCTTGAACTCTCAGTCTCCACCTTTGGATTGCCACATACCTCTATACCATCCCTATGTGGTCTTTAATGGAGTTTTCCCTTTTCAACACATGAGGAGGCCTATGTGGTTAGCTGACCTTGTTCCCACTTGGCATCCTTCGACGGCTTCTCTTTCGACGATTTTCCCTCTTAGCGAGCGTGGAACACGATAATGGCTTTTTATCTTGGAACCCTCCACAGGCCACAAGGCTGAAAGTTCAGCTTGTCCTTCTGACTTAGACATCTTGACTAAGGGTACCATGTAGGAATCTTCTTGTTCCATGACCACGAGTTGTTGGAGGTAGGGGTCGATCACTGCATGACACTTCTGGAAATATTCCTACCCAAGGATGATGTCAAAGAGATTTACCCAGGTGATATGAAAGTTGCCCTTGCTATGTCAACTTCCTGAGAAACTCCACACACAGGAGTTATTGGCGCATTACTTGGGTTATATTTCAGCCCCAACTTGATTGCCACAGACTTGATCATGATATTGGCCTCCGTGCCTGTGTCGACTATGGAACAAGCGGGTCGTTCATGCACGCTATGCTTCTTCAGCTTCTCTGGTTGCTATATGAAAGCTCCACATATCCGAATCACACCTACCCAAGCTGTGTCTGGTTCTTCCCCTAATTCAGGTGCCTCTTCCTACGCTTTTTGCTCCTTCCAATCCCGCAGTATGGCATCAAGTGTGATACCCTGTAATTTTATGCTCTTGTGTATCCCTACTTCAAGCCTCATTTGGTTAGGTTGGGGTTGTGTTATGTTCATGGGAGACTCCTAGTACCTAAATGAGTTCAAGACTTCCCTAAAAGTTGAGTTTTGGGTAATGGTTCATGTAAGGGTCAACTTTAAACTAGCATAACTTTTAGCACATTTGGAACTGGGTGACTCACAACATGTCAAATGAAGTACCTTTGAGTTATCTTTCTAACTCACTTGGTTTCACCTCGTTTCAAGTTCAAATGAAGAAGTTATGACCATTTTCGTAAGACCCTCCCGTACAGTGAAGGCCCATGGGCACCTATACGGGCAGTGGTGTCTTGTATGGGTCGTGTGAGGTGTCTTGAGTTGGAAAAGGCCATTTTTGGCCTAAGGTATGGGGCATGACCAGTGGCATGGACCGTGTGGCTGGTTGTGGGGTGAGTACAAGATAGGAATAGTGGCGTTTGGGGGAGTTTTTTTTTTGCTAAGTGTTGTGCCACACCCCCTCATCACGACCCGTGGCATAGGGAATGACCCATGGCCCTTGATGTTGAGCCTAAGAAACATTTTCTAGCACCAAGTATGGTGCCACGAGCCTCCACACAGGCCGTGAGGCTCCACACGACCCGTGGAGGCCTCAGTGGTCATGACGAGATGTCTTTTTCCAATCGATTTTCAACTTCAATTTTTGGACTAAGTAACTTGTCACGGGCACTCCACACGACCCGTGGAGTGCCACACGACTCATGGGACCTTCCATAGGGAAACACTTTTCCAAATTTTCCATCCGTTCACTAATGGCATTTTCATAAATGCTAATTACTCTAATGCCCTTTTTAGACTTTCAATGCTATTTTAACCTTCCTAAAAGACCTAAACAAGGTTCCAAAGGATCACACTCATTACTCTCATCTCAAGTACACTCTCAATTCTCTCAAAATCCTCTATTAAGTTCCAATTTAATTTCAGGGAAACCCAAGAACAAGATTGGATTCAAAGATCATTTCCAATCCTCCATTCTTCCCAATCTCAATTCCAAGCAACTTTAGACCTAAGGTATGTGGTGTTGAACCATTGGGTCCTTCCACCCATGGTGCGTAAACCTTCTTTTAATTAATATTGTATGATTTAAAGTTGATTTTACAAATGGGTTCGCTAGTATGAACATGCCTATCAACTATGTTAAATCTATGTAAAGCTGTGACTATTTTGCCATGTTTTGAGCTATAAATCTTGGATCTATTGTAAGATTTGATGAGGGATTTTGATGTATATTGCTTGAGGGTGCTTCAGTATATTGCTTAATGGTTTTACAATTGATTTACTTGCATGATTTCATCTATGAATTGCATGGTCTTATACTACCATTTCACACCCGCCATGTTTGATAAAATGTCCGGTTATGGTTTCTTGAGGAATTGAAGGTCCAATGCATGTTTTATGAGCTGAATGATGTTATGGTGATTGAAATGTAACGGTTTGATGAGTTAGTTCTATGAAATGCTTAATCTGAAAAGGGACGAGCTCTCTTAAGGAAGGTCACTTAATCTGAAGAGGGACGGGCTCCTGTAAGGAAGGTCACTTAACCCGAAGAGGGATGGGCTCCTATAAGGAAAGACACTTAATCCGAAGAGGAACAGGCTCCCTAAGGAAGGCAACTTAATCCGAAGAGGGACGGACTCCCATAAGGAAGGACACTTACTCTGAAAAGGGATTGGTTCCTGTAAGGAAGGTCACTTCATCCGAAAAGGGACGGGACCTCGTAAGGAGGGCTACTTAATCTCAAAAGGGACGGGCTCCCGTAAAGAAGGTCAGTTTGTCCGAAAAGGGACGCGCTCCCGTAAGGAAGGTGGCTCCAAAAGGTCTTATGTTATATCGATTAAGGTTTCTTTACACATTTATATTATGATCTGTGTAAGATGAACGATTTGCAAAGAATGACTTACTTAAGAGTCGGTTATAT
>JAPFFP010000070.1:7928854-7944828 GCA_026153255.1 Solanum medicagineum
TAATTCGAAACTCAAAGGCACTGCTTCAACCTTTTCACTTATAATCGTACTTTCTAACAATGATTCTTATGTACATGTCATATACATCTTGTTTTATACCCTTAATAGTCTTAAAAGAACTCACAAGGCACAACATGTAACAATTATACACAACATATAAGTAGGCAATATAATATTACGTCCCTTTGCTACATTATGACGTCAATAATTCCTAACCTTTGCCAACTTCAACCAAACTGTTCCCACAATGTTTATGCATAAAAACAGTCCGCAAAATAGGTGGAGGATGTGAGACCATAGTCCTCAATTAATCAGCCTACAATTTTTACAAATAACACACTTAGGGTAACACGTTAAAGCTCGATTATTTACATATAACCAAACAGTGCAACGACCTTTATATATCCTTACAGAACTAAAACCAATGAAGAAAAGCAATCTTCTTTCATAATCGGGACCACCAAGAAGACAAAAGCTCCCAAATAAACAACAAAAGTATACAACAAACCTTGGAACACATGTTGTCCAAAAGTTTCAGCATATACCTAACCAACATAGTCTCTTGTTTTTCATAAGAAAACCATACTAAACACATAAGTAAACTTACTTACGATTACCTTGAAGGTTTAAGGCTTCTCCAAGAACCTTAAAAGTCTCCTTGTGGACGCTTTGCAAGGCTAAGAAGGAGTAGAGAGAAAGCTTGTGAAGGTTGATTTTTTTTCCAAGTTAGGAATGATTTAAAGGTGCTACTTGTAAGAGCTTTTTAAAGGAGCCTTGGGATGACTTTCTCTTGAATATTTAGCCTTATTTTATCAAGTTACTAATATACCATTTTGCCCCTTTTACTTGGGCCTTAATGTGTTGCAAATTGATGGGCCTTTGCTGCCCATTTTTCCCCTTTCCCTTTTGTTAGTTGGGCCTAAATTATCAAATGAATTGTAATGGGCTTGGGCCCTCTTTCTACTCTTATTGGGATAAAACTATTTTCCATTTATGAAGCTACAACATGGGCCAAAATTACTTCCTTAACTTGGAGTTTATTCTTTAATGGACTTGGACAAATTCGGCGTTAAGCCTCGTCTCCATCTAGTTGGCAAGTTTAAGCAAAGCAAGTAGGTGACTCACTTGCTAGCTTCCTAAGTCCTACAAGTTCCTAAATTCTCTCACATTGTTTAGGGCCGTGATCTCCTCAATTTGACCTAATACTTGTATACACTCGATCCACTTAAGCATTAGACGTACATATCACCCTCTAATATGAGATTCAAGAACTTCTAAAAATGCGAGCTAATTTGACCAAACCATATCATGTTTTATTTGCATAGAAATAGTACATATAAGATGTGGGGTGTTACATCCTCCCCCCTTTAGGAACGTTCATCCTCGAATATTAGCATAATTGGATAGCTTAACCAAGTTTAAACCTTTACTTAAACAATCTTTTGACAACACACTAACTATTCAATCACACGTACCTATTAGTGTCCTAACTCTGCATGTTGGACTTCCTCTTTAGCTTCAAATAAGTAAGGGTATTTTGATTTCATCGTGTCCTCAGCCTTCCATGTTATCTCTTCTGCTTGTTGGTTTCTCCAGATTACTTTTACTGAAGCTATTTCTTTATTCCTTATCTTCCTAACTTGATGATCTAGATTAGCAATAGGTACCTCTTCATATGTGAGATCTTCTGTAACTGCACATCTTCAATAGAAGTGATACAGGATGGGTCACCTATGCATTTTCGAAGCATTGGGACATGAAAAACTGGATGAACCATTGAATGCTCATGGGGTAGCTGTAATTCATATGCAACCTACCCAAACTTCTTAATACTTTTATATGGCCCTATGTAACGTGGGCTCTGTTTTCCTTTCATACCAAATCTCATAACCCCTTTCATTGGACATACCTTTAAGAATACCCAATCCCTTACTGAAAATTCTAGTCCTCTCCTTCTAGCATCCACATATGATTTGTGATGACTTTGGCTATTTATAGCCATTGCTGTGTTACCCTAACTTTTTCCATGACTTGTTGTACTAGATTTGGCCCAAGCAAGGTGGTTTCACATACTTCACACCATCCAATTGGCGACCTACATTTTCTTCCATACAAAGCTTCATAAGGTGCCATCTTGATACTCGAGTGGTAGCTATTATAGGCAAATTCAATAAGTGGCAAATAGTCCACCCAACTACCTTTAAAGTCTAACGCACAAGCTCGCAACATATCTTCAAGTGACTGAATGGTGCATTCTACTTGACTATCTGTTTGATGGTGGAAAGTTGTACTCAAATTCACTTATGTCTCTAAACTCCTTTGGAAGGACTTCCAGAACTTTGCAGTGAATTGAGCTCCTCGATCAGATATAATGGAGATTGGGACTCCATGTAGCCTGACTATCTCTTTGAGGTATAGCTTGGCATACTCCTCACCTATATAATCACTTTTAACTGGCAAGAAGTGTGCTAACTTTGTGAGTCTGTCAACTATTACCCATATGGAGTCAAACTTCAGAAATGGGTGAGGCAACCCAGTAACAAAATCCATGTTGATCATATTCCATTTCCATGTTAGATGCTCTATACACTGCATATAACCTCCCAACTTTTGGTGCTCTACTATGACTTGTTGGCAATTTGGACATTGAGCCACAAATTCTGCAAGGTCCCTTGTCATGCCACCCTACCAGAACATTTCCTTCAGGTCATGATACATCTTAGTTGATCCTGGATGGATGGAATATCTGGAATGATGGGCTTCTTCCATTATAATCTTTCTTAGTCCATTAATATCAGGCACACATAATCTATTTTTGCACTAAAGTACTCTATTTTGTGTAACGTCAAAGCCCTTTATCGTACCGTGACTCACCTTTTCCTTAAGCTGTTGTAGAACAGGATCCTCAAACTGTTTTCTTTCACCTTTATTACTAATGAAGATATTGTTGCATTATGTACAATAACCCCTTACTTTAGAGTTTCAAGAAGGTGACCAAACTAGCTAGTTGACATAGATCCTTAGCCACTCCTTGACTTACTATGGCCTGATTAGCAGTATTCATGATTGCCTTACTACTTAGAGCATCGGCTACGACATTTGGCTTCCCCAGATGGTATACTGTATCAACATCCAAATCCTTTATTATCTCTAGCCATCTTCACTGTCATAAATTTAGGTCTTTTTGCTTAAAAATGTATTGCAAACTCTATGATCAGTATATATGTCAACATGAACCCCATATAAATAGTTGTGCCATATTTTCAGAGCGAAGACAATCACTGCTAGCTCAATATCATGTGTTGGATAGTTTTTCTCATGTTGTCGTAGTTGTCTAGAGGCATAAGCAATTACCCTACCATGCTGTGTAAGTACACACCCTAAGCCAACTCTTGAAACATCGCAATACACTGCATACCCTTCGGTGCCTTCTAGAAGTATTAGCACAGGTGTAGAAGTTAGTCTACTTTTCAACTCTTGGAAGCTACTTTCACATGCATCATTCCATTGGAACTTGGTTGCCTTATGTGCCAACTTTGTTAGAGGTGCACAAATAGAAGAAAAACCTTCAACAAACCTCATGTAATAACCTGCCAACCGTATGAAGCTCTGAACTTTCGTGGGTGTTGTTGGTCTTGGCCAATCTTTCACAGCCTCTATCTTTTGTGAATCAACCCTTATTCCCTCATCGGACACAATATGACCCAGGAATGCCATTGATTTTAGACAAAATTAACATTTAGAAAACTTGGCGTTCGACTGTCGATTACAAAGAACTTGTAACACCCATCATAAGTGATTTGCATAGTCCTCTTCTCATCTTGAATATACCAAAATGTCATCTATAAATACTATTACCAACACATCCAAGAATGGTTTAAATACCCTATTCACCAGATCCATAAAAACTGCTGGTGCATTCGTAAGTTCAAATGACATAACAAGAAATTTAAAGTGACCATAGCGTGTTCTGAAAGCTATTTTGGGTATATCTTTCTCCTTCACCCTCACTTGGTGATAACCTGATCTCCAGTCAATTTTTGAAAAATATTTGGCACCCTATAACTGATCAAATAAATCATCAATCCTGGGGAGGGGGTATTTGTTCTTAATTGTCACCTATTCAATTGTCGATGTTTGATGCACATTCTCAAGGTGTTGTCCTTTTTACGTACAAATAACACTAGTGCACCCCAAGGAGACACACTAGGTCTTATTAAAACCTTCTCCAATAAGTCTTTTAACAGCTGTTTTAATTCACACAATTCTGCCGGGGCCATTCTATATGGAGGGATGGAAATAGGTTGAGTGCCTAAGAGTAAGTCAATACCATAATCTACTTCTCGTTCTGGAGGTAAACCTAGAAGCTCTTTAGGGAACACATCAACAAATTCACTCACTATTAGAACTGATTGAAAAGTTTGTGATTCTGCCTCCATATCCCTTACTCTAACTAAATGACATATATACCCCTTAGATATCATCTTTCTTTCCTTAAAATAAGAGATAAACTTACCCTTTGGCTCCCCAATATTTCCTTCCACTTCAAGAACTGCCTCATTTGGAAAGTAGCAATGCTCTCTCTTAGTTCGGCGATCCACGATGGCATAGTAAGAAGTTAACCAATCCATACCTATTATAACATCAAATTCCACCATTTCTAGCTCAATAAGGTCAGCCAATGTGCCACATTCACAAACAGTTACTACACAATCATAATAAATGCTTCTAGCCATAAAAGATTCACCGGTTGGTATGGACACTTCAAATGGTTTGTTCAATAATTTTGGTGTTCTCTTAAGCTTCCCAGCAACTAGTGGAGTGATGTACGATAATGTAGAACCAGGGTTAATTAATGCATATACATTATGTGTAAAGAAGTACAATGTACCTGTGACCACATCGGGTGGTGCTTCCAAATTTTGCCGACTCCCTAGAGCATAAGTATGATTCTGGACTCTGCTATAGCTAACTGCCCCTCTAACATCTCTACTACGACCTGTAGGTGCTTGCTGACCACTCCCTAAAGGAGGAACTAATGATGATGATGCAACATCTGATACAGTAGGTTATGTTATATCCCCCATACATCTCCTTCGAAAATCTCTCATCATATGTCCTGGCACACCACACCAATAACAAACATCTGTCCCAACACAGCATATACTTGAACGACTTCTTCCATACTATTTACAATGCAGTCTAGGAGTCATTTGCTGGCTTGCCGGATATTCTGTAGTCTGTGTACCTCGTACCTCACCTCGTTGACCAAACTGATTACTTCTAGACCCTTCAAGTTGTGGTGGAGCATTGGCTGTAGAGTAGGAGGATAATGTCCTAAGCGGTCTATTAGAAAACTAAGGCCTAAGCTCACTTTGGGATAGTGTAAACTGCCCCGTAGATCTGGCCTTTTTGGCTTTGCCCCTTTCCAACTCTTGTGTCCTACTTCTTTCCTCTGATCCTCCAATTTCTGTGCAAAAGCTTGCATCCTCGCTATATCCATGTCATTATTCAAGGAGGAAGTGGTACAGTCTCTGACCAGATACGTATCCAATCAATCTACATATCGATGAACTCTATCTGCCATAGTAGCAACAACATTAGGAGCATACCTGGCCAGGGAATTAAATTGAAGGCTATACTCCCTCAAGCTCATATTCCCTTAGTGGAGATTCAAGAACTGATCTGTATGGGCCTCTCAGATCTCTAATGGTAAGTAATGGCCAAGAAATTCCACCTTGAACTCTTTCTAAGTAGCTAGGGGAGCATCTATATCTTTGGATTGCTTCCACACTTCATACAACAATATAGCCACACCCTTCAATCTGTATGTTGCTAGCTCAATAGCTTTTGTGGCATTCACATGCACAATATCCATTGTGTGTTGAATCTAATCAATAAAGTCTTGTGGATCTTCATTAGGATCTGACCCAGTGAAGGATGTAGGGTCCAAATTATGAAAGTCGCGTATCCTCGTGCTAGCTGCCCTATTCGCACCACCTGCACCTATAACTGGGCCTTCTTGTCTTTGACCTTGGCCAATAACTATACGAGTCAATAGTTGGACTACATTTCTTAGATCCTGCATGGTAGCATCGACAGGTGGTTCTGGGGATTTTCACTGCTTCCTGGTTCATTAGTAGCAGGAGGAATTGGAGAGACTTATCTTGAGCCTCATTTCGTTGTCTCACCCGATTGGGTATACCAACTACCAGTTCTACTTCCCTACATTTACCTTTGTTTTTCATGGTTTCTACCATACTTGCTATACAAAACAATTTAAAGATCAGACATAATCGACCTATTACACTTGGCTCTATGTCACGATCTAAGGAATGAAAAGAAAGTGACAACTCCTAAATGCAACGTAGCCTTCTACTTATAAATGTGGTGCACAACACATCGATAAACACGATTCTACATAGACATGGCATTTTAGACTCCCTAGGATGACCCGCTCTGATATCACTTCTGTCACGCCCAAAGTCCCGTTAAGGCGGACTGGCACCCGTTGTCGATAAGGGTTTGGAGAACTAATCTATATCCATGTGCTTTCTAAATATATATAAGGGATTTCTACATTCAACATGCTTTAAAGAAAGTAAACAATAATAACAAACCAAAAGGAAATGCATATGACTAGGCCGTTGCGGCCATGTTCTAAAGTACGAGACGTGACCACACTTTAATTTACATAATCTACAAAGGCTCTAGATAAGGAAAAGTCTTATAAAGGTTGGGACAGGCCCCACCTAGACTAACTATATAATACAAAAATATAAGCTCTAGACACACAAAGCTCCGAAGCAACCTGGAGCTTGGTAACAGTAGCTGGATATCCTATACTCCTACTGGGGAGATCTACTAGCACCTATACTTGTAGCATGAAATGCAGGTCCACTGTAAGGGGCGTCAGTTAATATGTAAGGTAAGAAATACTGTATATGAAGTAAATACTTAAATGAAACTATGCACTGGTGTAGGATAAGAGACCACCTGCAGTTATATGGTGGGATCATATACTTTATGGTCTTTTTATTACTTTACCTTTGTTGTATAATCTGTGCACAATATGTAATACAAATAACTAGCTAATCAGTGGTAAATATATATCGGAATCAGCCCTAGCTGGGCTTTTCCATTCACCCTTGGGCTACTCCCATGATAGGATCGACCCTGGATAGGTGATCCTTCCACCCCTCGGGTTACCACCCATCAATAAGCAGTATACTTTACCTTTCAATTACCTTTAAGATGATTCTTTTGGTGGTCAAAATATTGGAGTTGTAGGACTGGAGATGTAGCATGTCACATGTAAATAATCATGGAAGATAATATGACAATGAAAAGAGTACGTTACACAAATAATGAAATGCGTATGAGATGAAACAACTCGTGAACTTTATTTAGCAACAAGAATCCATGTAACTTGGTATCCACATATGTATGCAGATTTGAAGGTGACTATGTATGGGAGCATATGAACATGTGAAAGAGTGGAGACATGGTGACTAGTTGTATTGGAGTTGGTAAGTGCCTTTATGTGCCAAGGAGGGATCTATGTTTCATGCCAAATAATATAAAATCGAGTAGCCTTACATACCTCGTTGTATAACCTCGTTATTACCTCGGAGTGACCACTTTTTCCCCCAAATAATAACCTACAATATATTATGCAATAAGACTAGTTTTAGCAGCAAAGAAACACTTCTTGGCATCCCAATATCATAAAAACTAACACCCGAGCAGCAAGCTTATAATTAGCGACCCAAAGGCATTCCTTCAACCTTTTCACTTATAATTGTATTTTCTAACAACCATTTTTATGTACATGTCATATACATCTTTTTTTATACCCTTAACAGTCTTACAAAAACTCACAAGGCACAACACGTAACAATATACACTGCATACAAGTAGGCAGCATAACATTACGTCCCTTTGCTACATTACGACGTCAACAACTCCAAACCTTTACCAACTTCAACCAAATTGTTCCCACAATATTTATACTTAAAAAAGTCCTAAACCAGTTCAAAAACATTCCACAAGATAGGTGGAGGATGTGAGACCATAGTCCTCAATCAATCAGTCCACAATTTCTAGAAACAACACACTTAGGATAACACGTTAAACCTCGATTGTTTACGTATAACCAAATAGTGCAGCAAACTTTATACATCTTTATAGAACTGAAACCAATTAACAGAAGCAACCTTATTTTATGATCAATCCCACCAAGAAGAGAAAAGTTCCCAAATAAACAAGAAAAGTACACAGCAACCCTTGGAACATATGCTGTCCAAAAGTTTCAGCATATACCTAACCAACATAGTCTCTTGTTTTTTCATAACAAAACCATACTAAACACATAAGGAAACTTTCTTACCATTACTTTCAAGGTGTAAGGCTTCTCCAAGAACCCTAAAAGTCTCCTTGTGGCTGCTTTGCAAGGCTAAAAAAGAGTAGAGAGAAAGCTTGTGAAAGCTGATGTTTTTTCCAAGTTAGGAATGATTTAAAGGTGCTACTTGTAAGACCTTTTCAAAGGAGCCTTTGGCTAACTTTCTCTTGAATATTTCGCCTTATTTTATCAAGTTATTAAGGTACCATTTTGCCGCTTTCACTTGGGCCTTAATGGGTTGCAAATTGATGGGCCTTTGCTGCCCATTTTCCCCCTTTCCCTTTGGTTAGTTGGGTCTAAATTATCAAATGAATTGTAATGGGATTGGGCTCTTTTTCTATTTTTCTTGGACTAAAAATATTGTCCATTTACAAAACTACAACATGGGCCAAAATTACTTCCTTAACTTGGAGTTTATTCTTTATCGGACTTGGACAAATTCGGCGTTAAGCCCCGTCTCCGTCTAGCTAGCAAGTTTAAGCAAAGCAAGTAGGTGACTCACTTGCTAGCTTCCTAAGTCCTACAAGCACCTCAATTCTCTCACATTGTTTAGGGCCGTGATCTCCTCAATTTGACATAAAACTTGTATACACTCGATCCTCGTAAGCGTTAGACGCACATATCACCCTCTAAAATGAGATTCAAACACTTATAAAAATGGACTCTAATTTGACCAAATCATATCATGTTTCATTTGCATATAACTAGTACATGAAAGATGTGGGGTGTTACATAATCTTAGTTTAATAAATTTGAAGAGTGAGTTATTAAAGTTGGATAACGTTATTATAACCAAAAGTGTTTTAAACATTAAGACATAAAGATTTTAGTCTACTATTAATAACTTGGAGTTGAGTGGAGATTGAAGGATCTAAGTTTTCCACATAATGTAACTATATTAGTTAGTGTAAATAATGCTCGATCAAGATTCATAAAAAAAAAAAATGTTTCATACAGAATTGTTTGACCTTATTCAGATTCAGATGATTTGTTTTATGAGTTCACATCTTTTTTTAAATCATTTTGGATAAATAATTAAGTACCAGTGTTTCTTTTGTTAGAGTGACATATGAAGTTTTGTTAGTTTATTTATTTTGATGGCGAGACAAGCAAGAGGGTTTCATTTTTATCTCTAAATTCATTGTGAGAGAGAAATTGCTCTATTTCTATGTTTTAACTTAGAGAAAATTAGTAAGAATTTTCGTAGGACGAATCAATAATTTATGATAAGTTTTGGAAGATTGCTGGCAGTATATACACACTAATAAAAAGTAAAATAGTTTTAATGAATTTTCAATAAATCAAAGAAGTACAGTAATAAGCATTTTTTAAAAAATACTCAAAAGAATGTATGTTCAAAATTATGTCAAGCCACATATAAGAGAATAAAGAAATTGTGCTAAAACTATGGGACACGACGGGTGCATAATACCTTTCTCTCGGTCAACATAATTCCTTACCTGAATTTCTATTTTGTAGAACAATAAGATAAATAGTCAACTTTCTTTTGATTAGGGATCTAAATAAGGTGACTTGGAACATCAAAATTCAATTTGGAATGGCGACTGTGTGTTAAGAAATAATTCCTTTTCAAATTGTCACTTTAACCAGAAAAAACTTTTTTTTTTTTCCAAAAATTTGTTCTTTTAAGAGTGGGTTGGGTGAGACAATAGTGTATGAAACTCCCAAAGTGATACATTTCGCCTTTGTCACTCTTTAAAATGATTATCTATAGTTACTCACTGGTATTTGTCTTTGAATGATACAAGAACGTGTAAGTGATTCTTTAGAGATTGCTTTTTTCACCAAGAGGGAATAGAGAAGAAAAATGATTCTCTTTTCTACTTGAAAAATTATGAATTTGATATGCCAAGTTGTACAAGATCCTCAAATTGAGTTATTTTTTCTTTTAAAGATAAGTGGGAAAAGATTGAAACTCAGGTCGCAGATATCATAAAATCATATTATCACATGTAATATAGACAAAGATCATATTGATGGTGAGATTGAAGAGATGAATAAACAAATAGAAGAATTAGAGGATAAACTATCTCTAGCTACTTTGTGAAAGGATGCTAAGGATCGTGAAATTGATGGGTTAAGGTCTAAGCTTATATATAATCAGGTAGACACGACGAAGGCACATATTGAGTTTGACAATCTTGGTAATAAACCTCTATGAAAATATTGTTGATGGTTTTTCTATAAGCATGGACTATTGCATGAATGATATATAATCACCAGTAACGTATTTAAGTAGGTGTTTTGTAAAGATGGTAAACATATACCATCAATTTGCACAAACTGGCAACAATTTAAGTAGGTGTTCACAGGCAAGACTGTCATATTCATTTTTTGCCTTCTTTTTGTCTATTTTCATAACCATAAGCCTAGACCTTAAACCATAAATTTCATGGGCCTTAGCATTCTTCCTCAATGTAGACAGGTGTAGTTTATTCTATAAATTTGCTATTTTTTATTGATCTCTTCAATCCCTTAATCAATATGTTCTTTGCCCATGTTATGTGTGATTAATTTGACTATCAATATTAGCAACCTGAGTTTCAATCATTTCATGGTTACCCTTTCATCAACAATAGCTCAATTAGACAATTTTTTATAACCTGGAACATCCAATCCCTCATTTTTCGAGAAGTAAAAGGATTTTTTTCCTCTCTTAGTGAAAGCACTTCCAATATCACTTAAATGTACTAGAAACCTTTTAAAGACTAATACCAATGAACAACTATAAGTAATAATTCTAAAGAGAATAGATCTAACATAAAAAAAAAAAAGTTAATTAACTATTGTATATCTTAAAAATATCGAAGAATAGATTGTTTGCAAAAATGTTTAAGCCCTATATTAAATTTTATTTGGTTACCACTGATTTGTTTGAGCCACCTCTATTATTTGGCTTCATATGATGATTGAACAAAAAAAATTTAATAAATAAGACGAGATCAACAAAATACTATTAGGGCAAACTTTGGTTTGAACAATTGACTCTCAACTAAATTTTTATGGCAACAACCACAATAATTCTACAAAATAAAAAACAATAATGATATAACATAAAAAAAAAGAGAAAAGAGCAAATATCAAAGCATAATAGAAATTGAAAAAAGAAATAAATCAAAGCAAGAAAAATTTATTTTCGATTTTATCATAGAGACATAAAAAGAATAGTTTTATGACATTTTTGAAAATTGAAAACATTAATAAAATTCAAGTAAAAACATTACCATTTTCAAGTATTTCAGATGCATCCTACAACAATGATAAATTCTCTCACATCAAAAATCCACGTGAAAAATGAAAACAAATGATAAAGTTGAATCTGATTATGATTAATCAAATGAATAAAATAAAATTGATCGAAAAAATTATATATATACACACACATAAAAAGAATTCTCATTCTCAACCTGAGACCTCATATATGAGAGAGTAGGCAAATACAAATAAATAAGTACAAATAAAATTATTCCTTCTGAATCTAATACGCTAAGTTTGAAATCATCTACCATTGATAGAAATTTCTTACTTGGTCTAAATTAAGTAAATAAGCAAAGCAAAAGCTTGTGCAAGGGGTAATTTTACATCCATCAAAAAAGAGATATAAAGGATAGCAAAAGGTGAGAGCAGAACCAGGTTTGACATGGAGATGCAAGGAGCAAGCTGGATCTTTAAGAGAAGTTTCTCTTTTCTACTTCAATGAAGGGCTGGAACGAGTTAGAGGGAATACTCGGAAAATGGTCAGGGTCAAATGGAGAATTAAGGATACTCACAGATCGAGTCTGTTGGAGATGTTGGTCTACTTCTATCAATGGAACGCTGTAGTAGCTCACAATTACACAGCGAATGGAACACTAAAGAAAAAGAATGATCAACAAGCACTCAAATCGAAGAAGACTATTGATGGAGGGTTATACTTATAGGGATATCTTGTAGACAACATCGATGTTGGAAAACAAATGGTGGAAGTTGATTACCCAAAGATGGAGAAGGATGAAGTAGCCATTGAAAGCATCTGGAAACATTTTGAAAGTGGACAGACAGAAAATGAAAAGGGAAGGACAGATGGGACTAGAAAACTCTATATTGTAGGGTCTAAGTGCAAAATTCGGATGGGCTTGGGCCTCCGAATTCCTTAATATATTATGGACACAGTTTGAAGAGTTAGTTCATTAGTAAAATGGGTCAAGAGCCCAAATCTTAATTTTAAAAAAATAGTAAATAGATAAAAAAAAAGCTTCCTTTTATTACACTTTAAACTACATAAATAAGTTTAAGATTTATCATACACAAATTCAAGTTATTGTAAACAAATTAAGCATTCATTTGTCACTACAACCAAACACTTTTGGTAAGGAAATAAATTTTTCATTGGCATCGACGGTTGGAAAACCATTGCATGCTTATATGGAAAAATAAACCAAACAAGCCCTAGTTGTGCAAGGGTGAAAGTAGAAGTGAATCTACTGGAGGAATTTCCTAAACGAATAAAGATTGGCATGAAGAAGATGGATGAGGATATTTTTGAAAAATGGATAAGAATAAGTTATGATTATCCCCTAAAGTATTGGAAAACATGTTTGATATATGGAAATAATGAGGAGCATTTCAATCGGAAGCATCCAGAGTTATATCCAAAGACATAAAAGAACAACAAAGTTTATCTCAACGTAATGGAAAAGTAAATGAGCTGAAGCAAGGAGTAAGGGTTTACCATGCTAAGCACAGATGTACGATGGGAAAAGCTAGGGGCGTTAAAAACAAAATCGTATTAGATAAGCCAATTACAAAATTGGCTTATTAGTATTGAGTTACTAAATAAATGATTGAAGAGTGGATTAAAATTTTATATTTAATGGATGATGTGCTGTCAAAATATAGTACATTTGATTTCTAAAACCTTAGATTTTGTGTAATTCTTGCGATTTTTATTGATTTTTGCGTTTATTTTTGTAGTAAATACAGGTTGGCCAAATTTTGGGAGAAGTTGCAGATTTTGCGATTTTTAGGTCATTTGGGGCCCTCTACAAGTCGTAGAGGTGATCTTGTAAAGAAAAGTCTAAAAAGTTGGAGTTCAGCTATACGAACTGCAGGTACGAGTTGTAGTCCCTTCTAAGAGTTGTAAAGGGGGGGTATCATACCAAGTTTTAGTGTTAACTAGATTTGGACAAAGATATGCAAATGTAGGCTACGAGAAGGCACTTCGAGTTGTAGACCAGACTACAACTCATAGAGATGTATCATAGCAGTGATGTCCAAAATGTAGATGATGACCACGAGAGCCCAATTACGACTCATAGGGCACACTATGAGTCGTAAGTGTGAGCCGTAGCAGATGCCGAGCAGTTTTTCTAATTAATTTAGGGACTTTTTTGTAAATATTATAAATAGTATATTTTAGGGTTCTTGTAGTAGTTTTTTCAGTTTTTGAAGTTCTTTTACACAAAGAGATTTGAGTGAGCACAAAAATTAAAGAGTAGATTCTTAGTATTTATCTTTGGAGACTCAAATTTGGAGATTAGATTCACTAGTGAATTAAATACATCTTTCAATCTTATGATTCTAAATACAAGTGGGTTTTATTGTTCTTCAATCTTCTTCGGTAAGAAATCTACCATGTCTTCTTTATTCATTGTTGATTTATATGCCCAAGTCATGAGTGGCTAAACCAACAACTTGGGATTGTGGGAACCATCAGAAGCTAACTTAGAAAATCCGGATTATTTGCACTTATTGAGTTGTGTATTTGCATGTATTAGCTATTTCCCTTCATTTTGCATGTTGTTTAATGGTGTCCAGCATTAAAGTTTGCCTAGTGTCATGACCCTGGTTCAGATAGTGATAAATAGGGAAAGGGAATAGGTAATAGGATTCGATGATGTGTTCTCATCTAATCAACCGAACCTGGCTAAGGAGAGGTTGACTGGACAATAGGTAATGGTTAGTTTGGCACACTATGGAGGTTAGCCAAGCCCCATAGTGATATTCGGCCTTCACCTTTAGAAGAGGGCTAGAAGAACCTAGATTATCATCCTACATGCAATGTCCCAATTGAGGTTGTGTTATCCGTGGTGATGAAGTTAGTGAATCATGGGGAACACAATTACCCAAGTTGATCTCCAATTTGATTATCCCTTCTTTTTATTAGTATAGTTTAATTTTCTATAAATCATTGCAAAACCGCCGCCCCCCCCTCAGCTTTGAGAATTAAGTTACTGAATATTTGAATTGATTATTGGTGAACCAAGTTGTAAAAGTCTCGTATTCCCTGTGAGATTCGATCCTAACCTTGGTTAAGTTTTTACTTTGACAATAAATTTAACATTGAAATATAGGTGTACCTTAGGGGTGACATCAAGAAAAATAGCGTTGTTCCCGGTGAATACGGCGAGACATTGATTTGGATTCACTTATGGTTCAATTCAAGTGTTAATTTCTTATTTCTCTTGTATTTTATTTTTGTTTCTTTTTTTGGTTGTTTAGTTATATTTTGCAGGATATACTAGGTTTTGTATGCCTAATACAACGAGCCAAGGCATACCTTTAGCTCCACTTGACTTTGAGATCCAACGTGTTTGAAATTACCCCAAACAACGCCCAAAAATGTGCCTCGAAAGTGTCAGAATTTGTAATTTCCCTATATATTAAAATTTGTGCGTGATATCGAAAATTCAACTTTATATTCTTGTTCAAGGGGTCCAAAATTAGGGGGAAAGAGTCTAACACCGATTTTAGAGCAACCGTATCAAAATTTGAAATTCCCAAAATGTAAATTCTAAAGAGCTTTTCGCCACTGGCGCGACATGCCAAGGGCGCGCACTAGTGTTAAGTTTTGCCTAGTTTGGACTTCGGCCCTAGACTTTTAAGTCTTGGGCTTAAGTGTTCCTAAACATGAAAATGTCTACACTTAATCAGTTTTCATCCTCATATCATTCTAAACATTCCCCAATACTCATTCAAACACTTAGTCAATAATTTATCTCCCAAACTCAAGACTCAAAACCCTCTCTGGATCTAAGGATATCCTCTCAAGCTACAAGTCTCCATCTCCAATATTCATCAAGCTCATCTCCAAAGTTAAGGTATGTGGGTTTCTTTTATGGGTTCCTTTCACCCAAGCTCCTTTATTCAAAATTATATTATTCAAAGTTTTTTTATTCATGGGTATTATTCATTGTGAAATTCACTACACACTATGTTGGGTTTATGAATTTGTGACTGTTTTACTATGTTTGGAGCTATGAATCTAAGGTCTATGATGAGAATTGATGAAAGGTCCTGATGTATATTGTTTGAGGGTGCTACCAAGTATGTATTGATGGCTTTACACTGATTTTTCTAGAATATTTCACTCTTGAATTGCATGGTTTTACACTAGCATTACACATCCTCTAAGTTTTTGATAAAAATGTCTGGTTATGGATTCTTGAGGAATTGAAGGTCCAACGTATGTCTTATGATTTGAATGACTATATGATGATGAGATGATAATGAATGATGGGATGATGATTATAAGGAATGTATATGTATGATGATGAAAGGACTGTGTGTGTGT
>JAPFFP010000070.1:7960678-8000367 GCA_026153255.1 Solanum medicagineum
TATGCAAGTTGAATGATTTACAAGCATGTTTTACTTCAAGCATTAATCATGCATGCCATATTGAGATTATACTTATCCATTGCTTATGATTATGAATTTTAACAATATTGGCTTCTGTCTTGTTGCATTGCATTTTACATACTTAGTACATTCAAACGTACTAATGCATACTCTATGCCTACATGATATTACCATGTAGGGACTGGAGCACCTTTTGATCATCCTCCACATGGCTAGTTCGGTACTTCGGAGATAAAGCATTGGTGAGTCCTCAAGTCAGAGGACACTATCTTCATTACTCTTGTTATTTCGAGACTTTATTGTGTTGAACACTTGTTACTATGAGGGTGAGCCTGGAAAGTGTCTTGGTGTAACACCCCAGATTTTACATGTACTAGTACTATATAAATAAAACATGATATGGTCTGGTCAAATTAGTGCCAATTTTTAAAAGTGCTTGAATTTCGGGTTAATGATCGATATGTGCATCTAACGCTTAAGAGGGTCGAGTGTATACATGTTTTGTGTTGAATTGAGGAGATCATGACCCTAAATAAAGTGAGAGAATTGAGGTGCTTGTAGGACTTAAGAAGCTAGCAGGTGAGTCATCTGCTTGCTTAGCTTAAATTTGCGAGCTAAACGGACGCGAGGCCCGACGTCCAGTTTGTCCAAGTCCGATCATGAATAGTTCGTTTTAAGGGGGTAACTTTAGCCCATGTTTTAGCATAATAAATGGACCTTATTTTCAGTCCAACAAGAATGTAAAAAGGGCCCAAGTACATCACAATCCACTTGACTATTTGGGCCAAAACTAACTAAGAAGAATTTGGAGAATGGGCAGCCAAGGTCCATCAACTTTAAGACCCATTTAGGCCCAAGTGTAAGGGCCAAGCTGCTGCATCAAAAGGGTTATTGACAGGTGTCAATATGTGGTCTAAAGTACAAGAGAAAGTCGGCCAAAAAAGTCTTTAAAAATGGCTCAAAATCAGCCCCTTAAGTCATTCCACTTGAAACAATTTTTCAGCTTTTCTAAAGACTCTTGTCTTCTCTTTACTTCACTTTACAAAGCAACTAATACAACACTCTAGGGTTCTTGAAGGAAACCTGAATCTTGAAGGCAAAGGTACGTAATCATAGCTGTGTATTTAGTATGGTTTCTTCATGAAAAACAAGAAGTATATGATAGTATGTTGTGCTGGAAATTTGGACAGCGTGTGTCCTAAGAATTGTTGTTAACTTTTCTTGTTATTTAAGAGGACTTTTTCTTCTTGGTTAGCTGAATTATGAAGTAATACTTAAGTTTTTAGCAAGGTATAGTTTGTTTGTCGTGTAATTAAGCTGCTGCACCACTTTTACAGTCCGCAAAGATGAGTTATTGTACGACGTCGTACTTGTACTCTTAAAAGAAACTTGTGAGCTGATAATTGTAATATGTTGTTCCACGGCCTTCACCTGCTTTGGAACTATTTGTGGACTATATTAAGACTGGTTTTATGTGTAAAAAATGTTGGATACAATTTAATCAAAGTAAAAATAGGTTTGGGATTGTTGACGTCGAAGTGTGCAGAAGGGATGTAATGTTATGCCGCCTGTTTGTATGTTGTGAAGAATTGTTATGTGTTGTGCCTTGTGGGCTGTTGTAAGACTTCTAAGAGTCTGAAATAAGATGTATATGACATATACATAAGAATGGTTGTTAGAAAATACGATTATAAGTGAAAAGGTTGAAGAAATGCCTTTGCGTCGCTAATTAAAAGTTTGCTGCCCGGGTGTTAGTTTTTATGATATTGGGCTACCAAGAAGTGTTTCGTCGCTGCTAATACTAGTCTTATTGCCTAATATACTGTAGATAAATATTATAGGGAAAACGTAGGCACTCCAAGGTAGTAACGAGGTCATACAACGAGGTATGTAAGGCTACTTGATTCCGTATTATTTGGCATGAAGCATAGATCCCTTCTTGGCACATAAAGACACTTACCAACTCCGACACAACTAGTAACCGTGTCTCAAATCTTTCAAATGTTCACATGCTCCCATACATAGTCACTTGCAAACCTGCATACATACTTGGATTCCAAGATACACACGTTCGTTCTACTAAATAAAGTTCATGTGTTGTTCTACCTCTTATGCATTTTATTATTTGTGTGTCATATTGTCTTGTATGATTATCTATATGTCACATGCTATATATACAGTCTTATAGTTTCAATATTGTGACCACCAAAAGAATCATCTCAGAAGTAATTGAAAGGTAAAGTATATTGCTTATTGATGGGTGGTAGCCCGAGGAGTGGAAGAATCACCTAGCCAGGGACTATCCTATCACGGGGGTAGCCCGAGGGGTTAAGGAAGAGCCTAGCTAGGGACAATCTTGATATAGATTTACCATTGATCAGTTGGTCATTTGTATTACATACTGTGCACAGATTATACAGTAAAGGTAAAGTAATATAAAGAACATAAAATACATGATCCCACAGTATAACTAAAGGTGATCTCTTAACCTACACCAGTGCATAGTTTCATTTGAGTTGTTACTTCATATATAGTATTTCCTGCCTTACATATTCAGTACATTATCTCGTACTGATGTCCCTTACGGGGGACCTGCATTTCATGTTGCAGGTACAGGTGCTAGTAGATCTCCCCAGTAGAGTACAGGATATCCATCTGCTGTTACCAAGCTCCAAGTTGCTTTGGAGCTTTGTATGTGTCTAGAGCTTATATGTTTGTATTGTACAGTTAATCGAGGCGGGGCCTGTCCCGACCCTTATCAGATACTTTTCCTTATCTAGAGGCTTTGTAGACTATGTGAATAAAAGTGTGATCAAGTCTCACACCTTAGACACCGTGGCCCCGGCCGAGCCATATGCATTTCCTTTTGGCTTGTTATTACTGTTTACTTTCTTAAGGGCACATTAGAGGTAGAAATCCCTTATAATACCTATAGAAAATGTATAGAAATAGGTTGGTTCTCCCGAGCCTTATTGGTAACGGGTGCCAGTCCGCCTTAATGAGACTTGGGGCATGACACTTGGCCCCCACTCCATTCTATGTTAGAGGTGTTGTTGAATATTATGATGTGTTTATGCTATGAGTTTGACTCTTAGATGCTTTTATGATTATCAAAGACTTCCCTTAGTCCCGCTTTCACTTTTTATTATATCTCTTGGTATTGTTATTTTTCTTTCGTGACCAAGGATATGTGATTGATATGCTAAGAGGTTTTTTTGGGGTCCCTCTAGGTTCCCATTCGTCATGTCACATCTAGGCACTAGGCTTGGGTTATGACACATTTCATGTATGCATGATCATAAAATTGTTTTTGAATGATGTTTGATGCATAAGTTTGATGATTTTATGAAAATAATGATTAAGTTGCATTTTTCCATATATGTTATGACTATGACTATTTTCTATTCCATTCAAGAGTATTCCTATCTTAGTCGTGGATGAATGATCCCAAGGGGGAGATATTGTAACAACCCTCATGTTGAATGACCTTGAAATTGAAAGGTTGAAGCATTTTAAGACTGATTTGATTATACGAGACAACCCACGCTCGTGAATTAGATCACGGGTCTTAGGAAGATCTCATGGATTAAGTCCAAAAAAGTTGAAATTTCTTATGTTTCTAGAAATGGTTCCACGATTAACAAGATGGATCATCAACAGAACTATGACCCATGGATGGCATTGTTAAAGTGACCTCTGAAGAATAGAAATTTTTCTAAGTATAGGGAGTTCTCACGAAGGGACTTACATCCATGAAAGTAATAATGGGTCGTCCTGTGTGTTCGTGGTTTGAAAAATGTAACTTCCAATAACTCAACTTTGTGGCACAAGTTCTACGAGCCAAAGCACGAGGCGTAGGTGGAACCACAGCCTGTGGACGAGGTCTCATGGATAGCTCCGACGAATCTTAATGAAGGGCTTTTTGGACATTTTTAATTTGTTCAACTCCTAAATTATGTTGTTTTGGCCCTCCTAACTACCTAAACTGACCTAATTCCCATAAATTCTATTTCTAATCTATTCTAAAACATTCATTCTCATAATTCTCTCAAAGACTCTCAATTTTCTATGTCTAATATAAGGATTCCATTGAAGCTAGGGCTCCAAGTTTTGCTGAGGATTTCAAGCTTTTTCTATAAGGATTCTCTCTTGAAGAATGTAGGGCATCATTTATGAATTAGTTTCATCCTTCAAGCCCAAATCCAAAACCTTCTTTTTATCAAAGTCTCGTGATGAATTCTTATGGAATTTTATGAGTCAATTCCAAATGCATTGATTATGATTCCTACATGATGATTATACTTATTTATGCATGAATTATGAAGAATTACATGATTTCTATGATTTTCAAGTAAAGGTATATGATTTCAACATGTATGCTTCGGGCTTGATGAATTAATATGGGTTCTTTTACTAATGATCCAAAGTGATTTCAACTACATGTTTCATCTATGAATTTCATTAAATTGCATAATTTTTCTTGATTACTCATGAACCCACACTTAGCCCTAGCATCCTATAATAAAGTTATGATTTTTCATGACTATGATATCAAGTATGTAAAAGCATGTTATAATGACAATGATGACGATGTTATGATGATAATGATGCCACAATGATGAAGGTGATTAAGATCCTGATGTTTCATGATGATATTGAGAAGGTGGGAAGACCCACACTATATGAAAAGCTAAGTAAATGGTCTATTCCTATGATATGAGATGTTTTCATGAAAGATTATGATGACTATTTTACAAACTATGAAAGTATGATTTTGATGAAGTATGAATTATGTTGAAAGCTATATACACATGATTTATGTATTATGTGGAATATGACTTAGCACCGAGAGGGCTTTGGTAGATTTCATTGTCCCATAACTACGTGACATTATAGGACTGTTGTTCTTGTTTATATTCCTTAAAGGTGCGCTAATAGATCCATAAAGATTTAGATGGACACTTACCCTGCTAGGATAGATCCCAAATGGTGGGGCCAAATGACTGGTTCCCACTATGCTAGGATAGAGCCTACAGGATGAGGATTGACTCTACCTTGGTAAAGTAGACTCCTATTTGCTTGGGATAGAGAGAACATCAAAATTCCATGTAAATAGTCCACGTGGTCTTATTTGTCGATTATGATCTTATTCCCACAATTTATGTTAGGATTATGAAAGGATTTTGATGATGCTTCTTCTCATGGTTTTAAACTTGCATTGCTCATACATATTGTGTCGTAGCTTTATTGATTATGATTTTGCATATTGATATTGTCGTGATGTTCTTTGATTTATGGAATACGTACATACTTAGTACATGTCATGTACTAACGCATATTTCTTTGCCTACATAATCTAACCATTTAAGGACGGATGATGAGGCAACTATTCAATTTTGTGGCTAGATTCAGAGTGAGCTTGAAGACTTGTTGGTGAGTTCCCATGCTTCGAGAACAAGCCCTTCTATTGAGACTCTATTACTTTTCTTTGATGTAGTATGTCTTGAGGGTGAGCTAGTAAGCTATGTTCTAGACCGCCAAGATCTTATGACGTAAAGGCAAGTTTTGGGCACTATGATTTGATGTAAATTTCCCCTAAAGGGGAAAACTATGATTTGATATTGACACATTCTTCTTGCCTATTCTCTTATGTTATGCTTAATTTATTTTATGAATGCTTGTGAGACTTGGATTGGATGTCATCGAATGTCACATTCACCGTATTACGACTACGCCCTACGTTCAGATCATGACACACACTTATGACCTAGCTTGAGTAATGAAAAAGTAATCAAGTATGGAAGTCAAGAATAAGATAAGTATATTGGCATCCTCCTTCTAATCTAAGCACATAAATATAATCAAATAACATTAGCAAACCATAATAAGCTTGGCAAGTATAAACAGTAGACAAGATCGGTGCCGGGCCACCATAAGCTTAAAAGGAGTCAATGTAGTCTATATACCCCTACTAATAGTTCTCTAGCCCCATAAGAAGTCATATAGCCCTCTTAGACAATAATATAGCTCTATAGGCAGTGCCTATTAGGCATTAATAAAGCCTCGTAGTCAACTCATAACTCTTTAAGCAACAACATAGCCTCGAAGGCAACAACACATAGCCTTTTTAGCATCACTATTTATAGCAACTCTAGCCCTCTTAGGAAAATTTCACATTTCTGTATCTTACCATAATAGCCCAAAGGGCAACAATAACAATTTAATAGGTTTAAAGATGAGAAATTTAGCTGTGCATAAGGCCAATACTAACAAAATAAGAATCATAATAATAGAAAATTATAAATACTCGAGAAGTCAACAACCAACAACCATGGTTAAAGTTTATCAATTATAACAACAATCTTCTTGTATTTCTCCTACGTTTTAAGGGAACCTGCTAAAAGAAGGAAAGAGCTTTAACACACTTTTTTCAATGAATTCAAGTAGTCTATCATCTCCTACTCTATTAACCCCCCCCCCCCCCCGGCACCACTTAAATACTATAACAAAGTTGGACCACAATCAACATACAAGAATAGAAAGTACCATGATAATCTGCTGAATGATACAAATTCCTATCACAAATGAAATGTTGCGACTTATAGAAGTTAGAAGTAGTGAAAGAAGGGACTTACTTTAATACTGAGCTTGTAATACTACTCAAGATCCCTCAACGCAGCAAAACCCCTGTTTCTAAAACCACCATGAAGTTAGATCGTGCAATCCACAAAGAAAACAATATCAAAATTACAAGCTCAACATAGAGCAATTTTTGTTAAAAATCCAAGATGAGATTATCAATGTATAGAAATGGTTAAGGGTGTAAAGTTCTAATTTTGTTGGACCTGAATGAACTAAAAGTGAACTAAATTGAAGAAGCTAGGATCCTATAACCTTCTACCAACCTAGGGGCCCATTAGCCGCCTTTGTTGCACAGAAGCAACAAAAATTTAAGTCTATATTAACAATGAAACAAATTGTTAGTTTATCCAAAATTCATAGAAATCTTTAAAATGAAACTTGCGATAACTTCTGTCAGCTTTTATTTCACAACCCACTTAACTTAAAAACTTAAAATATGAAGCTTGAACATTTAAAATGGGGAATGCTGTGTAATCCTTAATTTATTAATCACTCTTTGTCTTACCTCGAAGATACAGGTAAATTTAGAGATTTTCAAAAGCTGAGTATTATAGTTTTAACTAAATTTTAATTATTCTTTTTGTGTATCTATTTCGTAATGATAAATATCATGGAACATGATGAAAATGCCCTTAACGTGTTAAAAATGTGTCAGGAATACCCTTTTTCCATCTATTGGATCAAATTTGTCCCTCCTTCTACCTATTGGGTCAAAAGTACCCATACCATATTAGAAATGGTTCAAACGGTCCTCCTTCCACCCACCTATTGTATAAAAAATGCTCTTAACCTATTAGAAATGGTTCAAATTTTCCCTTTCTTCTACATATTAGATAAAAAAAATTTCATCCAATGAATTAGAAATGACTCAAAAATATTTTTTGATTCTAATTTTGTATGTCAATAATTTTTTGTTGTTATTTAGTTTTCTTTTGATTTGTATTTTTTATAAAATTCTTGCTTGTTTGTCTAAATATTTATTGTATAGAAGTATTTGCTTTAAATAAAATATATGAACTAACATGTGAATTAATCCGGACGTATGTTGTATAGAAATATTATCTTAGCCATTTAGAAAGAGGAATTTCACTATGTATGGCCATAAAATGATAATTTTTGTTGAACTGTTTTTGAGTTTAAATCTAGTAGCAATTAACAGAACACATATAAAAATCTGTAATTTTAAATGACTAAAATTGTTAGGTAATGGAAACAACCATTAACTAAGATGCTAATAGAAGTAAAATGAATTAAAAAAGTTGAGTTTTAATTTATCCAAATTTTGAATGCCCAAAAAAATTTTTTTTTAAATATTAAATCTATTAATAAAATATATTGAGATTACACGAAAAGTGGGCATATTAAATAGTATTTAATAGTTGATAAACATATTTTTAGGCAGAAAGAAGTCAAATTTGAACCACTTTTAATAGCTTAAGGATATTTTTATCTAACAGGTGGAAGGAAAGCATTTTTAAATCATTTCTACACGTTAAGAGTATTTATTTATCCGATAAGTGGAAGAAGGACACTTTTGAACCATTTTTTATACGTTAACGATATTTTTGGACCTTTTTTGAAAAAAAAATATTAAGTGAATTGTTACTTTTTAATTTTTTTTACTGACTCGG
The DNA here is from genome assembly GCA_026153255.1 of Solanum medicagineum. Taxonomy (NCBI): domain Eukaryota; kingdom Viridiplantae; phylum Streptophyta; class Magnoliopsida; order Solanales; family Solanaceae; genus Solanum; species Solanum medicagineum. The sequence goes on from JAPFFP010000070.1 coordinate 7,968,973, forward strand.
CATCCTAAATTAATACTAAATAAAATAAGGATCTTCATATATTCTAAATAAATTCATGCATTAACTTGGGATGTCTAGCCAATTCATAGTTATATTGTTTAAAACAACAAAGTAATTATGTTGTTTACTAATCATCATATAAAATAGGATAAATGAAGAAAGTACCAACTAAATAACATTAAACCCTATTAAACAACACACTTAAACCTTAAACCCTATAAAAATAAGTGTTGGATTCTTACATACCACACTAAATTAGGGCGTTATATGTCTCCATTGACCTAAACAGCGGTCAAGGCATAGCCCGTTTACAGAAGACACAGAGCACTAATTTAGTGCACATTGTCTTAGGAGTTAAACATGAGGGATTGGGCTAAGTTAATCTATTAGTGTGTGAATGGGAAAAGAGTCTATATAGCCCAGAAAGGAGGTAACAAGAGTTGATCAGAAATTTCATTACAGATTGTCTTAAGATGATCCTCTATATATTTTTAGTTGCGCAGCTAAAATGGCAAGGATGATGCATGTCGACAAGATTTTCTTATTTTAAATATACCTTTTTGTACTTGAAACAAGTAAAATAAATTTGGGAACGTCATTAGAGTAGCATATTGTTTTACTACTAGTCAGTCATAGGTGAAAGCTAAAATGCTTAGTCTCATCACTGCGACTAAGGGAGAATGATGCATCCACAACTTTACCCCCATAAGTAGCAGTAACTTTGTATTCACCAAGGAAGCCATAGAAGCTGTAACAGCCATGCTCATCTGTTTGGCCCTTGAGGACCCCCGCATCCCATCCCTTAAGAAGCTTGTCCCCTACATCACCAGTTGGTAGGTTATTTAAGTCGGGATCTGTAAGACATTCTGTAACATCTGTTTTTCCTAATGGCACACCATAGCATTATCCCATCCACTGCTGGATGTGAAAAGCCCTCCCTTAATACTTGTTCTAAGTAAATGGCTTGTCAAATAAATGGAATAATCAATCACATATAATTGAGAAAACCAATATAAGAATATTTTGCTTTTGCTAAGCAATATTAAACCTGTGTTTCCTTGCCAACGTTGCTAATTTGTCCAGAGTAGCTCTTATTCGAGGAGGATTAGAGGCTCCAAAATGACCCTCAAGGCTAATTCCATTCATTGACATGTCATCTTCTTTGAGCTCTCTCATCTTTGAAATATATATTTATCAACGGTGGATCTAGAATCACAAGTTTATACCACATTGAATTCATTGAGGAACAAGGTTGCCAAAGGGTCTTGTTGGTGCACTGTCTTGTAAAATTCAAGTGTGGCATTTGGTCCCAGTCTTTTCTCATAGAAATTAAAGTGAAGTAGTTCATTGTTAACATCCCAATGAACGAATTCATCTTTGTATTTGGACATAAGACTCTGAATCATAGATTTTACAGCTGCAGATTTTGAACTCAGACAGGTATATTTAGGGTCCTCCCAGAAAATATTGTGACCTCTAACTATGATCTGGTTCTTCGAACAAATTCCAGCAACTCATTTGCTAAATTATAGTTAAGTTGCGCCTGTTTGGGGTTCAGCGGTATACTACTTGATTTCATCTTCAAAAACTGCAGCATTAAATCGCTCTAGAAACTAGTTCTAAAATACAAACAAAGCTCACTTTCTGGTACTGAAACCATTATCAAATCGACAGAAAAAAGTGATGCATACATCTCTAATGTAATGTGATGGGTTTTTTTAGACAAAACAATTGAACTATGTGCCCACTCCACTGCCTATATATATTGCATCCATCTCTAATGTAATATGATGAGGTTTTTAGACAAACCTGATAGGGGGTATACCAACAAAGGTATATGCAATAGCAGATCCAATGAAAAAATCTTTGCAAACTTGTTCTACTGTAAGTGATGCACCTTCAAGTCTAACTCCATGTTTATTTGAGATGTGGATAGTAACAGCGCACTTCCTTGCCTGAACTAAAGTTCTTTCACAATTCCTATTTTTCAATCAGAAAGAAAAAACACAATATATTTACCATATTGATTTTTGTTTGCTGATTCAACAGCCATTGCTGCTCAGTGAAAGGCTGCAATGAAGCACTAGCACTCTCAATTTCTAAGCCTTCTTGATCTAAATTCTGTAAGAGAAAAGAAATACTTGATATGTAGATTCTTCCCATTCTTATTCATCAAATGCACAAGATTACTAATCTATAACTCATAAAAACCCATACTAATAACACATTATCAGCAAGCCAACAAATAGACACACCTTTGTACATGGAAGACAAATTAAGTGTAGAAGCTACAAATCCACCCTTGAGGAAAGACCAACATCCAGGCTTAGCATCTACAGTCCCCACACATAATTCTTCTGAATCTTTGTCACCCACACTTGCTGTTATGACAGTAGAATTTGCATTTTTTTTATCTTAATCCAAGCTGTCAAAACAAAAATAGCTTGGATCTTATTAACATACTGCCCTAATAAACACCTCCTACCCAACCATTTTATCATATTTTAAAAATAAAACTAGAGAAAAAAATTTGATTAATACGTAGAACTAGGTGTGTCAAATGGGTGGGTTGGGCTGAAATTGGGGAGGTTAAAATTGGCTTGCTTTAAGTATCGGGTTGGGTCTTGACTCGCCCAAATGTACTTTGGGCTCAAATGGGCTAAAATTTGGGTTGGGTCATGACCCGCCCAATTTAACCCTCTTAATTTAAGACTAACATTGAACAACAAAATGATGATACATTGGGCTGATGTGAAAATCCTATTGGGCTCATCTCAGAATTATTTTATAATGGGTTAAAGTGTATTAGGCTGAAAATTAGCCCAATTCTAAATCATACTAAATCCAACCCATAAAATTATGGGCGGGTTGCTTATGTTTGAGTTTATTTTGCCACCCTCTATGTACAACTTAGCTTATACTCAACTAGAAAAAGAATAAATGGTTCCAGAGGTGATATCTTGCAGTTTGTAAATAGGCAAATGGACTGTCATTCCATCAGTCCTTGCAAACACTTGAATCTCTTGAGCTTATCCTTTAGAATTCGCCCACCATAAAGTGGCTTTTCTGGGTATAACTTGCACTAAGATAGAAAATCATACATTACGATCAAAAAAGGATAGTAATACATTGGCGAATTTGTGAAATACACTGTAGTGTAATAAACCCCGACTGCAATTGTTAGTCTTAGGATCTTACAAAAGACATCCATTGTCTTTGTAATAGTGTAATGACTCTCTAAGTCATTATTGTGTAAAAGGATTCTTTTCATCATTTAGAGGTTTCCTATAGCGACCCCAAGTTATTTATGACTTACTGGCACAGACGGTTCGGTCGCCTTGTCATTCTTTTGAATTTTTGGATGGGTGAGATTTGGTTCCTATGAGCTCATGGAGAGAACTACTTGTCAAGGAGGCTCATAGTGGTGGTTTAATGGGATACTTGGGGGTACCCAAAACACTTGACATTCTAAAGGAGCAATTCTTTTGGCCTAAGATCATGCATGATGTGGAGCAAATTTGTGGACAATGTCTCAATTGTAAGCATGCCAAATCCATGACTCGGCCCAAGGTAAGTATACCCCTCTCCTTACTCCTAATGGCCCATGGATGGATATCTCTATGGATTTTACGTTGGGTCTTCGTACGACTAAAAGAGGACATGATAGCATATTTGTGGTAGTGGATAGATTTTTAACATGACTCATTTTATTCTATGCCATAAATTTGATGACGCATCCCAGTGGCATCCTTATTTGTCATCAATGCTCTTAAATTGCATGGAGTCCCTCAAATCATTGTTAGTTATAGGGATTCCAAATTTCATAGTCAATTTTGGAAGAGTCTATGGGGTACACTTGGTAAAATACTTATGTTCTCTACTTGTTGCCACCCTCAAATGGATGGACAAATTGAAGTAGTCAATAGGACTCTTGGAACTGTGCTTTATTGCATGATTAAAGGAACCCCAACTACTTGGGAAGACTATTTACCCTTGATTGAATTCGCATACAATCGGTCTTTCCATTCTTCTATTGGAATGTTACCATTTAAGGCATGTTATGGCTTAAAACCTTTGTTTCCACTAACCATGACTCCATTATCTAGTAATGCTATTTTGAGCCTAGATGCCAAGAAAAGGGCAAAAGAGATAATGAGAATTCCTGCCAAGGTTAAAGAGACCATTGAAAAGCACAATTCTAAGGTGGCTATTCGAAAGAACTGAGGCAGAAAGGAAGTGATCCTCAACCCAAATGATTGGGTGTGGATCGAGAGGTTTCCACATGTTCGAAAACGAAAGCTAAGCCTAAGAGGAGATGGACGTTTCAAAGTACTGAAGAGAATCAATGATAATACCTAGATGATGGGCTTGCCAAGTGAGTATAATGTTCATAATGTTTTCAATGTTAGTGATTTATATCCTTGTGTTGTAGGTGAATCTTTGGCTTTGAGGACGAATCCTTTTCAAGAAGGGGAGGATGATAACACGCAAAGTAGAGATGGCACCAACATGAGTGGCATGTATCCCTCAAGACCATTCACAAGGAGTCAAGGAAAAGATCTCTAAGACCTACAAGCAATGTTCATGAACAAGGAAGCATTAGAGGAACTTGAGGGTCACCAAAGAAAGGGTTACAATGTGTGGAAGGTCTATCAAGGTGAGAAGAAGGAAAAAAAGAGGCCATGTGTGCAAATGGCTATTACTTGAATTCAAGGATTTGAAAAGAAGGCAACCAAACAAGGCCCTTACTCATTAAGGGTAAAATTGTAAAGAAAATGTCTTCTTTTATTTACTTAGTACAAATAGCCTTATTTTATCATTTGGAAGACTTAGACTATGTTGAAGATTGAATTCTCAAATTGCAGTATCTTCTTAGTGAGTAATTGTTGAGTAATTAGGATGAACTCTTAGAATTGTTAGTTGACTTGCTTGCTTGATTAATTGAAGGTTGCCGATTTGTGGTTCTTAGTTTCCTTCAATTTTTCCTTCTAGGGTTTGAGTTGAGTTGTTGAAATCATTTGGGAGGTGAGGGTTTTAGTCCCATGTTGCCCATAATTTCAATAGTTTGAATTTAATCCACATATCCTTCTATCTTTGTTCCTTTTTCCCTTTCTTTCTTGTTTGATCTCTATCATTTGGGGAGAGGAATGATCAAGATAGGGGCTTGAACACTGTCAAGGTCATGCTTCCAAGGTTCAAAGGAGGTAGTGACCCCGATGAGTTCTTGGAGTGGAAAATTCAAAGTGAGCGGATCTTTCTCACACATAATATCTCAAAAACTTTGAAGGTCATAAGTATGCTCTCACACAATTTGAAGGGTACTCATCTACTTGGTGGGAGTCCAAGAGGAGGGAAAGGGAGAGCCATCACATCTACGAGTTACCTACTTGACAAGAGTTGATTGCACTTATGGAGTTGAGATACTTGACTCCAGACTACTACGAAGAGGTACTCAAGAAGGTGTTTATATTGAGGCAAGGTACCAAAAGTGTTGAAGAGTATTATGATGAGTTTGAGAACTTGAGAGTGAAGTCCAAAATGGAAGAGAACATGCAATGTGCGGAAATGATTTGTGGCTAACTTGAGGCATGATATCTTGAAACCATTGAAGCTTAAGTAGTATGAAACTCTTGAAGCAGCTTTCCATGACGCCTCAAAGGTAGAAGTGGATTTGAAGGAAGAAAAGTCATACAAAGCCAAAGGTTCTTCATCTTCAATATGGGACAAAGGTCGAGATAATTGGAAAACAACATCTTCTAAGGAGCAATCGAAGGGTGGTAGTCAGGCTACCAAGTCAAGCTTGATCACAAATCCAAGGCAAGTGAGGAACCACAAGGAGGTAAGTATGCTAAACCTACCTTTCCTCATTCCTCTACAATTCAGTGCTTTAGATATCAAGGGAGGGAACATGTTGCTAGCGAGTGTCCTAATAGGAGAATGATTGTTGCTCTTCGGAATGGGTATAAGACCAAAGATGATGAAGAGGGTAATGAAAAAAAAATAAGAGTGAGGGAGATAGAGGCAAGGTAGATGCTTCGGAAAATGAAGAAGAAACGTTAGATGAGAGGGTCAATTTTGCTTGTTTCATAGGAAAAGGAAAATCTTACTTGAGAACTATGAAGACTTGAAGGTGAATTCCAATCTATGAGACAAATTATGGGAGCCCTTGCCAAAGAAGAGCTTGATCAAAGGGAGAATCTATTTCATGTTAGGTGCAAAATTCAAGATAAAGTATGTTCTTTAATCATTGATAGTGGAAGTTGCACTAATGTAGTAAGTAGTTCTTTGGTGGAACGTATGGGAATTCCAACAAAAAAGCATCCCAATCCTTACAATTACAATGGCTCAATGAGAGTGGAGAAATGAGGGTCCTTAAATAAGCAAGCATTCGGTTTAGTGTGGGTAAGTACAATGATGAATTGACTTGTGATGTTGTACCCATGTTGGCATGTCATATTTTGTTGGGCAGACTATGGAATTTTATAGGGATGCTGTGCACCAAGGAAGGTCCAACAAATACACCTTTGTGATTGAAGGTAGAAAGTATGTTCATGCACCTCTCACTCTATACCAAGTGACTGAGGATTATCAGGCTATGAAAGAGCTTCAAGAGAAAATAAACGTGGAGGAGTCAAAGGTGGATGGTGGATGTCCCGAATGCCTTTTCAACACCTAACCAAGATACTAGCACTTTGCCTAGTGTTGTTTCTTCTCTTTTGCACGACTATGACAAGCAAGGAAAGGAAAATGTGGTAGCGGATGCTCTAACAAGAAGGTTTATGTTGGTGACTACCTTGGCTTCTAAAATGATGAGATTTGAAAGTTTAAAGGAATTCTATCCTAGGGATCCTGACTTCAAAGATACTTTGGATAATCTTACCCAAGGGAAGCAGGTTGATAGGTTTCAGTTGGTTGATGTGTTTCTGTTCAAGGATGGGTGTGCTTGTGTTCCAATGAGCTCATGGAAAGAGCTACTTGTCAAGGAGCCTCATGGTGGTGGTTTAATGGGACACTCTGAGGTACCCAAAACACTTGATATTTTAAAGGATCAATTCTTTTGGCCCAAGATGAAGCATGACATGGAGCGAATTTGTGGACAATGTCTCGATTGTAAGCATGCCAAATCCATGACTCGGTCTCAAGGTAAGTATACCCCTCTCCCTACTCCTAGTAGCCCATGGATGGATATCTCTGTGGATTTTGTGTTGGGTCTTCCTAGGACTAAAAGAGGACATGATAGTATATTTGTGGTAGTGGATAGATTTTCTAAAATGACTAATTTTATTCCATGCCATAAATGTGATGATGCATCCCATGTGGCATGTTTATTTGTCATCAATGCTCTTAAATTGCATGGAGTCCCTCAAACCATTATTCAAAAATTTTTAGTCACTTTTGGAAGAGTCTATGGGGTGCACCAGGTACAAAACTTATGTTCTCTACTTCTTGCCCTCCTCAAAGGGATGGGCATACCGAAGTAGTCAATAGGACTCTTGGAAGCATACTTCGATGCATTTATTCGAGGAACCCCAACTACTTGGGAAGACCATTTACCCTCAATTGAATTTGCATATAATTGGTCTTTCCACTCCCATATAGGAATGTCACCATTTTGAGGCATGTTATGGCATTAAACCTTTGTTTCCACTAAACATGACTCCATTATCTAGTAATGTTGTTTTGAGCCTAAATGCTAAGCAAAGGGCAAAGGAGATAATGAGCATTCATGTGAAGGTTAAAAAGGCCATTGAAAAGAACAATTCAAAGGTGGCTACTCGAAAGAATATTGGGAGAAAAAGAAGTGATCTTCAACCCCAATGTTTGGGTGTGAGTACGTTTTCGGAAAGAGGGATTTTCACACGTTTGAAAAGGAAAGCTAAGCCCAAAAGTAGATGGTCCTTTCAAATAACTCAAGAGAATCAATGACAATGAGTACATCTGTAATGTATCAGGTGTTTTTTAGCCTGTACTTGGTGAAAAGATAATGTTCAAGTGAATTCCCTATTGAGTTAAGTAAAATTTGCAATGAAGGTTATCTTATTGCTCTGCCAAAACTCTCTCAATACTTAGGCTAAGTATTCTTCAAGATCTCTACCAAATCTCTTCATCTTCTCAAGGCTAATCAAGAAAGATATGTGGGTTTGATTCTTGGTTTCCTTTCAACCAAGAAGTCCTCTTCGAAAAATTAAATTTAGAATTACGAATTTTCAATCTTTGATTTATGTATAATTGCATATTAATTGATATTTGCTTAATTTATGGCTGTTCATATATTTTATGATTATATATGAATATTTATCAAGGCTTTACATAATTTAATTCAAGTCTTAGATCCACAAATGAGTTATTATGATTTTTATCCTAAATTGTTCCTATGATTATTTTAACGTTGTTTAAATGTCAAATTCATGATTTTTAAGGTTATCGAATGAGTCCCCAAACGTGATTTTAGTTGAGTTATGAACTTTGGATATGTGGCTTTCATGGCATAACATGAACTTATGATTTTGGACAAATATAAGTGAATACAAGTATGAAATGATGTTGGGTGACTTAAGACCCATTCCGTTTTGTTTTGAATCTTTTTAAGGAGCTATTCTCTAAGTACAATTTTAAAACTGATTCTTTTGACAAGTTAAGACTTTCGGAACTAAATTAAGTTTTGATTATTTCGGTTATTTATTGTCTGTTTCCATGGGATTTTGACTTAGCACCGAATGAGTTAGGAGTGGAACTCGACCTAAGGGGTCCTATATAAAGCTTCTAATCTGATAACTATATGCCACCGTAGGATATTTTGATTATGCCTTTTTAGGCTTTCTGACTAGTGGATCCATCTAGTATCTTCTTTTCTGGAGTTATACCCTGGCAAGTTGACTCACTCTTTGGCCAATGTGGATCAATCTAGTATCTTCTTCTCTGGAGTTATACCCACACTTATTTGCCTGTGTGCTTCTCTATGCATTTTCATGGCATTACTTTACGCTTTACTTTAGTATTGAATATATTGTTTAAGCTTGGAGTTTGTCATATTGGGTAAGTATTCTTTGTCATTATATTTACTTGTTGCATTTCATACCCGCATACTTAGAGTCCAAAGTACTAACCGCATTTTTGCCTATATGTTATAATCATGTAGGGATAGGCGATCTACCTTATCCCCTTCACATGGCTAGATTGCTCGTGAACACTTTGAGCTTTGGTGAGTTCCCATTTACCGAGAACAGAACCCTTATGTTCAACCTTTGCCTTTGTTATTCAGATATTTGATGTATTTTCATTTTGACTTAGTATTGAGGGGCCTAGACTTGTATTCTTGGCTCTGTTTATTGTCATTGTTTAGAGGTGTGTCTGGACCATTGCTACATTTGGTATGTTTAAACTATTTAACTTATGCTTCCGCTTATGATTACAAGTTGTCCCTTAGTCCTATTCCCCATATTTCATTGTAATCTATTTGTCATTTACCATTTGAACCTATAATGTGCAATTATGATTTAAGAGGCTTGTGTTGGGGCCTTCGAGTTCTCATTCACCGTGTCACACCTAGTCCCTAGGTTTGGGTCGTGAGAAGCTTGGTATCAGAGCACAAGGTTTTAAAATGATCCTTGGAAGTCCACATACCGCATCAAGTGGAGTCTTATTCCTATTGGTGAACCATGCCACAACTATGAATAGGAGGCTATGAGATGTTTAGGATTGTCTCACTTCTTTGTTTACATCAAATCGTGCCTTAGAGTAACTTAAGATATCCTTCCTTCTAATGACTTGTTCGTTGCACTGCAGAAAATGCCGCCAAGAAGAAATATCCTCTTACGTGAGGTTCCACAACCTCCAGAAGAGGGTAATGTGTCCCACGCCGAGTTCAAGAATTATCTCATTATTGGCTCAAATAGTTGCCAATCAGGCTACGCAGGCTCCACATCAAGCTCCGAAACCTCAAGCAGCCACCCAAGCAGCAAGGGTGATAGATTTCACCCGTATGAACCGACCAAATATTATGGAAATAGAATTGATGAGGATCCCATGGAGTTCATTAATGAGGTATACAAGGTTCTCCCGATTATGGGTGTGTCATCGGAGGAGAAGGCGGAGTTAGCGGCCTACCAACTTAAAAGCCTTGCTAGATTTGGTATGATTTGTGGGAAGGTGAAAGGGTGCTTAGTGGTCCAATTGATTGGGAAGAATTCAAGGCTGCATTCTTAGACTGCTTTTTCCCTCTTGAATTAAGGGAAGCCAAAATGAAAGAGTTTATGAACTTAAAGCAAGGGTCGATGAGCATTCATGAGCACTCGTTGAAATTCAACACACTCTCCAAATATGCTCCTGTGCTGGTACCCGATCCTAGGGCTAGGATGAATATGTTTATTTTGGGAGTCTCTGACCTCATCAATAAAAAATGCCAAACTGCCCTACTAATCCAAGACAAGGATTTGTCTCGGCTTATGATTTATGCCGAGCAACATGAGGAAAAGAAGATTCGCAAACTGAGGAAAAATGATGGTAAGAGGCCGAGGTATGGTGATGAGTATCAAGGTCACAAGGGTGGTGATGGTAACCGAGGTCATCAGAACCAAAGGTTCCAACAATAAGGGTCTTCGAATGCCTTCAACCAAAGGCATACTAATGATCGGTTTGAACAAACTAAGGGTCAACAAAGTGGCGGCCATGCTCAAGCTTGGCCAACATGCAAAAAGTGTGGTAAATGCGATAGTGGTGTGTGCTATTGGGAGTCAGGAAGTTGTTTTGCATGTGGCCAACTAGGTCACAAAATTGCAAATTTCCCTAAGGCTCATAATAAGGGTAAGGGTAGTCGCCCTCATGGTAAAGATGTGCAGGCATACCAAAAGCCACAAGCTCTGCAACAAGGTGGTGGTCCTCACAACAGAAGGTTCTATGCACTACATGGGAGGCAAGAGGTGGAAGATCAGCCAAATGTGTCATGGGTATGTTGAATGTGTTTGATTTTGATATTTATGTGGTGTTGGATCCTGGTACCAAGTTATCCTTTGTGACCCCTTTCCTGCCAATAGGTTCAATTTAAGTCCCAAAATTTTGCATGACCCTTTTCTTGTGTTTACCCCCGTGGGTGAGTCAATAGTTGCTAAAAGAGTCTTTAAAAATGTTTCTGGTGTCTATTATGCATAAGACTCTTCCGTGCAATCTTATTGAATTGTTTATGGTAGATTTTGATGTCATTCTTGTTATGGACTGGTTGCATGCCTCTTATGCCACCATAGATTGTAGAACCCGTAAAGTTAAATTCCAAATTCCTAATGAACCCTTGTTTGAGTGGGAAGGGCAAGATTCTATGGTAAAGGGTAGGTTTATTTCATATCTTAAAGCTTGTGAGATGACATCTAAGGGGTGTATCTATCATATGGTTATGGTCCGAGATGTGTCTTCTAAGGTTCCCTCTCTTGAGTCAGTTCCTATAGTCAATGAGTTCCCCGATGTGTTTCTCGAAGATCTTCCTGGTATTCCTCCCAAAAGGGAAATTGATTTTGGCATAGACCTCCTTCCCAATGCCAAACCTATCTCTATTCCACCCTATAGGATAGCACCAGTGGAGTTGAAAGAATTTAAGGATCAGTTGAAAGATTTATTGGAGAAGGGATTTTTTAGGCCTAGTAAATCTCCATGGGGTGCTCGGTTCTATTTGTAAGGAAGAAGGAGGGGTCACTCCGAATGTACATTGACTATCGTCAACTCAACAAATTCACCATTAAGAATAAGTACCCACTTCCAAGGATAGATGATTTATTTGACCAACTGCAAGGAGCTAGACATTTTTTTAAGATTGACCTTCATTCTAGGTATCACCAGTTACGAGTTAGGGAAAGAGATATTCCTAAGACAACTTTTAGAACAAGGTATGGGCATGATGAGTTTTTGGTGATGTCTTTTCGATTGATAAATGTGCTGGCTATATTCATGGATCTTATGAATCTGGTCTTCAAACTTTACCTTGATAATTTTGTTCTGGTCTTTATTAATGAGGTACTAGTCTACTCCCGAAGTAAGAAGGAACATGAGGGACATTTGAGAACTGTCCTTCAAACTTTGAGAGATGAGAAATTGTATGCCAAATTCAGCAAGTGTGAATTTTGGATGAAAGAAGTTTCTTTCCTTGGCCATGTGGTGACTGATAAAGGTATTATGGTGGACCCATGGAAGACTGAGACAGTGCGAAACTGGCCTAGACCCTTAACTCCGTCTGACATAAGGAGTTTTTTGGGTTTGGCAGGTTACTACTGACGGTTTGAGCAGGGTTTTCTTCAATCGTATCCCCTTTGACCAGATTGACCCAGGAAAAGTCCAAGTTTGTGTGATCTGATGAATGTGAGAAAAGTTTCTAGACATTGAAAGATAAGTTGACTTCAGCTCCCATCTTGACTCTTCCAGATGGTTTGGATGGTTTTGTTACATATTGTGATGCATCTAAGGTTGGGTTGGGTTGTGGTGTTGATGCAAAATGGTAAGGTTATGACCCAGGCATGGGCGCAATTATCTAACTCATGACCTTAAATTGGTAGCGGTAGTGTTTGCTCTAAAATTTGGCGTCACTATCTCTATGGGGTTCACGTGGATATATTTATCAATCACAAGAGCTTGTAGTATGTGTTCACTCAAAGGGACTTGAATCTAAGGCAACAAAACTTCTTAAAGACTATGATATGAGTGTCCACTACTATCCAGGTAAGGCCAATGTGGTGGCCGATGCTTTGAGTAGAATAACCATGGGTAGTATGAGTCATGTTGAGGGTGAAAAGAAAGAGTTGGCAAAGGAAGTCCATTAGTTGGCTAGATTGGGTGTTAGGTTGGAAGGTACTAATGATGGTGGCATATTTGTTCATGACGGGTCTCAATCTTCTTTGATTGTTGATGTGAAGTCAAAGAAAGACCTTGACCCTACTTTGATTGAATTAAAGAAATTAGTTGAACAAAAGAAAGGAAAGGTTTTCTCACAAGGGGAAGATGGTGTCCTTAGATACCTAGGCCGGTTGTGTGTGCCGGATGTAGATGGATTGAGAACCTTGATCTTACAAGAGGCTCATAATTCATCTTATTCCATTCATCCGGGTTGCACCAAAATGTATCGAGATTTGAAGGAAGTCTATTGGTGGGTAATATGAAAAAGGACATAGCCAAGTTTGTGGCCAAATGTCCAAATTGTCAGCAAGTGAACGCCGACCATCAAAGGCCTGGTGGGGTAACTCAAGACATTGAAATCCCAACTTGGAAGTGGGAGGAAATCAAATATGGACTTCATTGTTGGATTGCCTCAGACTCGGAAACAATATGATTCAATTTGGGTGATTGTGGATCGTACCAAATCAGCTCATTTCTTGCCGGTTAAGACTTCGTTATAGCGCTAAAGATTATGCAAGGTTATATATTCGTGAGTTAAGCTGAGTACCGCATTTCATCCTCAAACAGATGGTCAAGCTAAAAGGACCATTCAAAAATTGGATGATATGTTCCGAGCATGTGTCTTGGAATTTAAAGGTAATTGGGATGATCACTTACCTCTTATTGAGTTTGCATATAACAACAATTATCATTCTAGCTTTGAGATGGCTCTATTTGAAGCTCTTTATGACAGGTGATGTAGATCACTGGTTGGCTGGTTTGAGGTAGGTGAAATTGCATTATTAGCCCCGAATTTGGTCTTGGAGGGTATGGAAAAAATGACGATGATAAGAGACAGATTAAAAAAAATGGCTCAAACCCGACAAAAGTTATATTCTGATATAAGGAGGAGAGATCTTGAATTTGATTTGGGAGATTGGGTGTATCTCAAAGTTTCACCTATGAAGGGTGTTGTGCATTTTGGCAAAAAAGGCAAGTTGAGCCCAAGATTTGTGGGTCCTTACAAAATTTTAGAAGGGTTGGAAAGGTAGCTTATGAGCTTGAGTTGCTAATGAGATGGAGTTGGTTCACCCTGTTTTCATTCTATGTTAAGGAAGTGCATTGGTGATACAAGTTGTATAGTTCCATTGGATGTTGTAAAGGTTGGAGAAAATTTGACTTATGAAGAAGTACCGGTACAAATTTTGGATCGACAAGTCAAAAGGTTGAGAAATAAGGATGTGGCATCCGTCAAAGTGATTTGGACGAACCAGCATGTTGAGAGTACTACATGCGAAGCTGAAGCAGACATGATGAAGAAATATCCCCATATTTTCCCAACTAATCAAGCCTAAGGTTTAAGTAATTCTATTCCTCGAGTATGAATTCCTCATTCTGTACTATTTTGTCACTGTTATAATTATTAAGCATGCATAATTATTTTGATGTTACTTTATAATATTTGTACAATTTTTGCACGAAAATAAGCTCTATTTTGCATTTTGACATGTTAAGCTCTTAATCACTATTTCAATTTTAATTCAAACTACTCTTGTCTCATTTGGGGACGAATGATCCCAATTGGGAGATATTGTAATGTAACAGGTGTTTTTAAGCCTATACTTGCGTGAAAAGATAATGTTCAAGTGAATTCCTATTGAGTTAAGTAAAGTTTGGAATGAAGGTTATCTTAGCGATTAACTTGGTTTAGTTATGTGATTGTTGAGGTGGTCTTGGAAGGGCGGTTGGTTTATCCTTGGTATAATATTTTGGGGGCAAATGTTATGTTCTAAGACTAAAAAAAATGAAGTTTGGTTTGTGTTTGGAATTATTCAAAATGAAGGTATATGTGAAGGTTGTGTAATTGACTTGTTTGGGAGTAATTCTTTTGCCATTGTTGCATGGATTGCATGGGCAGCTTTTGGCATGCTCTTAGCATGACTTTAGTCCATACCATGCCATGCCATAGCACCATGGGAAAGGATAATGCTGCCATACCTAGGTCCCATGCCCACTCCCTTATGTTTGGCATCTTTCTTCTTTCTAAAAGTGAGTCAAAAAGCCCTTTGCACCACCTGATTTTATGTCCTTTCCCCCCACACGTTTTTTACAACTTTTTAGTGATTAAATGAACCTTATAACCCCTCCCCCCCCCCCAAAAAAAATCAGTATAAATAACCGCCCTCTACTTAGTCTCTACATCACTCTTCAAAGAAACCAAATCCCCTAATCTAAATTGCTCTCCCAAAATTCTCTCAACACTTAGGCTAAGTATTCTTGAAGATCTCCATCAAATCTCTTCATCTTCTCAAGGCTAATCAAGCAAGGTATGTGACTTTGATTCTTGGTTTCCTTTCAATCAAGAAGTCCTCTTCGAAAAACTAAATATAGAATTACGAATTTTGAATCTTTGGTTTATGTATAATTGTATACTAATTGATATTTGCTTAATGTATGGTTATTCATATATTTTATGATTATTTATGAATATTTATGAAGGCTTTATATAATTTAATTCAAGCATTTCAGATTTGCATTATTTTCAAGTCTTAGATCCACAAATAAGTTATTATGATTTTGATCCTAAATTGTTCCTATGATTATTGTAGCTTTGTTTAAATGCCACATTCATGATTTTAAGGTTACTGAACCAGTCCCCAAATGTGATTTTAGTTGAGTATGAACTTTGGATATTTGGCTTTCATGGCATAATATGATCTTATGATTTTGGACAAATATAAGTGAATACAAGTATGAAATAATGTTGGGTGACTTAAGATCCATTTCGTTTTGTTTTGAATCTTTTTAAGGAGCTATTCTAAGTACAATTTTGAAACTAATTCTTTTGACAAGTCACGACTTTCCAAAGTAAATTAAGTTTTGATTATTTCGATTATGCATTGTCCGTTTCCATGGGATTTTGACTTAGCACCGAATGAGTTAGGAGTGGGACTCGACCTAAAGGGTCTTATATAAAGCTTCTAATCTCATAACTACATGCCACCATAGAATATTTTGATTATGCCTTTTTAGGCTTTTTGATTAGTGGATCCATATAGTATTTCAGTTTTTGGAGTTATACCTTGGCAAGTTGACTCACTCTTTGGCCGGTGTGGAGTAAGATATTAGTATTCCATATTATAAGTCATATGGTTTTGTCGATTATGGTCTTATTCCCTCACTTATTTGCTTATGTGCTTCTCTATGCATTTTCATGGCGTTACTTTACGCTTTACTGTGGAACTGAATATATTGTTTAAGCTTCAAGTTTGTCATATTGGGTAAGTATTCTTTGTTATTGTATTTACTTGTTGCATTGCATACCCGCATACTTAGTACATACCAAAGTACTAACCACATTTTTGCCTACATGCTGTAATCATGTCCCAAGTACTAACCACATTTTTGCCTACATGCTATAATCATGTAGGGATAGGTGATCTACCTTATCCTTCTCCGCGTGGATAGATTGCTCATGAACACTTTGAGCTTTGGTGAATTCCCATTCACCGGGAACAGAACCCTTATCTTCAACCTTTACCTTTGTTATTCAGATATTTGATGTGTTTTCTTTTGACTTAGTATTGAGGGGCCTAGACTTGTATTATTGGATCTGGTTATTGTCATTGTTTAGTGTCTGGACCATTTCTACATTTGGTATGTTTAAACTATTTAACTTATTCTTCCACTTATGATTACAAGTTGTCCCTTTAGTCCCATTCTCCATATTTCATTGTCATCTATTTATTATTTACCATTTAAACCTATAATGTGCAATTGTGATTTAAGAGGCTTATTTGGGGAGCTTCGGGTTCTCATTCACCGTGTCACACCTAGGCCCTAGGTTTGGGTCGTGACAACATGATTGACTTGCCAAGTGAGTATAATGTTCATAATGTTTTCAATGTTATTGATTTATTTCCTTGTGTTGTAGGTGAAATGTTGGATTCAAGGACGAATCTTTTTCAACAAGGGGAGAATGATAACATGCAAAGCATAGATGACACCAACATGAGTGGCATGTACCCCTTAAGACCATTCACAAGGAGTCAAGCAAAAGATCTCCAATACCTACAAGCAATGGTCATGAAAAAGGAAGCATTGGAGGAGTTTGAGGGTCACCAAAGAAAGGCTTACAATGTGTGGAAGGTCTATCAAGGTAAGAAGAAGGAAGAAAAGAGGCCATGTGTGCAAACGACTACTACTTGAATATTAGGATTTGAAAAGAAGGCAACCAAAAAAGGCCCTTACTCATTAAGGGTAAAATTGTAAAGAAATGTCTTCTTTTATACTTAGAATAAATAGTCTTATTTTATCATTTGGAAGACTTGACTATGTTGAATATGGAATTCTCAAATTGTAGTATCTTCTAAGTGGGTAATTAGGGAGTAATTAGGGTGAACTCTTATAATTGTTAGTTAACTTATTTGCTTGATTAATTGAAGGTTGCCTATTTGTGGTTCATATTTTCCTTCAATTTTCTTGCTAAGGCTTTATTTGGATTTTCGAAATCAATTGGGAGTTGAGGGTTTTAGTCCCTTGTTGCCCATAATTTCAATAGTTTGAAGTTATCTACATACATCTTTCTTCCCTTTTCCCTTTCTTTCTTATTTGATCTTTATCACAAGTTATAGCTCGCATGGTCTTACTTTTGACGGTTAGGGTCTCTTTCCACACATTTATAAGCATGTTTTACTTCAAGCATTGATCATGCATGTCATATTGAGATTACACTTATCTATTGCTTATTATTATGCGTTTTGACTATATTGGCTTATGTCATGTTGCATTGCATCTTACATACTTGGTACATTCAAACGTACTAATGCATACTCTATGCCTACATGATACTACAGTGTAGGGACCAAAGCACCATTTGATCATACTCCACGTGGCTAGTTCGATCCTTTGAAGCAAGCTTTTGTGAGTCATCAAGAACGAGGACACTATCTTTACTACTCTTGTTATTTTGAGACTTCTTTAAGTTGAACATTTGTTACTATGAGGGTGAGCCCGGAAAGTGTCTTGGCCCCCGCTCCATCCCATAATAGAGGTATTGTTGGATATTATGACGTACTCATGCTTGTGTTTGACCCTTTAATGCTTTAATGATTATCAAAGACTTCCCTTAATCCCACTTCCCTTTTTATTATATCTCTTGTTGTTGTTTACTATGGTTCCGCGACTAAGGATGTGTGATTGATATGCTAAGAGGCTTGTTTGGGTCCCTTCGGGTTCCCATTCAGCGTGTCATGTCTAGGCCCTATGCTTTGATCGTGACAAACTTGTTATCAGAGCACTAGGGTTTTAATGGTCCTTGGAATCCAAAACACCGCGTCAATTAGAGTCTAATTCATGGTTGTGAAGTGCGACACAACTATGAATAGGAAGCTATGAGGCGTTCTAGGAAATATTTCACTCATTCATCATTTATGTCGTGCGGTAGAGCTAAGTCCTCTAAGTCGTATTACTGATCCCAAACCATTATGTTTCAGAATATGTCTCAAGCTACTCAGAATGGTGGGCAAGGCAGTGACCATCTCTCACTTGGGGGTCAACTTCCCAATGGTGATATGTCGAATGCAGAGGTCCGTAATGCTCTATGGCTATTGGCCACGGTTGTAACTACTCAACTCAATCAACAAGTGCGTGCTCTCGAGACTTCAAGGGATAAGAGGAGGGAGAGTGAGGCTAAGATGTCCCTAGTTGGTGGTGCCTTTTCTTCTACTAGTCTACCAGTTCCCAAGTACACCACGAAAAGGATTCCTTTTGTCACTTGCCAAGGATGTGGCAAGAAACATCAAGGGAGGTGTTTGGCCGAAGTTGAGGGTTGCTTCAAGTGTGGCGGTGTTGGGCATAAGATGAGAGATTGCCCGATGACCTCAAAGGGAGGGACAAGAAGGATCCAAACTAAAGGTGGCAATGGTGGGATGACTCACCCTAGGTGCCCAAAATGTGGGAGAAACCATAATGGCACACGTTGGAGGAACATAGGTGCATGCTACCGGTGTGGCAAGATGGGCCACAAGATTGTTGATTTTTCATATGCTCAAAGGAAAGGCAAGGGTGTTGGTGTTCAAGCTTTTCCTCCGTGTTACAAGTGTGGAAAGTACCATGGGGGAGATTGTTTGATCGGTTCAAGTGCGTGTTTTGAGTGTGGCTCGTAAGATCATGAGTCGAGACATTGTCCATGGGTTACTATGAATTATGAGGATGACCGTCGATGTTCTCAACCATACCCCTCTAGGGGTCACTAGACTTGGCATTGTGCTTCACAGGTATGTTAAAGGTTTTTGATTTTGATGTGTATGCATGGTTAGACCCGGGTGCCACTCTTTATTTTATTACTCTTTTTGTTGCCAAAAAGCTTCATGTTAGTCCCGAATTGTTGTGTGAACCTTTTAAAGTGTCTACCCCCGTTGGTGAGTCCATTGTTGCTAAAAGTCTATAGAAATTGTCTCATGTTCATATTGCATAAAGTCTTGCCTTCTGATTTTGTTGAATTAGATCTGGTGGATTTTGATGTCATTCTTGGGATGGATTGGTTGCGTGCATATTATGCTTCTATTGATTGTAGAACCCGTAGGGTTGAATTTCAATTCCCTAATGAGCCCATACTTGAGTGGGAAAGTCGTGATGTGGTCAAGGGTCGATTCATTTCCTGTCTTAAAGCCCCAAAGTTGATTTCTAAGGGTCTCTATCATCCTGTGAGGGTTGGGGATGTTGAGTCCAAAGTCCTTCCTATTGAGTTGATTTTGGTGGTTAATGAGTTTGTTGATGTCTTTTCCAATGAGCTTCCCGATGTTCCTCCCAAAAGGGAAATAGATTTTGGTATAGGCCTTCTCCCAATACACAACCCATTTCCATTCCCCCTTACCGTATGAACCCGACAGAATAGAAGGAGTTAAAGGACCAATTGAGGGATTTGTTGGAAGAGGGTTTTATAAGGCCTAGTAAGTCACCTTGGGGTGCACCGATATTGTTTGTGAAGAAAAAAGATGGTTCTCTTAGAATGTGCATTGATTATCGGCAACTTAATAGAGTCACCATAAAGAACAAGGGGCTAGTCACTTTTCTAAGATTGATCTTGTCTGGGTATCACTAAGTGAAAGTGGGGGAGTGTAACATTTCCAAGACGGCTTTCTGGACTAGGTATGGGCACTTTGAGTTTGTGGTTATGTCCATTGGGTTGACTAATGCACCGACTATATTTATGGATCTCATAAATAGGGTCTTTAAACTCTACCTTGACTTGTTTGTCATGGTTTTTATTGATAATATCTTGATTTATTTCCATAGTGAGGAGGAGCATGTGAATCACTTGAGGGTGGTTTTGCAACTCTTGAGGGAGGAGTTGTATGCTAAATATGAAAAATGTGAGTTTTGGGGGAAAGATGTTGCTTTTCTAATGCATGTGGTGTCGAGTGATGGCATTAAGGTGAATCCTAAGAAGACAGAGGTAATTAGAAATTAGCCTAGACCTTTGAGTCCATTAGTTATTAGAAGTTTCTTGGGTTTGGCGGGTTATTACCGGAGGTTTGTGAATGGTTTCTCTCTGTTGCTTCTGTAATGACTAAGTTGACACAAAAGAAGGCAAAATTCATGTGGATCGATGAATGTGAGAAGAGTTTCCAAACTTTGAAAGATAAGCTTGTCTCCGCTCCTATCTTGTCTCTACCAGAAGGGTCGGAAGGATTTGTTGTATATTGTGATGTCTCAAGAATTGGCTTAGGGTGTGTTTTGATGCAAAATGGTAAGGTGATAGCATATGCCTCTAGGCAACTTAAGGTGCATGAGAAGAATTTCCCACTCATGATCTTTAATTGGCAGCCGTAGTATTTGCTTTTAAAATTTGGTGTCACTATTTGTATGGGGTTCATGTTGATGTGTTTACCGGCCATGAGAGTCTTCAATATGTGTTTACCCAAAAAGATCGTAACTTGAGACAAAGAAGATGGTTAGAACTCCTTAAAGATTATGATATCAGTGTGCATTATCACCCCGGCAAAGCTAATGTTGTGGCTGAGGCTCTAAGTAGAGTGTCCATGGGTAGTCTAGCTCATGTTGATGATGGTGGCAAGGAGGTGGCTAGAGACGTCCACCATTGGCTAGATTGAGGATTAGGTTGGATGAAGTTGATAGTGGTGGTGCAGTGGTGGTTGATGGTTCCAAATCTTCTTTTATTGAGGAGGTAAAGGGAAAACAAGATCTTTACCCCGCCTTGCAAGAGTTGAAGGCCTCGGTGAGAGATGGTAAAGTGGACCCAAGGGGGAGACGGTGCCCTTAGGTACCAAGGTAGATTCAAATGTGGATGACTTTAAAGAATTGATCTTGAAGGAGGCCCATAATTCATCCTATTCCATTCACCCCGGTTCTACAAAGATGTATAGAGACTTGAGGGAGGTGTATTGGTGGATTGGTATGAAAAGAGACATTACTAGGTTCATATCCGGATGTCATAAAGGTCGGGTGGCCTAGCCCAAGATATAGAGATTCCTATTTGGAAGTAAGAAGAGATCAACATGGATTTTGTGGTTGGGTTGCCTAAGACTAGGAAACATTTTGACTCTATTTGGGTTGTTGTCGATAGAATGACAAAGTCATCTTACTTTCTACCAGTCAAAACTACTTATGGTGCCGAAGATTATGCCAAGATGTACATTCATGAGTTGGTTGGATTGCATGGGGTGCCCTTGCCTATCATTTTGGATTGGGGTGTTCAATTCACTTCTCACTTTTGGAGGTCATTTTAAAGAGGTCTCGATACCAAAGTTAAGCTTAGCACAACTTTTCATCCTCACATGGATGGTCAAGCTGAGAGGACTATCTAAACTCTTGAGGATATGCTTAGGGCTTGTGTTTTCGAGTTTAAGGATAGTTGGGATGAACATCTTCCACTCATTAAGTTTGTTTACAACAATAGCTACCACTCAAGCATTGGTATGGCTCCCTTTGAAGCTCTATATCATAGACATTGTAGATCCCCGGTTGGGGGGTTTGAAGTGGGGGAGATGGCTTTGCTAGGTTCAGATTTGGTCATGTAGGCCTTTGAGAAGGTGAGGTTGATTAGGCAGAGATTGAAAACAACCCAAAGTAGACAAAAGTCCTATTCCGATGTGAGGAGAAGAGATCTTGAGTTTGAGGTTGATGATTGGGTCTATTTGAAAGTCTCACCCATGAACGGTGTGGTCTGGTTTGGCAAGAAGGGGACATTGAGCCTAAGATTTCTGGGTCCCTATAAAGTTTTGAGGAGAGTGGGTCTGGTTGCATATGAGTTGGAGTTGCCTATGGAGATGAATATGGTTCATCCGGTCTTCTATGTGTCCATGTTGAGGAAGTGTGTGGGTGACCCAAGTGCTATAGTGCCCTTGGATAATGTGGGTGTCATAGGAGATAATTTGACCCATGAGGAGGTCCCGGTGGAAATTTCGGATAGACAAGTGAAGAGGTTGAGAAACAAAGATGTAGCTTCCGTCAAGGTCCTTTGGAGGAACCAACAAGTTGAAAGTGCTAAATGAGAAGCCGAGGCAGACATGAAACAACTATATCCATATCTCTTCCACTCTACTCAATCTGAAGGTACTAACTTAAGCCCCCTATCTTATTTCAAGTCTTAAGTTTCAGCCCTCATGTAATTTTTGCATGCATTCATGTTCATGGTAACAAGTTTATGATGATTTTTTTTGACATTCATGTTGAGACTTTTTGAAAATGATGTTTAAAGTGTTTGTTACATTCATGTCGGGCTGAAATCTTCCTGATTACTTCTCTTATGCACATTTCTTTGACATACGGGGATGAATCAAGGGGGAGATATTGAATCTCCTCAAATATGTGCTTTGAAAATGCCCATAATTATAATTTCCATATATCTCAAAATCCGTGCGTGATATCGAAAATTCAACTTCATATTCTCGATCAGGGGGGCACAATTGAGTGGGAAATGGGTATAATCCAGATTTTTAGAGGACCCACGGCGAAAAATAATTTTCACTAATTTATAATTTCTAGAGAGCATCCGCGTCCTGGCCGCGACGTGCCAGGGGTGCGGAGCTGTACAAAAATGGCTTGCGCGGTGGGCTCACATCACGTGGACCAGTGTTAGCTTTTCCTTGGTTTTCTATCTCGGCCAAGCGCATGGGGTCATAGCCCCATGCCCACTTATGCGTGAAAACACCCATCCTTAATCATTTTTCAACTTTATATCACTCAAAACCCTCACAAAAACCTCTCCAAGACTTAACCAAATATCTCATTCAAATTTCAAGGATTTCAAGCTTAACTTTGGAACCCAAGGATTCTCTTCAAGCTCTAAGTTCTCTTCAAGCTCATCTCAAGAAAACCCAAGTTTGAGGTATGTGGTTTCATCCATTGGGTCCTTTCGCCCATGGAGCCAAATCTTCCTTTTTATGAAAATTGCATGCTTTCAAGTTGTATTACCTATGAGTATCTCTTATTATGAATTATGACGATGAATATGTTGGGGTTTTATGAAATATTGATTGATATTTCAAGCTTATACCATGATTTGATTATATCTATTGAGACTATGCGTGTTTTGAGCTATGAAACTATGATCTATTATGAGATTTGATGATTGATTTCAAGGACATAGGGGTTTTACTATATGTTAGTGGTTTGACTTGCATTAAGTTTTCTCATCTTATTTCACTCTCAAATTGCATGGTTTAGAACTAGTATCATGAACCCACCAGATGTTTGATAAAATGTCAAGTTAAGAATTCTCAAGTTATTGATGATCTATATCATGATTTACAAGTTAAGTGATTGTATGATGATTAAAGGCTTTCATGTATGTATTAAATTCATGAAAAGTATCAAAGATGTTGCAAATATCAAGTTTAGCCCTATTTCCAAGATTTTTACCTCTTGTGAGCCATTCATGTTAAAGCAAGGGTTCATGTATGATTATGATCTACTTTCACATGTTTCAAGTGAGGCTCACCATTAGAGGTCAAGCATGTTTATGAGCTACTCAAGTCATGTTCTTACAAGCTATTCATGTTATGATTAAAGTATAATCACTTCAAGTATTTCATTGGATTTGACTTAGCACCGATGGATTGGATGCGGCGTGGACTATCTTGAACGGTGCATACTCCTTTCCTCAAACTATGTGCCAACATAGGATTATACTTTACCCTTGCTATACTAGTGGATCCATTTAGTGCACTTTATCATGAAATCCACTCTGAAATACGATGGGCTCCCGTAAGGAGGGTTACTTCTCTGAAATGGGGTGGGCTCCCGTAAGGTGAAGTATGGTTTACCTTCGCAAGTAGACCACCTCTTTACCGATGAGGGGTAATCATCGGGATTCTAAGTTGTAGCTCACTTGGTCTTAGTTTTGTCAGTTAGGGTCTTTTCCCACACATGTATTATGTTCTATGCAAGTTGAGTGCTTTACAAGTATATTTTACTTCATGTTTTGATCATGCATGCCATATTTAAATTACACTTATCTATTGCTTATTATTATGCATTTTGACTATATTGGCTTATGTCTTGTTGCATTGTATCCGACATACTTAGTACATTCAACGTACTAATGCATACTCTATGACTACATGATATTACCAAGTAGGGACCATAGCACCATTTGATCATCTTCCACGTGGCTAGTACGATCATTTGAAGCAAGCTTTGGTGAGTCCTCAAGTCCGAGGACACTATCTTTACTCTTGTTATTTTGAGACTTCTTTATGTTTAACATTGGCCCCTGCTCCATTCCACGATAGAGGTGTTGTTGGATATTATGACGTACTTATGCTTGTATTTGTCTCTTTAATGCTTTAATGATTATCAAAGACTTCCTTTAATCTCACTTGCCTTTTTATAATATCTCGTCTTGTTGTTTACTTTGCTTCCGCGACCAAGGATGTGTGATTGTTATGCTAAAAGGCTTGTTTGGGTCCCTTTGGGTTTCCATTCGCCGTGTCACGTTAGGCCCTAGGCTTGGGTGGTGACAGACATGTACCCTTCAAGACCATTCACAAGGAGTCAAGCAAAAGATCTCCAAGACCTACAAGCAATGTTCATGAAAAAGGAATCATTAGAGGAGCTTAAGGGTTACCAAAGAAAGGATTACAATGTGTGGAAGGTCTATCAAGGTGAGGAGAAGGAAAAAAAAAAAAGACCATGTGTGCAAATGACTATTACTTGAATTTAATGATTCGAAAAGAAGGCAACCAAACAAAGCCCTTACTCATTATGGGTAAAATTGTAAAGAAAATGACTTCTTTTATTAAGGGTAAAATTCAAGTAATAGGATTTTTAGATGATTTTCATAATACCCAAACTATGGGTTTTACTATGATATTGGTGAGTTTTTTTGAATGGTTTCAATTGAACATGTTTAACCTCATTCATGCATATTACACTTGAATCTTATTATTTTAAGTCCTTATGCATAAACCCACAATGTTTTGACTAAGTTTACGTGATGAAGCAACTTGTGTTGATGAAAGGTTCGATTGCAAGTTATGCAAGTCATGAGTGTTATTAATGATTACGGGATATCAAGTATGTTATGATTCCATGGAAATGTCATAAAGATTATGAAAGATTATGGAGCCCTTTTATGATGATAAGATGCTATGGTTTAATGAATGATAACATGCAAAGCATAGATGGCAACAACATGAGTGACATGTACCCCCTCAAGACCATTCACAATGAGTCAAGCAAAGATCTCCAAGACCTACAGACATATTCATGAAAAATAAAGCATTAGAGGAGCTTGAGATTCACCAAAGAAAGAAAGGCTTATAATGTGTGGAAGGTTTATCAAGGTGAAGAGAAGGAAGAAAAGAGGTCATGTGTGCAAATGGCTATTACTTGAATTCAAGGATATGAAAAGAAGGCGACCAAATAAGGCGCTTACTCATTAAGGGTAAAATTATAAAGAAAATGTCTTCTTTTGTTTACTTAGTATAAATAATCATATTTTAGCATTTTGAAAGACTTAGACTGTGTTAATTATTGAATCCTCAAATTGTAGTATCTTCTTAGTGAGTAATTAGGGTGAACTCTTAGAATTATTAGTTGACTTATGTGCTTGATTAATTAAAGTGTTACCCATTTGTGGTTCTTGATTTCCTTTAATTTTTCTTGCTAGGGCTTTATTTGGGTTGTGGAAATCAATTAGGAGGTGAGGTTTTAGTCCCTTGTGGTTCATAATTTCAATAGTTTGAATTTAATCCACATATCCTTTTATTTTGCCCCCTTCTCTCTTCCTTTCTTGTTTGATCTTTATCGTTTGGTATCAAGATCTTAGGTTTAGGTTTGTTTTCACATATCTAGGTCTTGGACTTTTGATCCACTCAAAAATCCAAAACAAAACCCAAGATTTTTTTTACTTGTTGTTTTTTACACTAGATTCTTGCTCAAATGTATTTTTTAATCCTAAATCTCAAATTTCATATAATTTGGACTTATGGAAGTGAAGTTACCATTTAAGTGTTTTGAACATTCAAACTTTTCAAATCTTAAAAGTGGGTTCCTTTGACTGAGAAGAAATTGAAGGATAATGATCTCTATGTCAAGGGGAAGCTAATCCTAAATTTTGAGCCAAATCCTTATTGATTTGAAGGTGTTGGGATTTAGTGTGTATTCTTGGTGTTCTATGTGTTCTTGAAGATGTGCAAGTGTTCTTGAAAAAGAAGAAGACCAAAAGGTACATTTGATATACTTTTCTCCAGTCAAAGTTGGTCAAAGGTGTTAGTTGTCCCTTAGTGGAAATTTGAAAAAAAATTCAAAAAATTAATTTTCACGTCAGCGCCAAATCAGCGCAAGTCAGTGCCACATCAGCGCCTGCATTGACTCAGGATCTAGCCCCTCTCTAGATGTGCCACATGGCGCGTGTAGGTTAACAATCCAAAATTTTTCCAAGTATGGGAGGTTTTTCGGGCATAAAAATTTTTCTAAGTGTCCAGACGACATGATTCTTTTTTTAAATTTTTTGTGCTTCGATTCTCCAACTATTTAGCAAATAATTAACATATTTAACAACTTGTAACTAGTTTTAATCATCAAATCAAACCCCTTTCAAGTCATGAACACCTTAAGGCTTCAAATTTTTTTTAAGTGTCCAAACTCAATTCTTCTTCTTTGACACTCATTTTTTTCATTCCTCAACTAATTAAAAACTTTAATTACTTGTTGACTAGTTTCCAAAAATTAAATCATCTATTTGATTCTTCAAATTAGGTAACAAGTAATTTCTTCTACTTCTTTTAGTTTTTTTGAGTCTGATATTTCTTGTGCCTCTTTCTTCTAGTTTTTCTTCTTTTTATTCATGTTCCTTTTTTCAAGAGTCACAAAGTTCCATGCCACCATAAAATATAGGTGACCTTGAATTGATTGAGTGGAGCTAGTTCACTATCAATTTTGAGATGACACCATAGAAGGTGCATGGAGAGTTATGTACGAGTGACGTAAGACTTGGGCTACTAATCTTGTTTGTTGAGTATTATAGGTATGTTGTCTAATACAAGTCTAATTGGGGAAGAATCAATGAATATCATGGAAACTCTTGCTTACATGTCCAAACAAATAGCGAAAATGAATGGAAGGATGGGAGGTATGGAGGAAAGGTTGGTAGGGGTGGAGAATGAGAATCGAGAGAAAACAATTCAACTCGAAAATGAGGAGATAAGGAAGGCATCGATGCATCCCACCACCATTACCCCGGGACAAGCCCATAATCAATGTTTTCCTCCACAAGGTCGAATCTAAAGCTACCAAACCCCACTTTCCAAACGAACCAAGTCCATTACAAAACCCCATTCTAAAATGCATCAAATGCATCTTCTAATGAATGTCACCCATCACCTCCACCAAATGCACCACAAATTCCCTACCAAGATTACCAATACCAAGATCTCTCTATGATGAAATGCATGGAGATCTCAACAATGATGATTTTTGGGAGCATGGGGGTAGGGATACCTATGAAGTACAAAGGGAAGGTGTCTGACCTCAAGACTGGATCATGGAATGGGAGGCTAAGATTATGGGTATAGAGAGGAGATAGAGTGGGGAATAGAGGAGATAGGATGAGATATAAAGGAGATAGGATTAAATAGGTTTGGGGAGAGGAATAATCAAGAAGGGAGATGCTTTGGAAAATGAAGGAGAAAGGTTGGATGAGAAGGTCAATTTCGCTTGCTTCATGAGACAAGGAAAATCTTTGCTTGACAATGGTGAAGATTTGACGGTGACTTCCAATCTTTCATGTGTTGTGAGAAGAATTATGGGAGTCCTTGCCAAAGACGAACCTGATCAAAGGGAGAATCTATTTCATGCTAGGTGCAAAATTCAACATAAAGTGTGCTTTTTAATCATTGATAGTGGAAGTTGCACTAATGTGGTGATTAGTTCTTTAGTGGAACGTATGTAAATTCCAACATCAATGCACCCCAACCCTTACAAGCTACAATGGCTCAGTGAGAGTGGAGAAATGAAGGTCATCAAACAAGCAAGTATTTAGTTTAGTATGGGTAAGTACAATGATGAATTGACTTGTGATGTTGTGCCCACGTTGGCATGTCATAGTTTGTTGGGAAGACCATGGCAATTTGATAGGGATGTTGTGCACCAAGGAAGATGCAACAAATACACTTTTGTGATTGAAGGTAGAATATATGTTCTTGCACCTCTCACTCCATACCAAGTTGATAAAGATCAAACAAGAAAGAAAGGGAAAAGGGAACAAAATAAAAGGATATGTGGATCAAATTCAAACAATTGAAATTATGGGCAACAAGGGACTAAAACACTCACCTCCTAATTGATTTCAACAACTCAAAAAAACCCTATCAAGAAAATTGAAGGAAACCAAGAACCACAAATGGGTAACACTTGAATAAATCAAGCAAACAAGTCAACTAACAATTCTAAGAGTTCATCTTAATTACTCACTAATTACTCACTAAGAAGATACTACAATTTGAAAGTTCAATATTCAACATAGTCCAAGTCTTCCAAATGCTGAAATATGATTATTTATACTAAGTAAATAAAAGAAGACATTTTATTTACATTTTACCCTTAATGAGTAAGGGCCTTGTTTGGTTGTCTTCTTTTCAAATCCTTGAATTCAAGTAGTGGCCATTTGCATACATGGCCTCTTTTTTTCCTTCTTCTCACCTTGATAAACCTTCCACACATTGTAAGCCTTTCTTTGGTGGTCCTCAAGCTCCTCTAATGCTTCCTTTTTCATGAACATTGCTTGTAGGTCTTAGAGATCTTTTGCTTAACTCCTTGTGAATAGTGTTGAGGGCTACATGCCACTCATGTTGGTGCCATCTCTGCTTTGCATGTTATCATACTCCCCTTCTTGAGAAGGATTCGTCCTCGAATCTAAAGATTCACCTACAACACAAGAAGATAAATCACTAACATTACAAATATTATGAACATTATACTCACTTGGTAAATCAATCTTGTAGGCATTGTCATTGACTCTCTTGAGTACTTTGAAACGTCCATCTCCACTTTGGCTTAGCTTTCCTTTTTGAACAATTGGAAACCTTTCTTTTTGAAAATGTACCCACACCCAATCATTTGAGTTGAAGACCACTTCCTTTCTCCCCCAATTCTTTCGAATAGCCACCTTAGAATTGTTCTTTTCAATGGCCTCTTTGACCTTGGCATGAATACACATAATCTCCTTTACCCTTTGCTTGGCATCAAGGCTCAAAGCAACATTAGTAGATAATGGAGTCATGATTAGTAGAAACAAAGTTTTAAAGTCATGACATGCCTCAAATGGTGACATTCCAATAGAGGAGTGGAAAGACCAATTATATACAAATTCAATCAAGGGTAAACGGTTTTCCCAAGTAGTTGGGGTTCCTTTACTCATGCATCGTAGCATGCTTCCAAGAGTCCTATTGACTACTTCAGTTTGTCAATCCATGTGAGGGTAGCAAGAAGTAGAAAACATAAGTTTGGTACCAAGCGTACCCCATAGAATCTTCTAAAAGTGAATAAGAATTTTGGAATCCCCTATCACTAAGGGACTCCATGCAATTTAAAAACATTAATGACAAATAAAGATGCTGCATAGGATGCATCATCACATTTATGGCATGGAATAAAATGAGTTATTTTAGAAAATCTACCCACTACCACAAATATGCTATCATGTCATCTTTAAGTTCAAGGAAGGCCCAACAGAAAATCTATAGAGATGTCCATCCATGGGCCACTAGGCGTAGGAAGAGGGGTATACTTACCTTGGGGCCGAGTCGTGGATTTGGCATGCTTACAATCGAGACATTGTCCACAAATTCACTCCATATCATGCTTCATCTTGTGCCAAAAGAATTGCCCTTTTAGAAGGTCAAGTATTTTAGATACCCCATAGTGTCTCGTCAAACCACCACTATGAGCCTCTTTGACAAGTAGCTCTTTCCATGAGCTCGTAGGAACACAAGTTCGTCCATCCTTGGACAAAAACCATCTACCAATTGAAACCTATCAACCCACTTCCCTTGGGTAAGACTATCAAAAGTATCTTTGAAGTCGAGATCCCTAGGATAGAATTCCTTTAAGCTTTCAAATCCCATCATTCTAGAGGTCAAGGTAGTCACCAACATAAACTTTCTTGATAGAGCATCCACTACAACATTTTCCTTGCCTTGATTTTGTCATAGTCCTGCAAAAGAGAAGAAACAATACTAGGCAAAGTGCTAGTATTTTGGTTGGCATGCAATAAAAGATGGGTGTTGACAAGGCATACTAGAAAGCGTCCCTCATCTACACCCTTTAAGCACTTGCTCGGCGTTGCTACCATGCACATATTCTTCTTATTTTAGCCAAGGAACCTCCTTCCATTGGAATAACAATGGAACTTCCACTATCACCCTTTGCCTCATCTACCTTTATTTTTCCCCGAAGCTCTTTCATAGTCCGGTAATCCTCACTCACTTGGCAGGTGCAAGAACATACATTCTACCTTTAATCACAAAAGTATATTTGTTGCGTCTTCCTTGGTGCAAAACATCCCTATCAAACTACCATGGTCTTCCCAACAAAATATGACATGCCAACATGGGTACAACATCACAAGTCAATTCATTATCGTACTTACCCACACTAAAACGAATGTTTGCTTGTTTGAGGACCTTTATTTCTCCACTCTCGTTGTGCCATTGTAACTTGTAAAGGTTTAGATGCTTTGTTGTTAGAATTTTCATACGCTTCACCAAAGAACTACTGCAACTTCCATTATCAAAGTAATATGAACACACTTTATCTTGAATTTTGCACCTAGCACGAAATAGATTCTCCCTTTGATCAAGTTCTTCTTTGGCAAGGGCTCCCATAATTCTTCTCCACAACAAATGAAAGATTTGAATTCACCTTCGGATCTTCATCATTATCGAGCAAAGATTTTCCTTTCTCCATGAAGCAAGCAAAATTTTCCCTCTCATCCAACCTTTCTTCTTCATTTCCCATCCTATCTCCTCGATATCACATCCTATCTCCTCTATTCCCCACTATATGTCCTCTATA